>WOXC01008095.1:0-386940 GCA_011680675.1 Gymnobelideus leadbeateri
TGGATATATGTTCTTGTCTCCCCATCAGAATGCAAAGTCCTTGCAAGGAGGGGTTGTTGCATGCTTTATACTGGTATTCCCAGTGCCCAGCACAGAGTAGGCACTTAGTAAATACAGGTTGGTTGGCTGTTACTGGGTGAATCCTTAGAGACTTTCTAGCTTATCTGGTCCTTAGAGCATTCTTCTTATTGACAAAGCTTAGAGCAAAATAATAAGGCTAGAGCTTGAAGGAACCTCAGAGGTGAGTCAAACCCTTTCATGTGTAGAAAAGGAAACTGAGGCCCAGAGTTATTAGATTTAGGATCATAAATTTGGAGCAGGAAGGCCCCTCAGATGCCATTCTGTACAACATAGAGAAGGCAATTGTAGCCTAGGGAAGCTAAGTAACATCTTATTATCACAAGAATATTAAGTGGCAGAGAGAATTCCAGGAAGAGACAGGAGAGGGAGGGTCTTGTCTGAAAAACAGCAAAGAGGCCAGAGTCACTGAATCTTTGGGTATGTTGAGATGGGGTACAAGGTGTAAGAAGACTAGAAGATGATGAGGTATGATCATCAAGAAATGCTGTTGAGGGGGGCGGAGCCAAGATGGCGGAGTAGAAACAGCTCGTCCAAGCCTCTCTGCCCCCAGATTCTCCACAAACTATGTAAAAAAGGACTCTGAAAAACTTCTGGAGCCCCAGCACCCACAGAACGACACAGAGAAGCTAACCTCCCGCTGAGGACAGCCCAGCAGCCCTGCAGGAAGGACCAGCGCTGCGGTCTGGGAGCCGGCAGCGCGCAGAGCGCAGGAGCCGAGCCGAGCCTAGGTCCACGTGAGCCGAGGTTTTAGCCCCAGGGCGGCAGGGCCAGCAGCCGGCTGGAGGAACCCCAGAACACCAGGAGCTGTGGAGACTCCAGAATTATCAACATAGACTTGCCTAGGACAAAGTAAGAGGTTAGTGTCCTATGGATTTTGGGACCTGTATTTGGGGAATGCGTCAGCTCCCTCCCCTGGGGGCTAGAAGCCGCTGAGGAGACACGCCATTTTGTAGTTTTCATAGGCATTTCCGGCTCCCAGCCTACAAATCGTGGGGAGATCCAGCGATCAGTCTTGGGGGGTAATCGCTCTTGCTTTAACCTCCCTGGATCTGGATTGTGATCTAGGGTGGAAGTTGTGGGTGGGTTTACAGCTTGCCAGAAATGGAAGTTGCCCCCCACACGTTCGGGACGAAAATTCCTCTATCTGGCCTTAAAGCCATAGTGTGGCAACAAGCCCAAAAGTCAAGCAATTAAGTGGCAACATGCCAAGGCAAAGGAAACAGAAAAATGCAACCCTAGACTCCTATTTTGGGGGCATAGAGCGGGAAAAGGACTGTGAGGTCAGAAGTCCTGCTCCAAAAGCCCCAGGGGAAAACATGAGTGGGTTGCAGGCCATAGAGGACCTTAAGAAGGACTTTAAAAATCAAATAAGAGAAGTGGAGGAAAAATTGGAAAGAGAAATGAGAAGGATGCAGGAAAAGTATGAAATGAGGGTCAACAGCCTGACTGAGGAAAACAACACCTTAAAAAATAGACTAACTCAAATGGCAAAGGAGGCCCAAAAGGGCAATGAGGAGAAGAATGCCTTAAAAAGTCGAATTTGCCAGATGGAAAAAGAATCTCAAAAGTTCACTGAGGAGATTCATTCCTTCAGAGTTAGACTGGAGCAAATGGAAGCTAATGACTTTATGAGAAATCAAGATGCTGTTAAGCAGATCCAAACAAACGAAAGATTAGAAGGCAATGTGAAATATCTCATGGGAAAAACCACTGACCTGGAAAATAGATCCAGGAGAGACAATTTAAAAATTATTGGACTACCTGAAAGCCATGATCAAAGAAAGAACCTAGAAATCACCCTTCAAGAAATTCTCAAGGAAAACTGCCCTGATGTTTTAGATCCAGAGGGCAAAATAGAGGTTGAAAGAATCCACTGATCACCTCCTGAAAAAGATCCCAAAAAGAAAACTCTCAGGAATATTATAGCCAGGTTCAGAATCCCCAGATCAAG
Source organism: Gymnobelideus leadbeateri (assembly GCA_011680675.1). NCBI lineage: Eukaryota > Metazoa > Chordata > Mammalia > Diprotodontia > Petauridae > Gymnobelideus > Gymnobelideus leadbeateri. Next base: position 2,033 of record WOXC01008095.1, read on the forward strand.
GAGAAAATACTACAAGCAGCCAGGAAGAAACAATTTCAATATTGTGGAAACACAATCAGAATAGCCAGGACCTGGCAGCTTCTACACTGAGGGATCGAAGGGCATGGAATATGATATTCCAGAGGGCAAAAGAACTGGGAATGAACCCAAGGGTCACCTACCCAGCAAAACTGAGTATTTTGTTTCAGGGAAAATATGGTCATTCAGTGGAATAGAGGACTTTCAAGCATTCTTGAGGAAAAAACCAGAATTGAATAGAAAATTTGACATCCAGACACAAGAAGCAAGAGATGCCTGAGAAGGTAATCAGGGAAAAGAAATCAAAAGAACTTATCAAAGTTGAACTATTTACATTCCTATATGGAAAAGCAATAACTGTGACTGATGATATCTTTCTCACTATGAAAATAATGGAAGAAGGGGGTGTGGTCATATGAATACATATATGAATGTGTGTGTATATGGTTACAGTTATATATGGATAGAGGGCATAGGTTGAATTTGTTGGGAAGGGAAATTACTCAAGGGATGAAATTATGAGGTAATAGAGGAAAGTGGCAAGAGGAGATGGGGAGAGACATGGTAGGGTAAACTATCTCATGTAGGGAAGTGGGTGCAAAGGAGGGGGAGAATAAGGAAGGCTAAAAAGGCAAAACCACATTCACATTGAATTTGGTTCAGGGAGAAAATGACATACATACTAAATGGGATATCTCAACCTGCAGCAGGATAGGGGGAAGGGGGATGAGAGGAGGGATAATGGATGGGAGGGCATCCTTGGGGTGAGGGGAGGTTGGAAGTACCCACTATAGAAGAGGGACAGGATCATGTAGGGAATGGACCAGGTGGGGGTGGGATGAGTGGGAGGAATATAAGCAGCCTTGTACAATATATCTACTATGATAATGTTTTGCATAGCTAGACATGTACAACATATACTGAATTACTTATATCCCAAGAAGGAATGGGTGACAAGGGAGGAAGGAAATGGATCTGAAATTCAAGGTCATAACATTAAATGTTTCAAATATATATATATATAATACTATTATTAATACTCTTTTGCCTATAATTGAGGGAGATAAGATGTGCAGGCATTGGGAAAAAATTGATCATTTTCCTCTAATGGAAAAGTCAATGGTATGGGAGAAGGTATGGGAGAGAGCAGATTGGAGGAAGCGATATCTTGTGGGACTGCTATTCTGGGAGGTTGGGTAGGGGAATAATGGGGGGAAAATGATTGTAACTCAAAATATGGCGGAAATGAATGATGTAAAACAGAAGTTAATAAAGTATTTGTTTAAAAAAAAAAGAAAAAAAAGAATATTAAGTGGCAGCGGTGGGCTTTGAACCCAAAATCTGACTCCAGAGTCAGTCTCTACTGCCTTAGAATCTTAGAATCCAGGGTAACCTCGATACTATGAAGAAGCATCAGGGCAAGACTGTGCACAATCATGGGGAGGCAAGAAGATACCCCAACAACACTGCCCCCATTTCCTACAGCCCCCTGAGCTCTGAGATACACACCCATATGCCCTTCTTTTCTCTCCTGGGTTCTATTTAACTATAATTTGATTCTACAATATAAGATCCTGATATACATTAGGAGGTCATCACCTGACCATCTGTCTTTCAAAGTAAGTGGATGTGTGTGTGTGTGTGTGTGTGTGTGTGTGTGTGTGTGTGTGTATTTAAGGGTCCATCAGGTTAAAACTGAATTTTTCTCCTTGCAGTGTCCCTTTATCCTCGTTGAGACAGATCATAGATCAGTAGAGCTTCAAATGCATTACAACATTAGTCATCAATTAGGTTACAGCCAGCCTGGTAATATATCATTGCCCCAGCCCGGTGCTTTTTTTCATTTTTATAAAAACCCTCTATTTCTCTTTCTCCTTCTTTTTTTTTCAAACTTGCCTCCTGTATCCTGTCCCTCTTTGTCTCCAAAGGCACTGTCTCCTGAAGGAAGGATAGAAATGAGATGTGTTTTACCTGTTGACCAAGTCAGAGATGGATTTTAATTACTTTCCCCAGTCTGACAGACAGCTTTTATGTAATAGTCCAGACACTTACGCACTGTCTTTTCCCTTTCTGCAAGTGTGTGTGTGTGTGTGTGTGTGTGTGTGTGTGTGTGTGTGTGTGTGTGTGTATACTTGTAAAAGACTCTTTCCCATTCATTTCACATCTCAATGGTCCTCTGGGAAACTGCTTACTGCTTAGACATTAGACATCATGGGGCACCTCAGTAAGGACTAGAATCATTGATGTTTCTTTCCAATAACTTTCCTTTTTAATCTCCTATATTCAATTTTTATTACATTGCGAACTCTAAAAGGCTGCTCTTTACTGAATGAGGTCTCACTTAAATTAAGACTAGCATTGTAATACTTTCTCTCCATGGTATCCAAGTGCCCAGTGACCTTGCCACTATCATCAATATCCAGCTTCCTGGTCAATTTATTTTCCTACTAGGGATGAGACTAGACATTGTAAGCTTTAAAGACCCCAGTCTGTCCAGATCCAAGACAGTCGTCCCCAGAGGAGCAGAAAGCCCTGCCATCATGGAAGCCTGCCATCTGACTACTTTCCAACATGACACCATCTTGTCTACTTTCCAACATGGTGCCATTTTGACCAAGTTCCAATAATATTAGAGGCAGTTCTCTCTCTAAAGCAGAGAAGCCTGTTTCTCTGACTAATGTTAAGTGCTTTCTTTGTGCTCCACACCCCAGGGGAGAAGCAAGAGAAAGATGTGGATAGCATGCCTTGTGTTCAGGAGGACCTCAGTTCAAATCTGGACTCTGAAACATAAGCTGAATGACTATGGGTAAGTCACATGACTTTACCTAGTCTCAATTTCTTCCTCTGCAAAGTGAGAGAATTGAATGCAATGAGCTCTGAGGTTCCTTCCAACTCTAAATTTAGTCTTTCATAATCCTTGTTCTAGAGTGACAGACAATTGCTTCTCCTAGTCTAATAATAATGATCATTCACATTGCTATAAAATTTACAAAGCAACCTGCCAAAGAAACACCTCGGTGAGGCATGTGGCACTAGTAAGATTTCCTACATTTTATCAGTGGTGAAGTAGAGAGTTAGCGGGCCATAGAGTCAGCAAGATCTGAGTTCGAATTTTGCCTTTAATGTGTGAATACTTGTCGCTGACCAAGTCTGTCAGCCTCTTGGTGCCTCCCTGTGCCTTACCTCCCAAGGTTCCCTATACTAGTGAAATCACAAATCCAGTCTCTCTCCCTATTCCTGTCCAGAAACTAAAAGGGAGGGAGAGGGATGAGGGTTGGGCAGCTGGTGACAGAAGTCTCAGCCGTATAGTAAAGCATGGCTACAACCAGTTTGCACATAGTATATACAACGTTGGGAGGTAATGTATAGAATGCTGGACCTTTGAGTTAGGAGGAAAGGAGTTCAAATCTAGCCTCAGACTCTTATGAGCTGTGTGACCCTGAACAAGTCACTTAAGCTCCATTTGCCTCAGTCTCTCACCTGTAAATTGAGGATAATAATAAAATGCTTATCTCCTAAGGTTGTTGTGTGGCAATGTCCAGCCCAGATCTTCCTAAATCCCCTCTAAGTGGCAAGCTTATTGGCCCTCTTTTATAGATAAGGAAATTGAAGTTCAGGGGTTGGCAACTGGCCTATGATGCCATTGTTAGTAAACACCTGAAGTGAAGCTGGAAGCCACATCTTCCTGATTCCTTAAATGACGTAGCATTTATTTCTGGAAAATAGTTATGGAAAAATCTTTAGTTTTTACATGCCCTAAATTTCTCCTATGTCCCTTCTCCTCCTCCTTCCCAGAGATCTATCCCAATAATTAAATTTAAAAGAAAAAGGAAGACTTAAAAAACCAACAAAACTAATCAATCCATTGATGAACATCGAACGATAGAGTTGATCTGCTCCCCTACCTCTGTAAAGGAGTATGGGGAGGTAGCTTCTCGTTTCTCTTCTTTGTGGCCAGGCTTTTAATCAGCATTTATTTGGCACCTACTATATGCCTTGCACTGTCCAAGGCACAGACATAAATGCAAAAATAAAAATATGTTCTATGTAGTAATATGAACTCAGGGCTCCCCCACCTCTAGTTCAGGCACCCTCTCTCTTGCGTCTTTCCTCACATTTTCTTCATTCACTGCTTTTTCTACTGACTGAGGCAGGGGCTCACGCTGCTCTGATCCAGCAAGCCTCTGGGAGCCCAGCCTGCACAAGGTCAGTGGCTTTGCTAACATGAGCCCAGCCCCTAAGTGTCCTTGACCCCTTAATGCTCACATGGAGTAGCAAAGACTGAGGCAGGTTTGGGACTGAACAGGCGATGAGGCAACCCTGTCCAGAGCCATTTCCCCCACCCCTGAGCCTGGGCAGGGCACAAGGATTGGGAGGGTAGGGCCCTCCAGCTGCAGGGCTGTGTCCATTAGGGACTGGGGCCTGGCCAGATGAGCATACTACAGTATTGATCCAGGCTCAAGGGACTCACATTGGATGACCTCAGCAACCTGAGGTCACCAGACATGTGGCCATAATAACCAGATGGGTGTGACCCAGCTTCAACTTAATGTCAGACCTGCCTGGAGGAAAAATGGGCAGCCTTGACTCCAAGGGGCCTCCTTTGGGGTCTGCTGTGCACTCTGCAGCCCCACCTCCATGACAGCCATGGGACCAATCAAGGCATCTTCTAGAGCCCTTCCTCTAAGGCTATCTTCCATCTTCTCTGGGCATATCTTATATGTTCCTGTGCATAGCAAAAAGAGCCTTTTTGGATAACTGAAGAAAGACTAGGACCGGAGGACAGACACTGTCCTGCTCTGTGGGGAGGATGGCAGATAAGAGTCAAGGGGGAGCAGCTGAATTTTTATTTTATGTCCATTTTATCTTCCACAGACAACAATCTTCAGACTCAGCAGGATGAGATGTAATAACTCATTGGGAATTAAAATCCAAGATTAATTAGGAGATGAGAATGGAGTAAAGCCCAATGCCACAGTTGGTTTGAATTGTGTCTCTGAATTGAAGGCACAGCCTGCCTCTGCTCAGTACTGCTCTGCATTCTTAAAGAGGCTAGCGTGCCGTCCTTAAGTCTCCCGTTGGCTGGGCTTGGCATCCATAGCTCCCTCACCAATGCTTTATAAATGTCTACATGTGTATGAGGTCAGGGGGAGGATGGATGGAGAGGATTATTTAGTGAGGAAAGGGAATAAACATTTGTTCAGCACTTACTCTGTACCAGGCACTGGGCATAGAACTCTGTAATTATCATCTCATTTGATCCTTAAAACAATGTGGGAGGTAGATGCCATCACTGCCTCCATTACACAGATAAGGAAATTGAAGCAGACTGTGGTTTGCTGATTTAGCCAGGGTCATGGAGCGAGGGAGGATCTGAAGCTGGGTTTGAATTGATATCTTCCTGACTCCAAGGCTGGTGCTCTATCCCCTGGGCCATCTCGCTACCTCCCGGGGGGAAGGAGGGTGGTATTGATCAATGGCAAAGCTCCCACAGATGATGTGATGCAAACATAAGGTATGGGTCTTTGTCCTGAGGCATGTGAAGGGCACATTCCAATGGCATGTGGGTGAACTCAGCCACACCTTGCTAAGAGTATAAAGAAAATTCTGGGATGATTTGTTGTCTGAGTCTCAGGAAGGCAGACGCTAGTTAAAGGATCTGCTGTTTTCTGTCAGTCAACAAACACTTATTAAGTGTCTGTTATTTGCTATGCACTGGGCTATGCACTGAGAATTCAAAGAAAAGAAAAAAAAGATGAAAGTTCTTGCCCTCTAGGAACTCCCATTCTGATGGAGGACACAATGTGCAAACCACTAGGTACATGCAAGATAGGTACAAGGTAAAGGTGAGTGGACAAGTCATTATATATATATATACTCTGTCTTCATTTTTCCTGAGGTCTTCTTCAGGGAAGAACAAGATGTCTCATACATTCTAAGATCACTAGGCATTGATTCAATGCGAATGCTGTCCAGGTGAGCTGAGCTGAGAGTTTGGGGACCTCAGCAATGGCAGCACCTGGGAATTCCTACAAAAGTGAAAAGCAGAGGCAGACAGGAAGATGTCTATCAAGTCTAGAAGGATGATCCTTGGGCAATATTCATGAACTCCAAACCTAGACTATAACGGAAGAATTTTTTTGAATAAAACAATAGTTATCATTTACGTAACACTCAAAGGTTTGTAAAATATTTTATGTAACTTTTTATGTGAAATCACGTAAAACACTTTTCCATATTAGCCATTAAAAAAGTAAGACAAATAAAGTAATAAAATCATGTTTCAATTTCCAATCAGAGTCCAACAATTCTCTCTCTATAAATGAATAGCATCTTTTTTCAGTATGAGTTCTTTGGAATTGTCTTGGGTCATTGTATTGATCAGGGGTAGCCAAGGCTTTCATGATTAATCATCATTACAACATTGTCGTTAGGGCAAAATGATCTCCCAGTTCTTCTCATTTCACTTTGCATCAGTCCATATAGGTCTTGCCATGTTTTTTTTTCTGAAACTATTCCCCTTATCATTCCTTATAGCACAGTAGTACAATCATAAAGCAGGAGAGATTTTGAATTATCTGAGTTGCATGATCCTAGTCTCTAGCCTTCTAATTGGAGAAAAGAGACTTCCTTACTAATGTCAGCTTATAGGGATGTCTTGTAAAATATAGCTCCAAGTTTGGCAGTTCCTACATATGAGTTCCCGTGTTTAAAAACACAGAGATGAAATTTTCTAGAGAAAGGGATTTCTGATAGACAGACAGATAGAGAGATATAAAGAGATAGAGGGAAGAAACAAAGGGATAAAATACAAAGAGAAAGAGGGAAGAGAAGAGAGGAGAACAGAAGGGGAGAAGAGGGGAGGGGAAGGGAGGGGAGGAGAGGAGAGGGGAGGAGAGGAGACAGGAGAGCCAGGTACTGTCCTAATCTCTGGAGATACAAATACAAGAAAGAAAGTCTTTGCCCTCAAGGAGCTTATGTTTCAGTGGAGGAAGACAACACATTGAAGGATTCCAGAAAAGAGGGAAGGGAATAACAAGTTGGGGTCATGGTGAGAAGACAGCTGGGAAGTAGAATGGAAGCTTGGGCTCTAGCAAGGTTAGGACAAGAGAACCCAGGTTGGAATCTAAGTTTCCAAAGGGAGGAGGATGACACCAAATCCTCATTCCAAATTTCCTCTTTTATAGCTGAGGAAAGCCCTCCAAATTCTTTACATTTTCCATTATGATGTGTGATTCATATACTATGCGCCCTTGTAATGGCACTTCTTGGACCACCCAGTCCTATCTCATGGGAAGGATCATATCTATTCCTCAGATAATGACTAAGTTGGAAAACAGCATGAATGCCCAAAGGAACCTCCAAAGGAGGTGTCCTAGTTGTCTGAGAGTCTGCTTGGGATTGCAACACTCACACATACCTCCATCACCCAGAACGCCTGACAGAGGGCAGTGTGTTCTTCAGGAAAAAATCAAAGGTTAAGAAGCCATTACCATGGTCTAAGTGGGAAGTACTATGAGTTTGTACTAGGTTTTTGGAGAGACAGGATGATCACAACTGATAACATAGAGGCACCAACCATAGATATTGGATGAAGGAGGTGAGTAAGAGGAAGGTGGACAGGCTCAGACCAAAGATTTGGACATGAGGGAAAAGGTGATCCCATTGCTGAAGACTAATGTAAAGTCTGCATGATCCAAAGATGATGACTTATAAACCAAAAAAAAAAAGAAAAATGGGGGAATCTGGACTAGCCACATGGAATAGTGGAAAGAGTGCTGACTTTGTAGTCAGACACAGGTTCAAATAATGGTTCAGTATTTACTACCTGTAGAGTAGTAAGTAGTAGTAGTAAGTAGTAATTCCACTTCACCATCCTGCCTACATACGGACAAGTGAGCAAGTCACTTCAGCTTTATGGGCCTCAGTTTCTCCATCTGTAAAATGACATGGATGTTATATGACCTCTGTGGTATTGCCCATCTCCCCTTCTCCTGCCTCTGAGTGGACTATCTTGGGGAGCATTCTTCAGCATTGCCTAAAACCTCGCCAGTTATCTATCGCCACATGATATACACAAATGAAAATTACAACGGAAACCCAAAAGGTTAGAGATTGTGCATCCAAATTTCTGTGGGCCCAATGAAGTTTCTCCTACACTGCTCCTGGAAGTGGCTGCTGCAATCTGCTAATCCTTGGCAATTATTTGCTTTCAATTCCTGAAAACCCAGAAAGAGAGGTAAAGGCTCTAATGACCTCCCCAAAGGGAGATTCTCTTCCTGAAAAATATTGGAGCAGTCTACTCAATGAAAATCTGTTAGAAAATGCGTGGGAGTCTAAGCATGGCCTAGTGTTGTGGCTAGAAAGGACTTTCTAACATTGACCATAAGAACCTAGAACTAAATGGAAGTTTGGAAGCTAGAATGTCAGAGACAGAAAGGTCCTTAGGACATAGATTGTTGGAACATAGAGTACAGAAATATTAGAGATGGGGGGGGGGCTTCAGAACAGAGACAGGACAGAGAATGTCAGAAGACAAAATTCATAATATATTGCTAGAAGGGGCATTAGAACACAAAACACCCCAGAACTAGGGTACTTGGGTTCAAATCCTCATTGTGACCCCACCTGAGTGACCTCAGGCAAGTAATTTAATTTCCCTGAGCCTTACTTTCCTGATCTGTAAAATGAGAAGGCTGGACTGTGTCCGTGGACTAGTCCCTTCCTATGAATGTCACAGCAGGAAAGGACCTTAAGCTATAGAATATTAGGACATAGCATTGAAAGACAGGCAATGCCTGAACATGTTAGAACAGGAAGAATAGAGAACTGGAGGTCTTTGACACAGATCTTATCCATGTTTACTGCCTAAGGGTCTTTGCATCAAGCCGCTAAATCTTGATGGTCCTCAGTTTCTTTATCTGTAAAAATGAGGGGATTAAATTAGAAGATTTCTCAGGCCTATTTAGCTCTAAATTCAAATAAAATATTGCATCTAGACAGGATCTTGTAACATATATGGGGGCTGGGAGGGTCATTAGAATGGAAATATTAGAAACATCTTGTCCAACCCTTCTTTTTATAGCTGGAGAAACTGAGGTCTCTAGAAGGGAACTGACTAGTCCAACATCACACAAATAGGTAACCAGTGTCAGCACAAAGGCTAGAGCTGTATCTCCCAACCCCCATCCCCCTCTTCCTTCTACACCTCATTGCCTAAACTGAGATGACAAAAGTGGACTTGGAAACGAATTGGGTCAAGCCCACTCAGTTCCCAGATGCCTCCCTGGCTAAAAAAACAATGACCTAGAGATGGTGGGGGTGGAGCAGTGACGAGGGGAGCCTTAGAACTCTTATGCCCCAAGAAAGCTTTCAACACTAGCAAATTATACATGCTTTCAAAAATGAATAAAATATGGTCCCCTTCCAGCTGCTGCCTCTTGCCATGTTTGGAAGAATGCCAACCACCTCTTTTACCAGCATGGAGAAACCAGGAGGCAGACAACACTGAACAAAGGCAAGGGGAAAAAAAAGTCCTGAGTAAATATTTTATAGACTGTACATTAAATAATGTACATATTCAGAGCAACAATGTGCATAGTTTATAGACTAGTGCTCTTGTTAAACCAGAAATTAAGTGTGTGTGCTTGAACAAATGAGAGTCCTAAATCTGCCTACAAAGTCAGGAAGCAGGAGCAGGATTCAGAGGAACCCAGAAGGTGAGTGGCAGTAGAAGCTAGTATGTAGATAGTGCTTCGAGGCTTCTAAAGCCCTTTACATGGAGCATTTATGAGCTCCGTTAGGCCTGATTCCCACTCCCACCCTCACTGGCAAATTCGGTCCCCAGAGGCATGGCCAAGGCTTCCTCGTATGGCTCTCAGGGCTCCCCTGAGAAGTTGGATTGATTCCTGTCCATGCTTGTTTGATTTAAGCCTCTATTCCAGTCTGTCCTTCCCAATATCACTTACAAGCTGTAGTTAGTATGTTTTATAGCATTAATTCAGTGGTTAGTAGCCCAGTATCATTTAACTAACATCAACTCATTTTAAGAGAGAAATATTTACTGAGAAGTAAATGTTACTTGTTTACCCCAAACAAGAAGATAAATACAGAATGTGCCCTGTCCCCTCATCTGGGGCCTGTAACTTACCCTCTTTGGTCTTAAGTAGAACCTTTTTGGGCCCCAGTTTCTTTGTTAACATAACGGCACTAACTGATTTAAAGATCCATTCTGGCTCGAAATGTTATTATCTCATGAGGTTAGGGGAAGGCAGGCAAATTCATTGGGATCCTCCAGCTGGTAAACATTTGAACCAGGACTTGAACCCAGGTTTTCTAATTCCCAGACCAGGGCTCTTTCCACTTCACCATCCTGCCTACATACGGACAATGTCTTCTCCCCATCTTGCCACAACTTCCCAATGTTAACTCCTCACCAGACTCTCTTCCCTATTCTGTGGACTTCTCCACCTCAACAACAACCTTCTCACACTAGAGATGGCTCCAGCCCTAGGACCCTCTCCTCTGATTTGTGAATTACTACCTCAAACCACCACATCTTCAGATGCCCACATCATCCTGAATCATTTCAGTCCTTGTTCTGGTCCATAATTTCTGGGCTCTTCCCCTTTCTCCCCATCAGTCTTGCTTCCTTCCAAGTCCCTTCCCTCTCTCTGCCCTCCTGGCTCCTTTTGTTGTATGGTCTTCTCCCACTAGAACATAAGCAGGGTTCCTGAGCCTAGTGACTTTCTTCATTTGTCCATATTTGTATTTCCAGGTCTTAGCACAATACCTGGCACATAATGTTTTATTTACTTTGTAATCCATCTGTGTTTTTTTTTATCTTGCCGAAGATCAATTTAATCCAATAAACATTTGTTAAGTACCTCCTAGGTGCCACACGTGGTGTTAAACATTGGGAATACAGAGACCAAAAAAAAAAAAATGAAAGAGTTAAAATAGTCTTTACAGTGTATTTAGTGGCATTGGAGGTAAGAATTGAGAGAAGCCAGGAGAGTGTTCCAGGCATGGGAGACCTCCAGTGTCTGACCCTAGTGCTTTGTGAATGGAGATAAAGAAACCCAGGTAAGAGATTAGCTTCCTTCCTTCACAGATGCCTTGACATAGGAGAAGTCACCCTGCCTCTTTTCTTATCTTTGTATCTCTTCCTTCCACCATAATGCCTTGCACACAGTAGGTACATAAAAATGTGTGCTGATTGGTTGACTGATTCCTGATAACATCAAGTCACTAAACCTTAGAGGTCGAAGACGCCTCAAGAGACATCTATTCCAACTCATATCCAGTAGAAGAAAAAAAATCTCTCTATGATATACTCAAGAAGTGATTGTCCTTAAAAAACAAAACAAAACAAAACATGTTAATGGTGTGAGGGGAAGGGGAAAGGACAATGATTATCTCCTGATGTAGCCCTTCTACTTTGGATAGCTCCTCCATTGGAAGTCATCTCTGAGTGATAAAGGTAGATTGGCATGAAGCTTTGAACATGGAAGTCTGCTGAAGGGACTAGGTTTCTGGGTCTAAAAGATGGGTAGATGGGTGTGTAAAGGACAAGTAGGGTAGTCTAAGCAGATTTACTGGGTTGTACCAATAAGAATCTGGGCGTGAAGTATGTGGAAGGATGCTCATCCATGACGCTTAACCTTATGATCTCTTCTGGGAAGTTAGCCAATGTTCCAATGGGCTTACCCATAGGAAGAATTGCTGGGTGTGGAAGGGAGGCATGGAAGGAAGAAAGGAGGGAGGGAAGAATATGGTGTTACTCAATATTAAGGTTTTGGAATGCTGGTATCAGTGAAAGCATATTCAGCTATTCCTCAATCTCCCTTCTGCCCAGGGAATCCCCCTGGCATGTGATATTTCTTTCTAACATTCTTGGCATAGTTTGGGATTTGCTCTTGATAGATGTGAACTCTTTAACTTTTTGCTGAAGAGACATTCCTTTTCCCTTAGGCACAGCCAAGCTGGGATTGCTGGCATTAGTACTTGAAAAATCATCTAGTCAAATGTCTTTGTTTTATAGATGAAGAAGCTGAGGCCAGCGGGGACCAAATACTTTAGCCATGGAGACACATATGGAAGCATCAGCACCAGGATTCAAACCTGATCTGCTCTCTTTCTACTTGAGCAAGCAAAGGATGAAGGTGTGCAGTTCTAATGAAGAAACTCTCTTTAATGACTGGATTATAAGAAATGTCTTGAAAAATCATTATGGGAAGAAGATGGAGGGTAATCTGTCTAATTTCCTCAATTTACAGAAAAAGGAAGCCCAGGTAGAAGAAAGAACTTCCCCAAATTCACATGAGACCTTTATTCTAGAGGCAGGAAGACCCTAAATCTCCCACCTCAGTCTAATCCATGAGTTATGAACATTCCACAGCTAGCAGGTCCCTTCATGGTTTATTAAAGGAAACCAGTGATGTGGGTGGAGAGGGAGAGAGACATCCTCACAACTCAGTATTGATCAGCCATCTAACAATTAATCAACAAGTACATATGAAGCTCCTACTATGTGCTAGGCATTGTACTAAGATCTAGGGAAATGAAGACGATAAAACAATTTAGATTTGTAAGGAGTTGACATCCCATTGAGGAGATAACAAGTATGTAAATACCTATAAATATATGCAGAATAAAAATAAAGAGCATAAATGCAAAATTGCTAAAACAAGGTCATTTGACAGACAGGGTACTATTAATTGAGAAGCTCAGGTGAGGTAAAAGACCATGTAGGAGCCATTATTTGAGACGTCAGGCTGGCAAGACCAAAGGACTTATTCAGGACAGATAATTCTTATGTTCATATAATGTTAGTAGAATTTGGGGGGAGCTACTTCCTTATTACAGCATAAAGACTCCTACAGGACTAGGCCAACCCCAGAGGGCATTGGAGCACCTTCATAGTGGCCTGTGGGATAGACCCCGCAAGAGGATGAAGATGGACCAGTCACCTGTCTTTAGACCCATTGCAGCTTCCCAGTGACATCATGCAGACTGTCACCAGTTCTTGGAAGTTCCCACCCATGACAACTCCTCCCATTGTTCTAGCATCACAGAAAGTAATAGAACCCTCCCTGGGCAAAAGGATTTGTTGAGTCACAGAATGTTAAAAATGGTTAGTTAGTCTGCTTAAAAACCTCGAGTTATGGGAGACTGGGGTTTAGAGGCAGCCTATTCCATTCTGTAATGGTTCAGCTGGGTCTGAAGAAGGGAGAGACCTGTGCATTGCATAGGGTAGGAACATGAATGACCAATGAAAGGAAAAACAGTGAAGGTGGCTGTCATAGTAAGGATTAGCTAATCAGAATTTCTGCTTTGGAAAGGACCTCCAAGATCATTTAGTCCAGCTCATACCTGAACGGGAATTGCTTTTACAACACACCCTGTAATTGGACATAGGATTATAGATCTAGAGCAGCAATGGTCCTTAGAGGTCATCTATTCCAGTACTTTCATCTGGGGTGTGAGGTCTAGTGTCACACTTCCAAGGGGCTACAGACTAGGAAATGAGAGAACATAAAAGAACATCAAATCTTGGAGTTGAAAGGTTCCTCAGAAACTGCCTGTCCCAGGCAATGTGGCATATCATCCCCTTGTGCCTATGTTAGCGATATTGTCATTCAAGCATCGAACAGTGCACACTGAACAGCTCAGGGTTCAAAGTCAGTGGCACTTCAGAAAGCAGTGTGGCCTTGTTCAGCAGGCCCTCCCTCAATTTTCTGTACCTCTCTAAGCATGCCCAACATGCCATTACTTCTTTGTGGGGTTACCTGGATCCCCAGGGCTATCTTTTTCTAATAGTCCCCTGATTGACTTTTCAAGCAATGCATGGCTCACTGCTGTGCACGGTTTTTCTGCCAGCCCTCTCAATTTCCTTTGCTTTATGAGCCTAAGGTTTGAAAGTGAAGCACTTGACTATGTTTCTTTCTGGATGCTTTCCCTATCCCCCCCCCCCTTTGCTTTCCTTTTTATGTCAACGTTTGAAAAGCAGGAGAAATAATCCCAGAAAATCCTCACGAGAGTTGAGACATAACAGGTACTGTGATGGAAAGGTGAACCTGGAGGCCGAAAGACAGATCTGAATCATGCCTCAGACATACACTATCTGTGTGATCTCAGCTCTACCTTTACTGTTTCATTCCTAGGGGATTCTATAATGCTATAAATTACCTTTGAGTTGACAAACTGATTAGTGGAGCGAATTTCCACACTGGGTGTTCCCTACAATGATGGAATCATAAAGCTGTAGAGAAAGGTGTCTTCACTAGCTGCCTTCAGCTGGAAGCTGAATGACCGCAGAAATTATCACAGATTTAGATTCAAAAGTAACCTTAGAGATTGTCCATCTATGATATTAGGATTTTTAAAAAATATTATGACCATTATTTTTGTTCAGTGTGTCTGACTCTTCATGACCTCATTTGAGGTTTTCGTGGCAAAGATACTGGAGTGGTTTGCCATTTCCTTCTCCAGTTCATTTTGCAGATGAAGAAACAGAGGCAAACGGGGTGAAGTGACTTGCACAGGGTCACACAGCTAGTAAGGGTCTGAGGCAAGATTTGAACTCAGGAAGCTGAGTCTTCCTGACTCTAGTACCTGCACTCTGTCTACTGCACCATCTAGCTGCCCTCTGATAATAGAACTGGCTTCCTTTGTAATTATGGGTATTTTATTTTACTCATTTAAAACTTTGAGTAAAGGCCCATAGGGTTCACCAGACTACCAAAGGGACCAAGGATACAAAAATAGTTTAGAACTATTGAATTCTAGTGCACCCCCCTCTTGTTACATATGAGGAAACTGAGGCGCAATAGTGTAAGTGACTAGCCCAAAGTCACACAGGAAGGAGCTAGGGAGATGCCAGAGGCCAGCTCATCCAATGGTCTCATTTACAGATAAGGAAACTGAGTGCCAAAGAGGTAAGTGACTTGGCTAAGGTCCCACTAAAAGCAAATGACAGAACTGAGCTTCAAATGTAGGTCCTCTGACTCCAAATCTACCATGATATAACTCAGTAAATCCAAATAAAACTTGGACCATACCTTACAGGCATAAGAAGCAAGAGAAACGGTGCATGTAAAATGATTTGCAAAAATGAAATTGCTTTACTGCTATGAATTCTTGCCAGTGAGGGGGCAGCAGTGGTAGGACTGGATCAGAGAATCTGGGGAGCAGAGCAGCCTCTCACTTCATAATCTTCTTTGTGCCCCTGCAAAGGACCCTATAAAGAACTTCCATCTTTACGTAACCACCTCTCCAGCCCCCATCACAGCTCCCACTAATTTGGTTTGGAAAAGATGTGGATTGGTCCTTGTTCAAATATTGATTTTAAGTAACTCAAGCCCTGTTGAAAGAGACTCCATGGAGGCCTCTTACAGGTTTGTTTCTTTAACGACATTTTCCATGTGTTTGCACAAATTCTGCCAGCAGTGATGTAGTAACTCCCAGAGAAGATTTACAAGACTTTACACACTGGGAGATATTGAGGCAAAGTGTTGATGAAGGGCCTGGGTATAAATCAGTCCCCACTTAGCTCCAACAAAGGGCACTTTGGAAGCTTTCCTAACTGCTCTCAGCCATTAGAAGTCCCTTCTGAAACACTGGTGGCAAACTTGTTCATCCATCAATAAAATCCCACTATGTGCTCAGTAGGGCAGCATGGTGGCATGCACTGAGTAGGAAGCTTAAAATCAGGGAGAAGTGGGCTCCAATCCCAACCTTGACACTTAATAACTAACACCAGGAAGATCATTTCAACTTTGTGGTTTTTACACAACTCCTTAAGATTTGTCTACTAAATCATAGATAAGTTGTGAAGAGAGAGATAGTAATAGAGACAGAGAGAAAAAGAAAGACACAGAGAGAGAAGGAAGGAGGGAGAGAGACAGAGAAATATAGAAACAGAGAGGAGAAACAGACAGATAGACACAGAAAGAGAGACAGAGACAGAGAGAAAGGGAGGGAGAGAAAGGAAAAGAGGGAGAGAAAGCACAAAAAAGGGGGAGCAGAAACCCCACAGAATCAGAAAGGGAATTCTATCCCAAAACTTTAGAACTCATCCAATGAAGAAAATGACTTTGTAAACACTTAAATGTAAAAATCGCCTTTCACTCCACATTGGTCAGAGGAAAGACAATGGAATGCCAAAAGACCTAGAGTGTGTGGGCTGAGGATCCATCCATTGAACAAACTGGAGAGGACATGTAGGATCGAGAAGAAAGGGCCTAGGGGAGAGGGAGTCACTCTTTGTATGTGATTGGAGGTCTGTCCAAGGACTGGGCTGGTCTAACTCAGCCCCAGAGGACAGAAGCTGCACAGAGGGAAACTAAAGCTGAAAATCAGCAAAAATCTCCTAAGAATTAGTGCTGGAACAGGTTGCCTTGGGAAGCAGTGAGTTCCCTTTCCCCAGAGATATTCAAGCACAGGTGAGATAACAAATTAACGAGGATGTAATATGGGAGATTTTGATGACCCCTGGTGTCCCTTCCAATTCTGATGTCCTATGTGATTTTGGAACCATACTATCTATGCCTTTATTCCACTGTTGGCAGGACATCACAAACCCCACATGTAGGCGTCAAGATTACAATGGGGTCAGGGCAACTCTTGAAGGTTATAGCCTCAGCCTGCCTTTTGACTCATTCTTTTATTTGCTTTTATCTTTATGAGCTCTAAAGTGATCCAAGGATATGCTTGGATAATTTATTTTTCATTAGTAACTGAGTTAATTCATTAGCTCAAATCTACACCCCAGTTCATTAAAAATAAATTATATAATAAACTGGAAATACCTCACTCCCCATCAGTGATTGCTCTCATACAAATAGAAGCAATGAGAAACCAAATATTATAACCACGTGCAGTATTTTGCTGTGCAGGCTTCATCACCACAGTCTCCCCAAGCCCTCCAAGAGCAGATTATTTCTTTTCGCTTGTCTGGAAATACAGTCTTGCACCATTCAGTTCCAAACACCGATTAATGTCTCTCCAGAATCTTCATGTTCCTCTAGATAATGGTTAATTTTAGTCCCTTGGGAAATAGGCCTTTTTCTTTGTCCTCTCTCCAGTAATCACAGGAAATGGTCTTGCCAAAATACGCTGTTCTTGTCAGCTCCTCACAAATATTCACAAAATATTCTTCCTAATATTTCTTTATAGTGTTATCACTTGTAATAGTTGTGACTAGGAAGAAATTCTGCATGACTTTCTCCCTCTCTGTATGGCCCACAGACTCCTCATAGGTTGCCATAGATCATGTATAAGCCATACACCGTTACCCTAAGCCCTTACATAGAAGCACTTTATGCTAGATTCTTCTTCTCAGCTGTCACTCAAAATAACCACTGCTTTGTTTTTTTCAAAATTCCACTTAACTTCTATATTTTTAAAAAGTAACAGATACTAAGGTTTCTGTAAGATAGACATTTGAAACCAGGTTTGCACAGGTAGTTTATAAAACAATACAGAGACAAAGACTAATTTCTCAGTCCTCCTTCCAAGTTGATACAAATCCTTTAGCAACTACCCTTTGGATCCAGTCATTCCAAGAGGTAAGAGTTTATCTAAATGAACCATCTATCATCTCTCCATCTTATATGGCAGGTTTTAAAAATGGTTTGCTAGAATCTACATAAGTCATTACCTATGATATTCTCAGAGCAAGACAGTAGATGTCCACTCTGAAACAGCAGCTACAAAAGTTAATGAGATTTTGGATGGGCTCAAGAAATGCCCAGCTTTCACAAAGTCCCACTCTGATCTGCCCTTGTCAGACTCTGGCTAAAAGGACAGACTCTGCGCTTTAGGAAGGATGTGGATTAGATGGGGAGCATTCAGGAAAAAGTAACCAGAATGGTGAAAGGTCTCAAGTGAGCATGAGTGGGGGAAACTGAGGCTGCTTATCTTGGAGAAAAGAGTTGACCCTCTTCTTTCAGGGCAACCTGAAATTTGTGTTCAAAGTTCAAAGGTTACCCTGTGGACTTGGGAGTGGTGTGGCATAGGGACGGAGAGCTAGACCACCACTAGGAAGAGAAATCGCATGCCCCATGTTCCCTGAGGTAAAGCCCTGGTGGTCTCTCCCTGGTTACTAATCAGAGTGGACCAGAAAGTAAAAAGAAGAATGAAGGCAGAAAGGGCCTACTAAGTGCCAGGCACTGTGCTAACCACCTTATAAATACAATCTCATTTGATCTTCACAACAACCCTGAGAGGAAGGTGATATTAATATCCTCACTTTGTAAATGGGGAACCTAAGGCAGACAGGTTAAATGACTTACCAAAGAGGGTCACCCAGCTAGCTGGTTAGTGTCTAGGTTCTCTAGTCTGACTAGCAAACGTCTGATTCATGATTCAGGCCGGTGCTCTATCCACCAAGCCACTGTCTACCCAAGAGCCAGGAGACCTAAAGAGAAATCATGACTTTGACCTATCCTATCCCCTTGAAATGTCATTGCCATATAAATGTTCCTGCTGGGCCATGGCTCTGTGCCTCAGTCTCCTTAATCATAAAATGAAAGTATTACTGTAGAGAAACCCTAAAGGTCCACAGACACATCTTCTGCTGGACTCTGCATGTGTGCTGGCTGCCTTTCACTCTTGTACTTTCTGGTTGAGGTGCAGTGAAGACCAGCATGTTTTCCCCTTGATTCCCTTATCCTGTTCAGATGAGTCACGGCTTGTAAAGTGCCCACGCCTTATGCTGCTGTGAGGAAATTGCCAAATAACAGGGCAGTAGCTTGTAGCTTGCCTGTGTTCATGTAGCACGCCGAGTTGGGTTGAAAAACCTCCCTGTGGTGCAGTACCTGAGAAATGCTGGACCGTCTCTGGGATGTATGAGAGAGAAAAGATGGGGGAGGGAGAAGGAAAGGGAAGGAGGGGGAGGGAGGGGGGAAATGGATGGATAGAGAGAGGTAGATTGGATATGACTGGAGAGACGACAGGAGCTGGAGACAGACAGGTAGCAAGACAGAGCTATGTCTATGAATGCACATTTATACAATCATGTATTTATACAATATTTATACAATTATGTATAGTTATATATTTGTTTTTACATACATATATTTAATATAAAAGACCTATATAAGTGAATATATAAAACATATATTATACATGCATATATAACTCCTATACAGCACACATATGTGTGCACATGTGTGTGCCCATATAAATATGTATATATATATATATATATATATATATTTTTTTTTTTTAACTTGATGGTTGCCTATAGAGTTGATTTGAGGGAAATGGGCATCCCAATGTCCTCCTAATATAATAGAAAGAATCCTGGGTCTAGAGTGAAAGGTCTTGGGTTCAAATTCCATTTCTGATGATGACCACTTTTGTGACATTGGGCAAATCACTTCATTTCTCTCTTTCCCTTCCCCGACACCCATATTCCTCATTATTTAAAAAATTTAGACTAGAGGCTTCTGGCTCCAGGCCCAAGGTCCTATGAAATCCAATGCTTTGGGTCCCTAATTATAGGGAGGCAGTGGGGCCACCATGTTTTCTCCGATCCTCTAACTCCAAATATGTTGCATCACAGAAGACACCTGAGAGGAACAGCTAAACCAAAGCCCTCCTTTCACAGTTACAGAAACAAACACCATTACTTCTAGCGATGATCCCCAGACAGGTCTGTTGATTAGCTAAAGGGCACAGGAGTGGTCATTGATGGCAACAGCAACGTTCCAATCTTCTGTTGCTGTTCTGCTTAATTTTTCATAAGATCACAGATGGAATTAAAAGAGGCCTTAGAGTCTGACCCCCCAACCCTAAAGATGCCTGCACACACAGTACACATGTGCACTCATGCATACAAGCACATGCACATATACTCTTCTGATTTTGCAGAGAAGGAAACTGAGGCAAAAGGGGTAAAGTGACTTGTCTAGGACCATACAACTAAAAGTGACTGAGGCAGGATCTGAACCCATGTCTTCCTGATTCCAAGTACAATGCCCAACCTACTTTCCCAGGAGGGGCAGAGAAACTCTGCATGTGTGTGTGTGTGTGTGTGCGTGTGTGTGTGTGTGTGTGTGTGTGTGTGTGTGTGTGAATGTATGTGGTGTGTGTGGTGTGTGTATAGTGTGTGTGTGTGTGTGCCTGTATCACAGACTGCTTTGATGAAGCCTTATACTGTCCTCAGAATACTGTTTTTAATTAAAAAATAAAATACATAGAATGACAAAATGACATTCCCTAGTTCTGTTTTAACCCCTCCAACACAGTTATCTCCACCCCTGTTGTCAAGGTTCCTTGATCAAACGATCATGAGGCCAACCCAGTAAACCCAAGGCATATCCCGGTAAGACTGAGTTGGCCATGACCCCTTGGCTGGGAGTTGGGCTGAAGTCTCTAAACTTTCTCTTTCCAGGCAATCCTGGCTCAGGAGCAGAGGGCTTCAGGACATTGAAATACAGGTTCCTGTCAAGGCCATGGATCCAGGCAAGATGAGTTATGGGCTGGAAGGACCCAAAAGCAAAATCCTCCTTGGGGGCTAGACAAACCTCTGCCCTCCCAGTGGCATCATCAGATGCATGTCCCTGGCAGCCCTTGCCAGCTAGCACTGCCTGTAAGTCTGAAGGATTTATGCTTGCATTCTCTGGCATTTAGGATGAGGTCACCCAAGCAGGGAGGCAAATGATAAGTCCTCAAGCAGGCCCAAAGTCAAGCATGATTTCAGGATTCGTGAGGAGCCTCTGGGGTCACACTGATGCTCTGAAAAATGCCTCCTAGGGCTAATTTGCTCCCCAGATCTGAGCCTGGAGAAGAGATGATACATTTCTTGGAACCCCAAGCTCAAAATCTTGGAATTAGAAGGACACTTGGAGGTTATCTAGGCCAACATCAGCCTGAAGGTGAAGTTTCCCAACAACCCCCCAACCAAGTCTAAATGATTCCAGGAAACTCACTACCTCATTACCCAATTTAAAACAAACATAAACAAACATTTAACAGACATTTATTAAATATCTTATCGTGATAGTATATATTTCTCTGCATAGTGATTCAAGGTTTATAATGTGTTTTACATGTATGATGAACTCATTTAACCCTTATAATAATGCTGTAAGGTGGGCAGTGCTATTTCCACTTTACATATGAGGAAACTGAGGCTGAGAAGAGGTTAAAGATCTCTTCAGGGGCATATGGCTAACAGGTGCCTAAAGCAGAATTTTAGCCCATCAATAAACATTTATGAAGTACGTATTGTGTGCCAGGCTTTGAATGGAGTTCTGGGGATAGAAAAAAGAAGCAAACATCAGCTCCTGCCCTCGAGGAAATGCCAATCTAATCTAATTTAAACACAACTCTCTGTGACTCCATCTGACCCCAGGGCAGAACCAGGAGGAAGGGGTTGGGAATTATAAAGATACAAATTTAGATTGGGTATCAGGAAAAATAAATTTATTAAATAATGGAGCAGAACAAAAGTGGAAAAGCTAGGTGACACCATAATGCACAGAGAGCCTGGCCTGGAGTCAGGAAGACTTGTCTTCATGAGTTCAATTCTGACCTCAGACATTTCCCAGCTGTGTGACCCTGGACAAGTCACTTTACCACGTGCCTCTATTTCCTCATCTATAAAATGAGGCGTAGATGGAAATGACCAGCACTTCAGCATCTTTGTCAAGAAAATCCAGATGGGGCCACAAAGAGTCAGACAGGACTGAGCAATACAAATGAGGAATGGCCTGCCTTTCACTCACACATTGCCCTAGCTAATGGACAGCCCACTGCTTGACTCCATTTCTGATTTTGAATCCAGGGCGCCTGGCACAGTGTATGACACACTGCTGTTGTAATTTAATAAACGCCTACTAGTTCCTTGACTGATAGAAGGGATTCTTTCAAGGTAGGGCTAAAGATAGGCCACTGTGGTCTCTCCCCACTTTTAAATTATTTTTAAATTTTTAAATTTTAAATTTTTTAATTTAAAAATTTAAATTATTCCCATATAAATCATATATATATATTTCTCCCTGCCCAGCTCCTGGCAGTGCCCCACACATAAGGGCTTCTTAGATGTCTGCTGAGTTTTCTGGGGGCAGGGCGTAGAGTACTGAACTTGCCCAATTGGGAAGACTTGGGCTCAAATTTTGTATCAGGCATCTATTAGCCCAGTGACCTGGGGTAGGTCATTTTACCTCAATGCCTCAGTTTCATCTTCTGTAAAAATGAGGGTTTTGGACTCAGTGGCCCATAAATAAGGTTCCTTCTGGCTCTAAATCCAGGATTCTATGACCTAATTTCAGATCTTTCTCAGGCTTGTGACTGTGAGCTCTGTCACACCAGACTCTGGAAATGTGCAGAATTAGAACCAAAGACATGCTTGTGCTGGAACACGTGGATGGCCGTGATTTAATTCATCCTTGGCGTGGAGAACCTCCTTCCCACCCCCACACCCTAAGAGGGTGACTGACTCATACCAATGGAAGAGATTCCAACTCATGGCTTTGAGATAAGGTAGAACATATGACTGATCTCCTTCTATAAAGCTGTCAGCGTGAGCTACGAAAGCAGAGTGAAACAGGTTTGCCCTGGTCATGGGAGGTTATGGAAACATTGAGGGCAGACCGTGTATTTACGTAGCCTTTCTCTTCCAAGAAACCCCAGGCTGGATCTCTGTGAGTTCTTGGTGAGCAAGTCTCAGCATCTCCATTTTACAGATGAGATACATTTTTTCCCAAGTTTCCACAGGAAACATGAGGTTTAAGAACAGGCAGAACCTGGGACTTGGAGTCCAGAGAAGTTTATTGTAGTATTGCCCTGGCCAATACCAACTCTGTGACCTTGATCAACCCTTCCACCCCCACCCCCAGGCTTCAGTTTCTTACAAAAAGAAGAGGATGAACTAGATCAGAGATTCTCAGACTTTTTGGTTTCAAGACCCCTTTACACTCTTTAAAATTATTGAAGACCTTCCCAAAGAGTTTTTGTTTATTTGGGTCATATGTATTGAAAGTTACCAAATTAAAACCTCTTATTATTATTATGGAAATAATTCGACCCCATGACTCCCCTGAAATGGTCTCAAGGCTTTCCTCGGGTCTCTGGACCATGCTTTTGAAACCCATTGGACTAGATAATCAATCAGTCAACAAACATTTATAAAGCACTACTCTGTACCAGGTACTGTGCTAAACACTAACTATGGAAAGACAAAAAAAAAGTTTGTCCCTGACCTCAAGGAGCTTCATTTCTCTCAGGAGACACATGTATAGATACAAGGAAACATTATAATATAATCTAAGGAATACAACATTCAGGCATGTGGGGGGAAGGGCAGTATGATACTCTGCAGCTGGATTCAGATCCTGCCTGACTCTGGGACTCTGGGGAAATCACTTTTCCTCATCTTTAACATTTTACAGTATGGAGGAGTTAACGATCAGCATTTCTAGAGAATGTTTCCCCACACCAATAAAATCATGAGTCCAGATCGCCTCCCCATGCATCAAAAATCCACAACTCCCAAACATCTGCGCTCATATATACAGGAACACACACATATGCACATGCTTACACACACAACACATATATACGGGAGCACACATGTACACACATGTTTACACAATGCATACATGCATGCCTACAGAGCACACATATGCACATGCTTACACACACATACAGGAGCACACACATACAGGAGCATACATGTACACACATATTTACACAATACATAAATAAAGGGGCATACACATTACATACATGTTTACACACATGAATACATACAGGAGTACATATATGCACATGCTCATACATACACACATACATACACATACAGAAGCACACTCACATATGCACATGCTTACACATGTGCACATGCTTATGCATACATACATGCATACATGAGCACACATATGCATATGCTTACACACATGCATATACACACATACATGCAATCACAAAATCTCAGGGCGGGGAGGGACCCCAAAATCCATTGCCTCTGCCAACCTCCATGTGAACAAGAATTCTCTCTACAATATCTAGAGAAGTGGTCCTCTAGCCCTCACTGAAATAGCTCCAAAGTCAGGGCACTCACTCTCTCACAAGATGGCCTATTTTTCTTTGAGATCATTCTCATGGCTAAGAAAGTGGGTTTTTCCCCTTCCTTTCTTACATTGACCTTATTCTTGCCTTTTTGTAACTTCAGCAAGTAAACAGGTGTGTATACAGATAGTGCCCAGCAGAATGATGTGGGATGAATGCTAAAGTCAGTCCCAGATGATCTGGTTTTATATCACTAGGCCTAGACCCCAAGAGAGTAAAGACAGAGGAGAAAGACTCCTATGAGCAAAATACTTTAGTATCTCTGTTGATGGAGGCAAAGAACTGGAAATTAAGGGGAGGAGGCGTCTATCAATTAGGGAATCTCTAAACAAGTTCTGATGCATGAATTTAAAGGTGTGTTATGATGCTCTAAGAAGCTCTTCAAGGCAACCTCAGAAGACCCTTATGAATGACTGAGAATGAAGTGAGCCAAAGCCAGAGAATGATGGACACAGAAACAAATAATAGAAGGTTCTCAAGCTTTTTCTTTTGCTGTCCAGGGAAGCCTATGAACCTCTTCTCAGAATGTTTTTAAATACACAAAATGAAATGTACAATTACAAAGGAAACCAGTTACATTGAAATAGCTATCCAAATTTTAGGAAAAAACAAACAAATAAATAATGGGTCCCTAGCTAAGAACCTCCATGATAAAGGAAAACAATCAAGAAATACTTAAATATTTGGTAGTAAATTCTCAGAATGTTTTTAAATGTACAAAAAATACAAAGAAAACCAATTGTGTTAAAATACATACAAGTATTTAAAAAGATTTAAAATGTGAAATTCAAATACGTAAAAAAGAAAAATGATTAAATCTAAGTTGAGAACCCATGTGATGAAGAAAAAGGGCAAGAAAGACTTCAGACCTTCAGTCCATGCGGTTTTCTGCTATGGTTCTGGGGGATCACGGATTCAGCAAGCTGCTCCCTCCCTGACAGAGGTGTGAGGAACACAGAGCACAGGCTGAGACACAGGTTTGGGGTCATGACCAATGGAGGGCTTCATTTGGCTCGACGCTATATACTAAACATAAAGATTTGGCTTTAATTTAAGGGAGATGGAGATGAGAATGATGGGGTTACCCAAATGAAAAGCTAGAAAAGAGTCATGGAAGTATTTGTTTTAATCATGGAAAGGAAGAAAAGGAAGGTGAGTCAGAGGATGTGGACAAGTGGGGCAGCTTTGCAAGCAGCACATTGATGGGAGAAGCTGTTCCCAATGCTGATTTGTGACCACTTGAGAGATCTTTTTTTCTGTTCTACTTTGTATATCTAGATGTTCATCTTCTTGGTGCATGTTTTTATTATATATTTTTATATATAATATTTATAATATAATATATTATATTATATATTTATATATAATAAATATTATATATTTATATATAATAAATATTATATATAATAAATATTATATATTTATATATAATAAATATTATATATTTATATATAATAAATATTATATATTTATATATAATAAATATTATATATTTATATATAATAAATATTATATATTTATATATAATAAATATTATATATAATAAATATTATATATTTACATATAATAAATATTATATATTTACATATAATAAATATTATATATTTACATATAATAAATATTATATATTTACATATAATAAATATTATATATTTACATATAATAAATATTATATATTTTTTTTTTTTAATAAATATTATATATTTACATATAATAAATATTATATATTTATACATAATAAATATTATATATAATATTTATATATTATTTTATTATAAAAATTTTAAGATAAGATTTTTTTAAGTTAGGGTGTGAATCCCAGCCTCTCCTCCTCCCCCCACCCTCTAGCACCTTTAACTGTTTGGTCTTAGATTTCTTAGTCTTTCCTTGAGCCTCAGTTTATCCACCAGAAAATGATAATACTATTTGCCCAATACCCTGACCAATGGAGACCTGGGGGTAATACTGTATGACCCTGGGGAAGTCACCTGTATTCATCTCTCTACATTATGTCATAACCTCATAACCACAAAGGGCTAGAATACCATGACCTCCTACATCCCTTGGCCCCTTGCCTCCCACCTCTCCAGTCTCCTTCAACCCACACTGAAGTCTAGGACTGCATATTGTCTATGGAGTACAATCCTGCCCTTCATTACAGAATGCCTTGTATTGTTCTCTTATTGTGACTTGTGTAAGTGAGATCTCTCCTTCTCCAGTCTTCCCTGCAGCTCCTAGTACGTGCTGGAGACGTCTTAGATGCACCATAAAGACGTTTTTGATTGAGCTACTGAAAACTGTAAATGGTCACTAAGGGAAGGCAGACATAAATGGTGTAAAGGAAACAACAGGGGCAAGGGAGGCAGAGAAACTGGCTTCTGGTACCAGCTCTGCTTTGCTTTGAGACCTTGGACAAAACACTTTTCACTCTGGGTCTCTTTCTTCCTCTGTAAAATGAGTATTGGACTCAATGATTCCACTGGAGATTACTTGAAGGCTTGGATAAGACGACCTCCTAGATTCCTTCATGACATCCTATATCCTCTATGACCTCCTAGTTCCCTCCATGACCCCCTAGATCCCTCCATGATCTCCTAGATCCCTTCATGACCTCCTAGATGCCTCCATGATCTCCTAGATTCCTTTACGACTTTCTAGATCCCTTCATGCTCTCAATCTATGCTCCTGTGGCCTGTATGACCCTTACAGTTGTATCATATCTGGAACGTGCTACGTTAGAACAGGTACCAGGGTATAAAAGGGGACAACTGGTGAAAATGGGGTTATATCTGACTCAGGATGCAAGGGAATAGCAAAATAAATGATGGTGCATTGATGTGTACTGCATCATAAGAAATGAAAGACCTGAAGAATACAGAGAGGCATGGGAAAGCATATAGAGTCATGCCAAGAAAAGTAAGCTGGCAAGGCAAGCCAGGGGTCCGATGACTATCAACGATGTAAATGGAGAGAACTGCTGCAAAACAGTCCAAAATGAATCCTGTGAAAGGCTAAGGTTCAAGTCTGGCCACATAACTGAGAGATGAGAGCCCGCTTCTCTCCCATCTTTGCAGAAGAAGGGACTACGGGTTTGGTCTGGTGACAGAGAGGGATTTGTTGTTGTTTGGTCATTTCAGTAGTTTCTGACTCCACGACCCCTATTGGGCAGAGTTATTGAGTGGTTTACGATTTCTTTCTTTTGGACACAGAAGATGAGCCTTCCTGACTCCAGGTCTAACGCTCTATCCATTATGCCACCTGACTTTTAAAAAACAAATGGGAGGAAGTTATATTCTAGTGAAGAGGGAGCAGGCACTGTAGCTAGGAAGACCTGGGTACAAGTCCTGCCTCTGACATACTGGCTGTGTGACCCTGTGTAAATCACGTAACCTCTTAGTGTTGTAGGCACTAAGCTAACTCCCTAAGATTAGAGGGAGAAGGAGCATCCTGACCAGGGAGTTCCTCAAGTGAGTGAACTTTCAGTCCCCTCCCTATCTTGATCCCCATCAAAATATGTTAATAAAATAAAATATCAGTAGTCAAGAATGAAAAGTACCCAGAAGATTTGAGGGCATATGAATTAGAAGGCCAGGCTGGGTTGATTTCAGGCTTTTGTCAAAGCACCAGAGGACATGGGGTTGAGATAAAAGTGGAAAAAATTGTAGGAGTGTAGGTTTGGGTGAGTTGGTGAAGTCCAGCTCAGGACTCATGATCCAGAAAGTGTTAGGGAGCTCACTTTGTCTCAACAAAGCTCAGTCCTAGCATGGTGGCTGAAGATGCCCAGCCCTGGGCTGAAATGTCACCATGGGAATCAGTTGTGCCAGTGAGGTCCTCTCCTGACTCATCAGGGCCAGTAAGGTCTTGTTGCTTCTACCTTCCCAGCAGCTCTCGCATCCTTCCCCTCATTCCTACTCAATGACCACCATCCTACGAGGGCTCCCCATGCTCTCCCTGAATCATTGCATCTGGCTACATCTCCAGTCCATCTTCCCACAGATGCTGAGGTAAAATGATACTTGTAAGACACAGGTCACGATCTAAATCAAAAGTCTTTAGTGGCTCCCATTGTCTCTAGAATAAAATACATAGAGGACTCCCGGCAGCTAAGTGATTAGAAAGACCTGAGTTCAAATCTGGACTCAGACATTTACTAGCTTTATGATCTTAGACAGATGACTTAACCTCTGTTACCTCAGTTTCCTCAACTCTAAAATGGAGAGTGATACCAGCACCTAAGTCCCAGGGCTATCGTGATGATTGATTGAGATACTCTTTATAAAATCATTTAGCACGGTGCCTGGCACATAGTCGATGCTATATAAATGCTATTCTTTCCCCTTCCTATCCAGTTGTATCTTGCATTCCCTTCCTTCAGGAATTCTATGTTGCAGTCAAAACTGCAACTGGGCCTTCTTGCTGTTCTTTATACATACCATTCCATCTCCGGCTTCCATGCCTTTGCACATATAACTGGTCTTCCATGCCTAGAATGCATTTCTGTTGTCTCCAATTTTCTGGATCTCTAGCTCTCTTCAAAACTTAAATCTGGTACCACATCTTACAGAAAACTTTTCAGGAACCCCCTCCTTGCTAGTGCTATCTTCTTCCAGCAAAAGCTTTATATTATTGATGTGTCTACCTATATACTTTATCCCCCATTAGAATGTGAGTGCCTTGAGGTGACTTACAGAGAGACTGTTTCACTTCTGGTTTTATGTTTCCACAAAAAGTGGAACACAGGAGGGAAGGGAAATTGTTGTTACTGTTGTTAATTGATCACAACCTCTAGTATTCTCGAAGGCACAGCTAAAATGTCACTTTCTACATGAAGCTTTTCCTGATGGCTCCAGCTACTTGACTGTCCTCTACTCAAATTATTTTGTGTGTAGATGTGGGGTGATTCTGTAAATCAATTATCACCCCATCCTACTTAGAGGAAGTTATAAAGTGCCCCATCTTGATTGTAGGCTTTAGACTAAGAATGAAAAGATTTTGAATGTTATTCGATGAAATCCAAGGATGAAGATGAAAATCTGTTCCAATTGGCTGAGACATTCTTATGCAAAAACCTTGAGTTAGTTGGAATCTGGGAGTTCCAGTGCATGTTGAACTAGGAGAGAAAGCATTCCAGCAAACCCCTGAAGACAAAATGTCTGGAGGGGAATGAAAAGTCTCAGCTAAGATATCAGACTTTCAATCTTCCCATCAATGTCCTACTAACATCCCCAGACCAGCTGATGGCAGTGTCTGAATTAGGAGCCAAGAACTTTGGGCATAGATTCACAGCTCCACAAGAAGCCCAGCCAAGAAATTCAGCCATGACTAAGGATAACTTCTTGAGTGCTCCTCAAATGGGAGAAGAGGACTTCTAGCAACCAAGGTCTGTGAGATGCTCTTTTACTATGTTTTCTAAGTTTGAGTCCACTTCCCCTTGACTCTCTATATACTCCTGGGACAGTATATCACAGACTTTTTTAAAGATGTTTTGAATCAACTGTTCTTTCTGTACCATCTTAATAAATATCCCTTCTAAAATTACAAGACTGTACAAATAAATGATTATCAACAGATAACATGGAGGGGAGTGGAAAGAGAAGCACACTGGTGGGGGCTTAAACCAATGGCATTAGAAAAAGACACTCTCAACTCCTCGGGAAAATCCTAATTACACAATCACACACATATATGTGTGTATATATATTTGTCTATATACATATGGAGAGAAAAAAAACCAGAGACAGAGAAACTCTTTCTCTTTTGTAGCCTATTAAATATTTAAGGATGCTTTTTGATGGATTGAATAAGGACAGGGTCTAGACCTTAACAGAGGGAACTTCCAGATGCAGAAACTCCATCAGCCAATTCAGATCAGCATCTTTCCTACAACTCAAATTTCAAGGTCGCCTGGGGTTCTTAGAGGTAAGGTAGCTTACTCAGGGTCCCACACTGAGTATATATTAAAGGCAAGCCTTGAACCCAGATCTTTCTGACTCTGAGGCCAACTCTATCCACTAACTCACATGGCCCCTTGTTTTTGATTGATTATTGGCATGTAGCAGATGCTTAATTTTTTATCAAATTTAATTGAAATGAATAGGCTCAGATGCCCAAAACTTGAAACCCATAACTAAAGTATGACTCAAAAGGTTATCTGTGTTACCTATGGGACCTAGATGATGAGCTCTGATGCAGCCTCCTCAGGTCAGGGCTTGCTTTGGGGCCTTGCCTAGTAGATACTGCACAGATTCTGATCCCTGGGAGTATCCTAGCTCGATGACTGTGTTGTCCTCTTCACCTGGGTTGGTCCCACCTCAGTCACCCCCTTCTCTCTCCTCTGTCTCCATCCTCGAGCTAGCTGTGACTTTTGATATTTTTCCCAGCAGGGGATCATGGCTTAAGGCAGTTGGCCCAGGCAAAGCTGCACTGAGGTTCTTCTGCCCTTATTTAGAATTCCTTTAGCTCTGACCAGCCCTGTTCTTGCGAAACATGTTTACCAGGGTTCTCTCTTCCTCCTGGCTCTCCCTGACCAGTGAGAGAGGCAGGGACCTGAGCAGCTCCCAGCTTGCCAAACAAATATGCTGCCTGGCCTTGTTTGAGGGAGAGGAAAGAAGGCATTTTCTCCCTATTTTAAAAAGACCAAATCAGGATATTTTTTAATCTTCAAATGCAAACCAGCTTTTGGTATGGGCAGCCTCTCATTTAGGTGGGCAGTGTGGTTTCCCTGGCAGAGGTTGAGCATGGGTAAGGTAACGACTGCCATAGAGCCCTATGTTTCATTCAAAACATTTCCTGACTGAGATACCATTGCCTCCAGTCAAGGAATATCTCACAATCAAACAGGAATGAAATTTCACCATTTTTAAAAGATGAGATGTTTTCACAGACACAGAGGGATTATTTGCACCTGCCATGTTGTGACAGGCTTTGAGAAGGGGCCATTTGTCCACAAATAACTAAAATCCCACCATGAAAGATCTACCATTCCACCTGACCAAATACATGTGAGCTGGCCAATAATCCAGACAGACCAGCAATCATTTACAGCTCTGCAGGAAATGTCTCAGTCTTGCTCACTTAAAAGCTAGATGAGGTAAAAGAATCCCTGAGCCATAAGAAACCTCATAGGTTGTATAGTCTCTCTTGTGCCTCAGGCAGTCAGACAGACCCCCTAGTAAGTGCTTGTCATGCAAAAAGAGGCAAAATGCATTCCCTGCCCCCAAGGATCTTACAGTCTAGTGCCCAGAAGCCAACAAACAAATACAAAGAAGCTGCATGCAAGATAAACAAGACATAATTAAGAGAGGGGAAGGTGCTAGCATTAAGAGGGACTGAGAAAGGTTTTATGAAGAAGGAGAGATTTTGGATGGGACTTGCAGGAAACCAGGGAAACCAGCAGAAAGAGATGAGGAGAGACAGCATTTCAGGTATGGGGTATAGTCAGAGAAAATGTCTGGAGCCTAGAGATGGAGCATCTCCATTGAGGAACAGCCTGGAGGCCAGTGTCACTGGATTCAAAGAGTACCTGGAGAGTAGCAAGGTATAGGAATCCCCTCCCCTACTGCCCACAGAGATGACTATCTCACCTCCACTTGGCACTGTCCACCTCCTGATATATAATCAAAAAAGCCCCATAGCTTTGTGGAAAGAGCACTAGAATCAATAGGAAGCTGTTCAAATCCAGGGTCTGCTACTGAATGTCTGTGTGCTCTTGGGCAAATGACTGAACTTCTCTGGGCCTCAGTCTCCCTATCTATCAATGAGAGGTCATTATAACATAGCTTTAGAGACAAAAGGAGCCTTTGAGGGAATCTGGTTCTACCTTTTCATCTTATACTTGGTGAAACTGAATGCCAGCAAGGGCAAGCTACTTGTCCAATTTCATATAAGTAGCAAATGGCAATCCCAGATTTTGAGCTTAGTACCCCTACTCCAAATCCAGCCCTCTAGCCATGTGCCACATGACCTTACTCAAGATCTCTTCTGGCTCTAGACATCGTCATTGTCACTGTCCTCATCATCATCATCATCTATTTGTATGCTCTTATAGGAAAGTGTATTCTACTTTTAGGTAGCCCTGGTTGTTAGAAAGCTACTCCTCATACAGAGCCTAAATCACTGTCTCTGCCATATCTGTATGTCACATCCTGGGAGAACGAACAAGTGAATAAGTGAATGTTGAGGGGGCAATTGGTAATTTTTAGGACATGGTCAGGGTCTCAGCTGGTGACACTCTGGACTGGGCATCTCTGGTCAGTCAGCAGGTACTAAGGCCTGGAATAGAGGGGAGGAGAAGAAAACAGAGAGGGAGAGGGGAGAACCAGAATGCTAAGCCTACCCAGCTATCTGCAGGACACTAGCCCTACAGGTCTCAGATTTCACCATTATCTGCATACAGACATTTCTATTTTTTTTACACATAATCCATGCACATTTTCAATGATTTATTTTCTGGAATAAGAAAAGTCTTGAAAACACTAACTCTCTCTCTCTCTCTCTCTCTCTCTCTCTCTCTCTCTCTCTCTTTGTCTTTCAATCTCCCTTTCTCTGTCTCATCTCTGTCTGTCTGTATCTGTATCTGTCTCTGTCTTTCTGTTGGTCTCTGTCTGTATCTCTGTCTCTCTCCAACAGAGAATGAAAGAAGTAAATTTTATTATTCCTCCATTTATTTTTTTAAGTGGGAAGAGGAAGGGGGAAAAAACCTCTCCCCAAACACTAAGAGAAAGCCCTTTGCACATCAGGCAGTCTACACCTGAGATAGAAGGTGCATTTCACCAGTTATGTCTCCTCCAGTCTGCACTCAAGAAGCAGGAGCATTTCTCTACCCCTGCCTGGTGCTTGGTCTGGGGCAGATGTGAACATCTGAGCATCTGGACGGCTGCAAGCAAGGTCAGCAGTGGATGTTTTGGGGAATGTTCCTTCCCATCCAAGTGGTTTCTGGGTGGGAAGGATGAGCTTGGTGCTCAGCCAGAGCCTTGTCAATCTGACTGTTCTAGCCAGCTGCTCCCTTTTCCCATCTCCCACAGTTTCTGTCTCTTTTGTTCTAATAATCTCTCCAGCTTATAACGCCCTCATGAGAATTTTATAGCTCTTGACATAGATCATATGTTTCCCTCAGGAGAGGTGGTTATTATGTTACTCAAAAGAGTGTGAAAGGTCTCTACTCATACTAAGCTTTGTCCCCCACTTTTATTCCATTCTCTTTCTTCTGACCTAAAGGAAAACTGGATCTTCAATTTGTCTGTGGGGATGCACATAAAAGAGAGGATTTAGAGAGAAGGGGTGTTAGATGGCACTTAGGTCACTCCACTTCAATGCAAATCAAATAGAATCACAGATCATAGATTGTTCTTAAGGCACACAAGTGTGTGTGTGTGTGTGTGTGTGTGTGTGTGTGTGTGTGTAATGGACCCCTTTGGCAGTGTAGTGTAGCCTATGCAACCCTTCCCATAATTTGTGCTTTTCAATTAATAAAATAAAATGTAACAGACTACAAAAATAAACCAATCATATAGAAATATAGTTGTCAAAATATTTTAAGAAAATAAATCCCCAGAACTCTAACTACAAGAGAACTCAGAGACTCTCGAGGCCAAACTCCTTATTTTATAGACCAATCAATTGGCAAGCATTTATAAGCATTTACTCTGTGGCAAGCACTGTGCTATGGATACAAAGAAAAGGAGCTTCCATTCTAAAACCGGAGGCCCGGCCTTTAAAAGACCTCAGTGAGCCAACCCCCTCCTACCTTTCCAGGCTTCCTATGCCCTATACTCCACATCACCTACCCTTTGATGCAATGGCACTGGCTTCCTGGCTGTTCAGTGAACAAGACCCTCCCTCTCTTGGCTCTGGGCATCTTCTCTGGCTAGCCCCCATGCTTAGAATGTCCTCCCTCTTCCACTCCTGACTATTAACTTCTCTGTATTCCTTTAAATCCCAACTTAAACCTCATCTTCTACAGGAAGTCTTCCCCAAACTCTCTTATTTCCAATGCCCTCTCTTAGCCTCTCTATCCTGACTCATTTCCAGCATGGTGATACAAGTAATTGTTTTACTATTATATTAATAACCAATTATTAATTTGGGATCTATTTTTCTCCTCTTATTTCTTCACTTGGGGTCTAGCCCCTCTAGAAGGTCAGTCAATCTGTGAAAGACACATTTGAGTGATGAGATTGGCCTAATCCTCGGGCATCGTGCACCTTGAGACTGGTCAGACCACACTCAACTAAGGGACCTTATTTCTGTCTAGAGTCTAAATAGAATCCAGTCTAAGTGAGTTCTTGCCCCAAGAAAATGGCCACTGTCCTTGTAACTCTTCATGAGAATTTAGGGTGACCCAGCTCATGAAGGAGAAAACGAATGACAGTGGTCTGGATGGCTTCCCCTGTCCAGATTGCTGGAGGAGGCTGAGTCTCATGAGCAAGCCACATTCTCAGCAGACTTCTAGCCCACCTCCTCATTAAATGGCCATGAATTAAGGTTGATTTTCACTTGTCAGGAACAGCCCCTTTTCCAATAGTAGACTAAGGCTTTCTGCCTCTCTGTGGTTTTGTCTGAGAGAAATAACTGATCACCAATTTATTAATTATGAGCTAACCTAATTAATAAATTATTATTTACCAAGAAACTCTGTCTCTCAGAGTTTTCCATTCATTACAATGGTCTCTCATTGAATACTATCAGTAAAGACATCACATCAAGAAGACTGAGGAAACTCATTGATGTCCTGTTAGTCTATTGCTTTTTGAAGGCATCCCCAGTTTGGGCTACACAGTGAGACAAAAGGATGCTATTTGCAGGTCAGATTCATTGATAAAATGACTTGCATATTCAATGCTCAAGGCATGACCATTAGCCCTCATCACTTTTCTCCTAGAATCTGGTTCCTTATTCTTTTCACAAGGGGAAATATCATGAGAACCCCTTTGTACATGTTGTCAGTCTCCCTTATACTTGGGAAGGACCTACTGGTGGAAATCCTTAAAACCCAGAGGAAGTCATTAACAAGGAGCAACTAAAATTGGGTGAGTAGGACTGTGACATGATGAGCCTTTCACTTTCAGAAAATCCCTGGCAGCTATAGAGAGGATGTATGGGAGTGAGGAGAGACTTGAGACAGGGCAACCAACTAGGAAGCTATTGTAGTAGTCCAGGTGGGAGGGGATGGGGGCTGGAGCTAGAGAGATAGCTGTTTGAGTGCAGAAAGGGAGATATATATGAGAGATAAAATAAAGATAAGAATGTCAAGATTTGGCACTATGATGGATAACAGAATGAGGGGGGAGTAAAGCTTAAAGGGTGACAATGAAGCAGTGGTTCTGGGTGACTGGGGAAATGATGGCGTCTTGGACATTAGTAGGCAGTTGGGATGGGTTTCTGTTTTTGTGGGAAACAATAAGATGATGAGTTTTATTTTGGTTATATTGAATTTTGAATGTCTATAGGACACTTGAAATGATCAATAGTTAGTAGATTTGGGACTAGAGGAGAGACATAAGAGTAGATACAGAAATTTGTAAGCCATTTTAATAGTTGATAAATACATGGGTGCTCATATGAGATCACCAAATAAGACAATGCAAAAAGAAAAGAGAAGGGGGCCCGGGACAGAGCCTTGGGAGAACACCTACAGTTAATGGGCATAAGAGGAATGTATATTCAGGAAAAGAGAAAATGAAGGGACTATGGGACATGCAGGAGGAGAAGTAAGATTGAGAAGCATCATCAAAACCCAGAGAGGAAACAGTAGCCAGGAAGAGACAGTGGTTGGCACTGCCAAAGACTACAAAAAGGTCAAGCATGAGAACTGAAAAAAGTCATCAGATTTGGCCATTTTAAGATCATTGGTAATTTTGCTGAGGGAGATTTCAGTTGAATAATGGAATTTCAGATTTCAGAGTGTTTAGAGGACAGTGAGATGATAAAAAGTGTAAGGAGTCTGTGTATATGACTTTTCCAATGGATTTAGTTGAGAAGGGGAGGAAGGGTATTCCTATAAAGCTAGAAGGCATAATAAGATATAGTGAAGGGTTTTCTTTAAGAATAGGGGCAATTTGACTGTGTTTGATGGCAGTAGGGAATGAGCTAATGGATGAAAAAATGAGATGAGATTAAAGATTTGTGTGAGACAGAGACAGAAAGGCAGAGATGGAGAGACAAAGACAGAGAGACTGAAACAGAGATAGACAAGAGAGGCAATCAATGATGCTAGTAGGGGTAATCTGCTGGAGAAAATGGAAGGGGGTGGGGTGGAGGACATGAGCAGTCATTGGCCTTGTTGAGTAAAGTGACAATGAACATATACATGAGTATAATGATAATTAGCATCAATGAAGCACTTGGCTTTGTGCCAGGCACTTTACCGTTATTAAGTCATTTGATGCTCATAGCAATCCTGGAGGGAGGCGTTATTATTATTGACATTTTATCGAGGAGGAAACTGTGGTTAATGACTGGCTTGGGGTCATATGGCTAGGAAGTGTGTAAGGCCAGGTTTGAACTAAGACTTTCCTGAATCCAGGTCCATCACTGTCTCCACTGGGCTGCCATCAATAGGGCCACCTCTTCATCTGAGGCCATGGTGAAGGAGGAGATAGTGAGGGACAATCAGGGGTGTGAGAGAGAAGAGGGAGGTCAAGGCAAATGGCTTTGATTTTCTTCCTTAAAACATGAGGTGGGGCCTTTCTATCCTAGGCTCCGTCTAGATCAGCAGTCGCTGCTGCCACCAAGATGTTGATGCCCAAGAAGAACCAAATTGCCATCTATGAACTCCTTTTTAAGGAGGGAGTAATGGTGGCCAAGAAGGATGTTCACATGCCAAAGCACCCTGAGCTGGCAGACCAGAATGTGCCCAATCTCCATGTCATGAAGGCCATGCAGTCTCTAAAGTCTCATGGCTATGTTAAGGAACAGTTTGCATGGAGGCATTTCTACTGGTACCTCACCAACGAGGGCATTCAGTATCTCCGGGATTACCTTCACCTTCCCCCTGAGATTGTGCCTGCCACCCTCCGAAGAAGTCGCCCTGAGACAGGAAGGCCAAGGCCCAAAGGTCTGGAGGGTGAGCGACCTGCCCGACTTACTCAGGGTGAAGCTGACAGAGACACATACAGATGAAGTGCTGCTCCTCCTGGTGCTGACAAGAAGGCTGAGGCTGGGGCTGGGTCAGCAACAGAATTCCAATTTAGAGGTGGATTTGGTCGTGGACGTGGTCAGCCTCCTCAATAAAGACTGTAGAGATATGTTTCATATTGAATAAAATTTGGGGAAAAAAAAAACATGAGGCAGGATCCTCAGCTCAAAAGGTAGAGAGCTAAAGTGGTTGTAGAAAGCCTGAAAAGAGAAGAGACCATGTGGAATAACCACAATGGCCTATGGGATAGAGATCCAAGTCAGGAGGAGGAGGAGGATTGCCTTGGTATAGTGAGGGCCTAATCAAGATTAAACAACATCATTTTATTTGTCCCAGTCTGTACAATTTCATGAATTCTCCCAGTTTTCTTCACAAATGTATAAAGACATGTATAAACAGGTGTAAAGAAGGCAGGTAGAAGTAATCCAGGGTGGGGTTTTGGCAAAGTATGAATGCTGATAGGTCAAGGGAAAAGACATTTGAGAGTAGAGGGTGGTGTCCAGTTTAACTGGTTCACCAAGGGGTGTGATTAGAAAAGAAGGAAAGTATAGCCAGGACAAGGGTGATAGCCTAACAAAGTACCAAGGTATAAAGTCCTTGGAAGACTCAAGGCTGGAGAATAGTCAGAAGTGGTAAGGCCTAAGGAGGGTTAGAATGAGCCAAGGCTGTCATGAGATAAGGAATTTCAGAGCTTTTGATCATGGAAATGAATACTTGTGCTTAATGCCTTGAGCCTGACACCCCATCTCCCATCTCTGTGCCTTGGCACCAGATTCTCCCATGCCTACCTCCTTACACCCACATCTTCAAATCCCTGACTTCCCTGAAGGCTCATCTCAAATGTCACCTTCTTCAGGAAACACTCCCTGCTACCTCCAGATGCTAGAGCCTTCCCTGCTAAGGCTGCCTTCCATCTACCCTGTATGTACCTCCTCCTTTACATGTTGACTCCCCCACTAGACTGGGAGCACTTGAGGCAGGGAACTGTTCTAATCTAAAAATTTAATTCTAAAATTTGAATCCTTTTCATTAAGAATGCTCTATCTCCTTCTCCAACTGTCATACATACATTGAGCCATGCATATATTGATGCCTATTGTATCCTCCCAGTAGAATATAAGATTGAGAGTGGGGATTGCTTTCTGATTCAACTTCTAACATCAGGGCCTTGCATAGATTAGCATTACAATTTCCCATAAAGGGTGACATCTGAATTGAGATAGAAAGAAAGTCAAGAAGTGGAAGTGAGAAGGGAATGTGTTCCAAGCACTTGGTACAGGCTATGCAAAGACCCACAGCAGGGAGATAAATTACCTAGTTTTGATTAATTTGGATTATGTAGACTGTTAAGCAGGATGAATTAGACCAATTCAATTTAGTTCAACTAAGTCCCTACAGTGCCTGGCACATCTTGTAAATGCAGCAGACATTTAATAAAGAAGTACTTCTGAGTAAATGAATTAGGTGCTAGAGATAAAAATACAGAAGATAGAGCCTTCCCTCCAGGGGCTTACATTCTACTTGGTGATGCCATGGGAGGGAGAGATAATCATATCCACAAATGGGCATAGTTTCAGGAAAACCGAGGAGGGTAAGAGTGCTAATGTCTGGGTAGATAATGGAGGCTTTCTATAAGAGATGTGACCCTTCCATGCAAGAGAACTGAAGGATTCTAAGGGATGGACAGAAGACAAAGGGAGAGCCTGTTAAATTTATATATGAAGAAAATGAGGGCCAACAAGATTAAGAGGCTTACCCAAATGTATACCAGTCATACGAACCCTGAACTCCCTTGAACAGTACCTCCAGGGGATTTACGAAACTGGGAGGATCCAGAAGGAACCTCTTTCTGATTCCAAATACCAATTAAATCATTTTCTGGCATGGTATGAATTGTTACACATGCTTCATGGGGGCTCCTTGCCCCCTTCTTAGTGGATTCCATGAAGTCAGGGGTGAGTTGGAGGCAGGGTGAGAGGGCAGGCAGGAGTCTCTTTAGTTGACATATCTGTATTTATTACAGTCTCTGGGGAGCCCTTGTCTCGGGGGATATCTGAGACCAGCACACCGACACTTCCCAAATGGAGAGGCTTTGTAGAATGGTGAAACTGAAGGAGCAGTGTGAAATTGAAGCCAGATTTGGCATCTCCACGCACTTCTTTCGTGCCCATCACCACCCCATCGAAGCACTTCTAAGAGGTTTTCGATGTCAGCAAGAGAATTTGAAAGCCAGCATGACCTCTGGCTGGAAGCCAGCAAGCATGAACCTGCAGTGACACCATATGTCATGTTTACACTTCAACAGAGCTGCTATTGTCCTCCCAGCTCAGCTGGGGGCTGCCCCTGGCTGCTATGGCA
Organism: Gymnobelideus leadbeateri; assembly: GCA_011680675.1. NCBI lineage: Eukaryota > Metazoa > Chordata > Mammalia > Diprotodontia > Petauridae > Gymnobelideus > Gymnobelideus leadbeateri. Next base: position 41,625 of record WOXC01008095.1, read on the forward strand.
TGGTAGACGAGGTTTTTCTTTTCTTTTTTTTAAGTGAGCCTGTCAGCCAACACCCTCATACCTATTAGTGTGGGAACTTACTATGCCCGAGAAATAAGGTTCCTGTTTCAACTTCATAGCACTTTTTAAAAAAATCTTCTTATGTGGTGCAGAGTGGAAAGAACATTTCACTGAGAATCCTGACACCTGGGTCCAAGTCTGGACTCTGATTCTTACTAAACCTTGGGTTAACCAGTGTTATTCTGTGAGTTTACATTTTCTCTTTTGTAAAATTAAGGGGTAACACCAAATTGACAAAGACAATTAAAAAAAAAACATTGCAGGAGTTAGGCAAACCAATCAATTACTGATACAACTGTTTTGAATTGGCTAAAATGTGGTCCCAAACTACCACCACTGACCATAAGTCCCAGGTAAGACAAAGAGGGAAAAGTGGCACATACATCAAATTAATCATAACTTCACTTTTTTGTGGTGGGAAGGAAGCAAAAACAAAACAAAACAGAACCCATCAATTGGATAAATGCTAAGTAAATCATGGTATATGAATACAATAGAATGTTATTGTACCTGAAGAAATAACAGATATGAGAACTTCAGAGAAATCTGAGAAGACTCCTACAAACTGATGTGAGGGAAACAGAGATTCAAGAGAACAGATTTATAACATAAAAATGTAACATTAAAGAACAACACTGAATGGCCTAATGATACACATTAATTCAAATACTAGTTAGAGAAATGACAACTATTATTTCCCTCTTGTTAAAAGAAAGTCAAACGACATTGGATATGAATTGATGTATCTCCATCAAATATGGTGAATAACTTGGTTAGTTTTGTTTAACTAATTCTTTTTGTTAGAAGGGAGATTTCTATTATGGAATAGTTTGAGGAGTAGTTTGGAAATGAGTAACATTTGAAAAAATGCTCAATAAAACACTTTAAAATATGAAGACAAAATAAAATGTAATACTAGCTTCAAAAATCTCTACCCCAGAGATGACCGATACTGTTTCTGTATCTTCAAGAGAAATCAGAGAATTTGAATTAATATTCTATGTAGGCAGTTGAATTGATATACTATGAGGAACCATAGCCTGTTTTTCCTGTAACGAATGGAGTGAAAGTGACTGAGGAACAGAAAAAGGGGATGAGGTAGACATTTTTTTCTTTAGGGAACTATTTTAACCTTTATCTTTTTTAAAAGGATGAAGAGAATTCCTCAGAAGAGACAATGCTTAGTACCTCAATGGAAAAAAATAATGGAACTGTATTGTAGGAACAGGAAGAAAAAAAGTTATTTTCACACTTGCTATTTTCCAGTTGTCAACAGAGGAGGAAAATGAGGTGAGAACACAGACAAAACATTTGTTTGAACCATATTTTTTTACAACCCAAAAGACATGCAAACTGTGTCTACGTGACTACAATACCAAATATCTTCTATCCAGGTACAGACAGAGGTGCTGTAGAGTTGCACTGGATAAGGAAGTGTTTTGCAAGCTGAAATCAAGGCAGGAATGTAAGCCACCATTGTGATCATCTTCAGTGTCCTTATGGTGGCCCCCAAAGGTTTCTGTGAAATTTTCTTTGTTGAAATTGAACATTTTCAATTAAACTATTTTGTGAATGTAGAAATTATTTCAGTTGACAAACTATCCCCTAATAGCTGTAATATTACTATGAATGACACATACTTCCATAGTATTTTAATTTTTATACAGTGTATTAACACTCACAGAAGCCCTGGAAAATACCCTGGGAAGTAGGAGAAGTATTTATCAGCCCCATTTTATATATGAGAACATCAAAAGCTCAGAGTTTGTGACTTTGCCCAGGCTCACACAGCTGGTACACTACACCTGTATTTAAACCCACACCTCTGACTTCATAGCCAGCACTCATTCAACTGTCTAAGAGTTTTTTATTTCTTAGTAAATAAAAGGTTCCTGATGAAAGAGAGTAATTCACCACCTCTTCCAGTAACATCACTCCTCTAGATGGTAAAAAGAAAATATTTTTTAAAAAAAGATAGATAAATAAAAGATAGATAGATACATAGATGGATAGATAAATGGATGTACAGATGGATGGATAAATGAATATATGAATGGATGGATGGATAGATGGATAGATATAGATAGATAGATAGATAGATAGATAGATAGATAGATAGATAGATAGATAGACAGATAGGTAGGTAGTATATATTGTATATATTGATAGATATAGATGGATGGATGGATGGAAGGATGGATGGATGAGTGGATGGATGGATGGTGGGTGGATGGGTAAATGAAAAGGATTAGCATGATACAGTGGAAAGATTCTGGATTGGGACCCAGGAGATTTGGATTCAAATTCTGGGTCAGATCTTTACTTTTTCTCAAATTCTGTGACTTCCTTTAAAAAAGAGAGAGAGAATAATTAAAGCTTTTCATATATTATAAATAGTGCTGGCTTTAGTATCAGTGGCCCTGGGTTCAAACTATGGCTCTTCCATTTACTGAGTTGTATGACCTTGGGCAAGTCACATCAGACCCTAGATCTCCATCTATTCAACTATGTATTATTATATGTGTAGTTATAAATTATACCTAGTTTAGACTAATGACCTCTGAGGTCCCGTCTTTATTTTTTGTTTTTTCTTTTGATTTGTTTGTTTTCTGAGGTCCCTTCTATTTCTGTATTGATAATCCAATGCTCTCGATGGGTCATAAGAGTCAATCAAAATAATGAATGTGAAAAGATTTTATAATTACCATTGTTATATAAATGAAAATTATTATTAGGTAAAGAAGGCAATGACATACAGAGTATGATTTAAGACACCTTTAGGAATACTATCTGACATCTATGTAGGGTTTAAGATTTTAAAGCACTTTAAATATATTTTTTCCCATTTGGACCACACAACAACTTTGAGAAGTAGGTACTCTGGGTATTATTATCAATACTTTTGCCAATACTGAAACTGAGAGAGGAAAGATGACGTGTCCAAAGTTGCAGGGTGTGCTAGTCACAGGATTAGAATCAAAGGGCCCTGGATTCCCAATGATCCCAGAGTCAGAGAACTTCAGAGCTGGAGGAAGCTTAGTGAAATCTATTCTAGACAAACCTATACATAAAAAGTATACTCATTTCCAGACAACAGACAATGGTCATGCAACTTTGCTTTCCCACTAAGAATGAAGCCACTGCCACCAAGCCCAGAAATCATGAGTGCTCTTTCTTTGCCCTGAAAAACAGCAAGTACATTAATTCCCTATATGAAATACTATTCCAACAAAAACTGGTGATTTGGCACAAGTCAGGATTTATGACTGGCCACTTAATGGGGAGAAAAATAACTGGGAGGGTTAGAGCAGAGCCAATCTGAGCCTGTGGTCCCACTGTGGAGGAATGGAGTTTACTTTTCTCTCTGCCCAGGTGCATTAATTTCTTAAACAGGGCCCTAATGAGCTTGGCTTGCTTAGAGGGAAAATAATTGATGGGCCAATTTAAAGTAGGTAGAACGTCACATTTTCCCAAGCTCTGAAGGAAAAACAGAACACCTAAATAATAATGGAGCATGGTTGGCCATAAGTCATTCTCATTTTAGGTCATTTGATTTTGCCTTAGGCTGTGTCTATATTCAACAAGTTAATTCTAAGATGGAGGTGATGATATGTTGAACTTGAGCTTCGAACAAACATATGGAGAGAGAGAGAGAGAGAGAGAGAGAGAGAGAGAGAGAGAGAGAGAGAGAGAGAGAGAGAGAGATGAACAAATGAATGTATACCAGGAAAGCATTCTCTGGCTACAGGTTCTAGTAAAAGTCTCCAAAATGCGTGTTATTGATGAATTACCATATTTGCAAACTATTGTACCATAAGATCATCTCAGTTTATGTGAATTAATTCACACAGTTGTATTTTTCCTACTTTATATTTATGCTACATTTTCCCTTAGCCCTTAGTAGTTGGCATTATTTAACTTCCACTGTTTGGATCATTAACCTCTCTCCATTCCCTTCTGTCTCCAGTTGTATAGTTCAAAGCCAGATAATAGCAATGTAATAATAATAACTATAGCATCAGTGTTCATCATCACTTTTATTATTGCTATTGTTGCTTTTAACAAAGGAATAGGTCCTTCAGCATAAGGCAGTTATAGAAAGATGAACATTTTCCTGACAAAAAAGAAGAGGAACAGATATACTTAGAGCTCACAATCAAAAGGTCAAAAGCTTAGAGAAATATTTTGGGAACAAGCTGCCAACTTTACTGAGCAACATTCCAAGTTAATAAACAACATGCACCACTGGGTTTGTTGAATGTACCTGAAAGTAATTTACCTTCATATAGAGTCCATGAAACAGATCAGGGACAAGAATGGAATGAAAAGAACTGAGGCAGCATTATTCACATGAACTCAGACCCCACTATGCCATGAGACAAATAAATGGATGAGCCATGTGAATTTGTTCGTGGAAAAAGGCACTGCAGTTACAAATTACCAAGCAAGACATAGCCTGATGACTAGAATGATATGTCAGAAGCTTGCCATCCTTCATGGATTGCAAGATGACACATCCCCAAAGTACAAAAATGGATTTCAAAATATCCTAGAGAATTTGGACAATATATTGTCCTGGAGGCAGAACATTATCAAAGACTCTACTATTGTCCAAAATTGTCTGCAGAAGGAAACTTGTAGAACTAAATCCAAGGCAGCCAAGGTTAAAGGGAAAGAAGAGAACTGGGGGCAATGGTTTTAAAGGCAAATCTCTCTGATAAAGGCATCGTTTTTCAAATATATAGAGAAATGAGTCAAATTTATGAAAATGGAAATAATTTCCCAATTGATAAATGGTCAAAGAATATAAATAGGTAATTTTCAGAAGAAATCAATGCTATCTATAGCCGTATGAAAAAATGTTCTGTTACTATTGATTAGAGAAATGCAAATTAAAACAACTCTGAGGTACCATCTTATAACTAATGTATGGTTAATGTGACAGAAAAAGAAAATAACAAATGGAAGAGATGTGGAAAAATTGGGACACTAATGCACTGTTGGTGGAGTTGTGAATTGATCCAACAACTCTGGAGAGCAATTTGGGACAATGTCCAAAGGGCTATAGATTTCATACCCTAACCCAGCAATATCACTACTAGGTCTGTATCCCAAAGAGACCAAAGAAAAAGGAAAAGACCTATTTGTATGAAAATATTTATAGTAGCTTCTTTTGTGGTGGCAAAGAAGTGAAGGGTGAAGGAATTGACGGGTTTCAATTGGGGAATGGCTGGACAAGTTATAGTATATGATTGTAATGGAATACTACTTCACTATAAGAAATGATAAGGAGGGTGGTTTCAGAAAAACCAAGGAAAACATATATAAACTGATGCAAAGTGAAGGAACAGAACCAGGGGAACCTTGTGCACAGCAACAGCAATATTATACAAGATCAATTGTGAATGACTTAATTATTGTGAACAATTCAATGATCCAAGACAATTTCAAAGGACTTAAGATGAAAAATGATATTCACCTCTAAAGAAAGAAATCATGGAGTCTAAATGAAAATTAAAGTATACTTTTTTAAATTTTATTTTTCTTGTGGTTTTTTGTCTGTGTTTTCTTTTGGAAAATGACTAATATGGAAATATGTTTTGCATGACTTCACATGTATTGTTGTAGTTGTTCAGTAGTTTCAGTAATATCCAACTCTATATTACCCTATTTGGGGTTTTCTTGGCAAAGATATTGGAGCACTTTACTATTTTCTTCTTTAGCTCATTTTACAAATGAGGAAACTGAAGCAAATAGGGATAAGTGACTTGCCCAGGGTCACACAGCTAGTTAGTATCTGAGGCCAGATTTGAACTCAGGAAGATGAACCTTCTTGACTTCAGTCCCAGTACTCTATCCACTGTGCCACTTACTTGATGGGGAAACTTAGGTAAACAGGGTTAAATAACTTGTTTCACATGAATAATCTATATCAAATTGGTTTGCCTTTTCAAGGAGGGAGGAACAGAGGGAGGGAAAAATTTGGAATTCAAAACTTAAAAAGAAGAATGTTAAAAATAATTTTACAGGGGTGGCTAGGTGGCTCAGTGAGTAGAGCACCAGCCCTGGAATCAGGCAGACCTGAGTTCAAATCTGGCCAAATTTGACACAATTACTAGCTGTGTGACTTTGGGCAAGTCACTTAACCCCAATTGCCCTCCAAAAAGCAATAATAATAATAATTATTATTATTATTATTCAATTACATACAGAATAATAATTACTATTTTGCATGTAATTGAATAAAATGAGAGAAAAATAAAAATGTAAAGTTATGAAAATTACCTGTACATTATAATCATTCATAAGAATTTAACATAAAAAATGGGTGTCACCATACCAAACACTCATAATCTCCAAGCTACATGGAACAATGGGACAAGAAGCTTTCCAAATCTATGGGCCTATTAAAGGAAATCAAAATCATTTGGGAACAGGTTGAGGCAATGTCCTGTCTCTTGCCCTCCCTGTTACTGAACTTAGTCTAAGGATGTTTTCATTGAACCCACAGAGAATGAGTTTACATCCTAATATTTGGATCCAATTACAAAAACTCATTGTTATATCTCCCTAGCCAATAGAGCATAGAATGTGAAGGCAGAATGATGACTTACTGTGCGACCATTTCTATCCAAACCCCACAGAAAAAGAGAAGAAAAACTAAAGAAAGGGGCAAGAAACCAAGAATTCAACCACTTTGCTGGAAACTCAGCAGCATCACAGGTCACACTGGCGTCCATGAAGGCCTGTGCATGATGCTTTTAAGAACGACATTTGAAGGAGATCCTGCCAGCCCACTTGTTCCATCTCCACACTGGGCAGAAGAAAGGACTTTCCAAAAAATCAGAAACAGGTAGGAACAGGGTAAGGGACAGAGCGGTTCTATTACATTGTCTACTATCCAACGTGTCCTGAAGACTTTTGTTTTCAGCAAACCTACAGAAGATGAGTTTACTTTCAAAAACATTTATTAAATTATATATACATATATAAATTATATATTAATATATAATAGTATATACAATATGTAACATTATCTACCATGGTATTATGTTATTGTTAGATATTAATATATAATGTATATAATAGTATACATGTAACATACAGTATATAACATACATATATAATCCATATTATCCATATAATATATAATACCATATATATGATCCAATAGTTGTTTTGTCCCCCATAGCAATAGTCTGCAAAATATTAAACAAAAAAATGCCAAGTAATGAATGACCACCCTAGCATCATTAGCATGTATCTGATATCCATAAGACAAAATGAAAACAATAGTAATAATTTAAAATAAAACAAGGACAATTCACACATAAACCGCACTTTAAGCTTTGCAATGTACTTACCTCAAGCTTGCTTGGAGACCAAGTGATGAAAGGTCTCTGGGCCTTGGTAACCTTCTCCATAAGATGAGGATGGGGCGCCTCATTGACCCCTAAGGTCTCTTCTGACTAACTCTTCTTAGAGCTTTTCAGCTTTCAGAGAATCTTACCTAATCCCCATAATTGCCCTGGGTGGTAGACACAGCGGGCTTAATGAGCCCCCTTTTATAGACTAGGAAACTCAATGGAATGGAAGTCTAACAGCTAATGAATAGTACAGGAAGGAGTAGAATTCAGTCCTCCCAAATCTGAGGCCCATTCCCATCCCCACCTAAAGCTATAACTAGGCTGGGGCCACCAGACCTTTTGCCCAGGCAGAAAGTGTTGAAAGGCTCCATACTGCCTTCTTTTTCTAGGGCTCACTTCTTCCCTGAATTATCACATCCCTAGTGATAGTAACAGGGGCCCTCAGTCCAGTCTGTTTCTTCTCCCTTTTACAGCTTGAAAACCTTAAGGTATGCTGGGGTGAGTGGTGCTCACCTCCCTGGGTATCTACACCTAAGGTGAACCTACTCACACTCCCCCAGTCCACCCCAGCCCCATTTGCTCTGATTCCATTGGTTTTGGTCATTTTCTCCCTCAGTTCACAGCTCTGGCTTCACAACCACATTTCTCTACAACCTAAGTGATCCAAGAATACCACTCTAGCATTTATATAGAGCCTACTATGTGCTAGGCACCATGCTAAGTGTTTTACAAACATTATCTCATCTGCATCTCACAACAACCCTAGGAGGGAGGTGCTATTATTATTCCTGTTTTTAGAGTTGAAGAAAATGAGACAAACAGAGGTTCAGTGACTTGCCCAGTGTCACATAGCTAATAAGTATCTGACGTTAGATTTGAACTCAGGTCTTCCTGACTCTAGATTTAGCACTCTGTCTACTGAACCACCAGGAGGAAAGTGTTCATAAAAAGAGAGTGAATGAATTAATGAGTATGAAACACATAATATATGCCAAGCATTGTGTTAAGCATGGATCCAACTGCAAAAGCAAAGACAACTCTTGCCCTTAAGGATCTTATATTCTAATGAAGGGAAATAAGTGGTGGCTAGAAAGAGACCCTTCAGTCCAGAAAACTGCCAGGACAGTGACTGGGATCCTAAGGGAGTAGATTGGTATGCCCCATCCTGGAACAATGACAGAGTTCTTCTACTTGTGATTGATCGTTTCAAGACTAGATGGGGAGGTGGTGAGATACCAAGGAAAGGATAATGAAAGATGTCAAGCTGGTGGGAAATGGTATAGAAAAAAGGCTTAGGAAAAAGTGCATAGTGGAAGCAAAAGAATGACTGGGTCAGTCCTGAAAAATGGTTTGGATTTACCAATCAGGAGAGTGAGATTTCAGCGTAGAAGTTTGTCCAGGACACGAATACTGGTGTGGACAGTGAGGCATTTAGTGAGGCAGTTGTGAAGGAAGTATCCAGACAGGAGGGAGTAAAAAAAGAAAGATGATAAGGAGAGAAAGAGGGATATAGAGGAGCAGAGGAGAAAGAAGAAAAAATACTATAAAAAGAGAAAGACGTTCACAAGACATAGTGACAGAAGAATCGAGAGAGAGAGAGAGAGAGAGAGAGAGAGAGAGAGAGAGAGAGAGAATGAATTTGAAGAGCCAAAGAATAAGAGGGCAATGAAGAGATAAAGAGGGACATAAATAAAGCCAAAAAGAAGAGAAGGAAATAGAGAAACTGCTATAGAGATTTAATTTTTATTCACAAGGATGAAAAAGTTAAAAAGTTAAAATTTTAAAACTAAATTTCTAAAAGTGAAACTTGGCGATAACGCTTTTTAGTGATGATGGAATTCAAGTCTCTGAGAGAGATGTCCTTTTGGTGATAACACAATCTTGATTAAACCAGTGATCATACAAGATTTAAAGCAATCTTAAAAAAAAAAAACATATATTGGATTTATTCCATGATGGGAGGCATTCCAGGTGGGGATTTTAGAAGCTTTTAAAGGTTCACTGGACCATCATAAAGAAATAACAAAGAAAAAACCCTTTGCAAGCACATGGTTTTAGGAGCTTTTTAAAAAGCCTTTGGGGCTTATTTTTAGGGCAAGAATTAACCCTGTAAAGCTTCTAAAGGGGCCACAGAGGACCCAATCACTTCAGCCACCTTAGATGAGAGGCTTGGAACAGCTGTTCCCGGCACTCACAAATCAGCTTTTCCCATTTTATATTTGTCCAAACATCAGGGTATTATCCCAACCCACCACATTCTTACAGGAACAGCCTTACTGCATAACTGGATTTATCTACATTTATCCCTGAGAAAAATGGACAGCATCAAGGGCATAAGTGAATTCCTTATAGAGGAGCTATTTCAGTGTGCCCTGAATGACAACTTGCTCAGGATATCATAAAGGGGATTCTGGATTCCTGTTGAGTTCTGGGTTGGACTAGATGACCTTTGAGTTTGCTTCCAACTTTGAATTTCTGTCATTAAATGAATAGCATCTGAAAGCAAGTACAGGTCCTTCCTGAGAACAGACTCTTATGCCAAGAGCATGCTAAGGAGTCACTGCATAAATGAAGGACAGCATTAAAATAGCATGGAGATAGGATCTGGACCCACACGACAGGGTTAAACTGTGACCTAGAGAGAGGTAAATGGGGAAACGATGTGAAGAGCACAGATGACCACACCACCCCCGCCTCCCAATGGTCTGGTTCCAGCAGGTCCATTTTTGTTCTGGTCCTGCCCGGATTCAGCCTTTATGGAAACTTATGGTGCTTCTTGTTGATTAAATGACAATGATGACCAACAGCAACCACCCTTTCCCAAATTAGATCTGGATATAAGTGTAATTGAAAACTGAGCTGTCTGAGTGATTAAAGGACTGGATCTGGAGCTGAAAAGAGAAGACTCAAGTTCCAATCCTGACTTGATCAACTCTGACTATATGACCCTGGACCAATCTTGGAGCCTCTGGAAGACTTAATTTCCTTATCTGTAAAATGAAAATAATAATAAAGCTTACTTCATAGGTATTGATAAGAATAAAATGAAAAAAATGTGAACTTTAAAGTGCTGAATGTTTATTACTATTATTATTATGGCCAGGTCTGAATTATTACACCCTCGCTTCTGACTTCACTATTCAACTGAAACTGCTCTACCCAAATTACTAAAAATCTCTTAACTGCCAAAAGTAACTTTCTTTTATAAACCCTCAGCCTTCTTAGCATCTCTGAAGGCCTTGACACTGTTGGTTATCCTCTTCTCCTTGACAGAATCTCTTTATATGTTATTGGGGCACCACTCTCTCCTGGTTCTCCTCTTTTCCATCTGACCACTCCTTCTCAGTTTCCTCTGCTGAATCTTCATCCAGGTCAGACCCAGTAACCTACAACCACCTTGTGGGTGTCCCATGTGGCTCTGTCTTGGAATTTCTTCTCTCTCTATCCTACTCCCCTTGATGATATTATCAGCTCTTATGAATCAACGTATCACTTCTATGTTGATGATTCTCATACCTGGTTGTCGGAAATACTAAAGTTTCACTAACCTCCAGTCTTGTTTCTTCAGCTGCTTATGGACATATTTAAATGGATGTCCTGTAGACATCTTAAACTCAACATGCCGAAGCTGAACTCTTATCTCTTCCCTCTTCCTAACTTCCTTATTAATGTTAAGGGTATCGCCATCCTCCCAGTACCCAGCATCCCAACCTAGATGCCATTCTCTATTCCATACTCTCTCTTACCCACAGTATCTAATCTGTTGCCAAAGATTAGGGATTTTACCTTTGCAATATCTCTTGAATATGTCCCCTTCTCTCTTCTGATGGTCCCACAACTGGACTATAGTCCTTCAATACCTCCCGGACTGTTGTAATGCAACAGAAAGGTAACAGACCAAAAAGTCCATGGTCTAATGGAGAAGATAAACATGCAAACAACTTTGTACAAAAAGCTACACATAGGATGAAATGGGAATAACCGACAGAGGAAAGGCACTAGAATAGAAGTGACGGAAAGGTTGACAGGGACAGGCAGTGCTTTAGACAGGACTCCAAAGAAGCCAGAAGGCAAGGATTCCAGGCAGGTGGGCCTTCCTGCCTCAAGGCTCTCCCCTCTTGAGTCTATCCTCTAATTAGCTGTTATAGAAATCGTCCTAAAACCCCAATCAGACCATGTGCAGTGGCAACTACATTGGCACACCCAGGATGGTGGCAAGCACAGACTTTTAGATCTGCTTAACTAGGAAAAGCTAGCTATTCAAAGGGTCAGCAATATTTTTTAATCACATTCAGGGGAAATGTGATTCAGGGGAAAAGTCAGCACCCTGAACTCCAGAGAAAATACAAGCAGAGAAATAAAGACCAACAGACAGGGCTCTGCCTGAATCAACGATACATTTTATATACATCCATGGATGGAGAGAGCCTTTACCTCTGAGCAGCTGAGGAGCTCTGAATATACAGGCACTCAGAATATTGACCAGGGAATCACAGGATCCTTCTCTTAAGTGAGCCCCCAAAGTAAAACACCAACTCAGAGTATATATATATATATACTTCTCAGAGCCAGAAGGCATCCCAACCCTTGTGACTGAGGACCTAATTAGAAATTAGCAAAAGATGTGAAAGCCTTCCTACAAGCAAGCCTCCCTCAAGTAAGCTTGCCTTAATGAGCTCCATGTGAAGCCTATTAATGGGCAGGAAAGATCTTAAATCTCATTAACACTATACCATGTTACCTCCCCATTCTATAAACTCCAACATCTCACCTCCAGGATCAAGTATAAAATTGTTTGTTTGAAATCCAAAGCCCTTCATAAACTGCTTTCCCTCCATTTCCAGTCTTCTTTTAACTCACACACACACAGGCACACACACACACACACACACACACACACACACATTTTTTCTGGCTATGTCACATGCCTGGAATCTCCATCTTCTGGCTTCCTTGAAGTCCCAGATAAAATGACACCTGTCCCAGTAACCCCTTCCATTTCCCCTTCATTTTAATGCCTTTCCTCTGTTGATTTTTTCTAATTCATCCTTTAGGTAGTTTATTTATATAAAGTTGTTTGCAAGTGTATCCTCCCCATTAGACTGTGAGTTCTCTGCGAGTAGGACTGTCTTTTACCTTTCTTTGTATCCCCACCTCTAACATAATGCCTGGCACTTATTTTGGGACCCAAACTTACAAATTGCTTCACATTTCTATGCTTTAGACGACTCTTTAAGCTTCAGAGGAGGTGCCAACATGCACTGATAGGTGTAATTTCCTTATATCATGTGTCAGACATCCACACATATGTGTGCATGAGACACAATGTGGGGAGTGTGGTTGGGGTTGAGGCAAGGAGGTCGTTATACTACTGGGGGGATCAAGGAGTCTTCTTGTAGTTCAAGGATCCTCAACCATTTTTTGTCCTGGGCTTCTTTGGTAGACCCTGGAAACCTATGATGATTTTAAATGCATAAAATAAAATGCATAGGATTATAAAGAAAACAAATTATATTGAAATTCAGTTACCAAAAAAAATAAATTCCCAGGTTAAGAAGCCCTTTGTATTTGGTGATAGTTTGTCTGAGGGGGAATGGACCTTAGGTCCAACACCTCAATTTAGTGACAAGGAAACTGAACTTTGCGGAAGGGAAGGGAATCACTTGGGGTCACTCTGCTAATGGGTATGGAGCCTCAGACCAAACACACATCCTTGGACTTCAAGTCAAAGTCCTCTTCCATACCATCATGGTGATTTAAAAGGCAGGTGTGATGCTGGCATTTTCCCATGTGCTTTCTTGGATTTGATTCCTGTACCATGTGCCTCCTTTCCCTAGGATCTTGAGCTCAGGGTTACTGACCCTAGACTTCACCCTGATGGTTTGAAATGAGTGTTCTTGATCATCAAACTGATTCCATTAACCCAGCTGGAGCAGGTCATGACCCAAGCCTCTAGCAGAAAATGCTGCCTGAGACCCTTCCCTCCAAAGTGGTGTATGACCAGCTTATGGAAATAGTTTAAATGTACACAGTCTGTCACATGGGAATTCAGGCCCTGAGTCAAGTTAGCCTTGAACTCCTTCCAGAATGCCAAAGGCAGAAGGTCATGCTACCTCTAGCCCAAGAGAGATCATCCTCCTCTGAGTCTCTGTTCAGCTGAGGTTATCCTGGAAAGAGTTCTTATAAAAGCCTACAAATCCCTAGAAAGTAACCTGATTGAAGCCATCTACCCAAGGCTACCCAGTGAGAATGCTGAAATTCTTGGGCCTGCCCTTGAGCATACAAGAAGAGGACATCATGGTGATTCTCCAGAAGCAATTCCCTTACCTCTTACCTTTCCCAAACAGCCTCTTCCAGAGCACTCTGCACATGCCCACAAGGACTGAGTTCAATGTCCAGTCCTGTATTACACATACCATGGGCTCTCAGCTTTACACTGTCTCAAGAAGAGAATAGGCCAAACCCTATCATATACAGATGAGAAGACTGAGACTCAAAACATGGCATGATTTGCTCCCCATTACATGGGTAATAACTATTGGAGTTCTACCTTGAACAAACATTGGTCTCCTGACATTCTTTCTTGTACACTATGATATCTTCCATGCAGTCTGAGGGTCAGGTAGCATTTTCTTACTTTAAAAAGCAGACCAAGCATTTGATAGGATGGAACCCAGGAGGCTTCTGGGGAAGATGAACAGAAGACACCAGAGATCTTTTCCTGGGTGTGAAATAAGAAGTGACTGTGATAATTATCCACCAGGAGACCACATAGTTGTCTCTGTTCATGAGAAAATTCCTTCACTTTACTTCCTCCCCTGTAGCAGGGTGTACAGGCCAGTGGGTATACATTGAGAAAAGGCTTTCCTGAGGACTTTGTGAGAAACCTGAGGGTTGTGTTGGTAAATGTTTCACAACTGGCTCTCAGGGGGGAAAAATCAAGCATACCTACGATGGCCCTTTCCATTCTATCTGCATTATTGACATTTTCCCCATCACTTTCTTAAGTCTAGCCAATCAATAAAACAATATATCAAGCGCAGATTGGTGGTGTTTGCTGAAGTCAGAGGTACAAATGCTTACACTGAAAATTTCACAATAGGCTCTAGAGGGAGGAACTGGTCCTAGTGCACCCCTGTGTAAGTGTCCTGTGGAATTATCCTGACTTTGAAAGTGATGGGAACCTTTTCCTCTTCCTTGTTTTGTCACTTGGTGTGGGTGGATGGGTGGGGGGAATTAGTTGGGTGAGAGATTACCTAGGTGTGTTGTGGGATAGAATATTATCAAATGAGACACTGAAGATAAGGCAAAGAGAGAAAGCCGTTAAAATTTCATAATCGATTATGATAAAACTAATAATAATCAATTAGTAATAGCAGACCAATAAGTGGGCCTTAGCAATGAACCAATAAAAAGACCTAAAAAATCTTGCTTTTCCTACCTCAACGAGTTGTGAGGAAATACTTTATAACCATTTCATACAATAAAAATGTTAGTTGTTCTTGAAATACAGATAAATGTAGGCTTAAGATGAAAATCCCTCTGAAAGCAGGAACTTATAGACATCATTTAGTGAATGATTGGAATAAGGCATTTTTGAATGGATAAAAATAATTTATCAAGCACTTACCACACTGTGCTAAGAGAAATACAAAAGCATCATGGTCCCTGCCCTCAAGGAGCTTACATTCTATGGGTAGACATTCTAACATGGGTAGATAATCTATATCAGGGAGTGGTGACCAGGAAGGACAAATTGGTTTGGAAAGTCACAGGATGAGTTTGTAGAGCCACGGGGAAGTCAATTGCCATACCATTCCAGAGACAAGGGTAATATTGATGTAGCAATTATGATGAGAGAGGATGGGACCAAAGGGGATCTAGAATCTGACCACACGTGTATGTCCCCCCACCTCAGTCTTCCACTTGATTAATTGTTATATACTTAATTTTCTCTTGCCAGGGTCTACAGGTATCTAAGGCTATCTGTGAAATTTATCTCTCCTTTATAAACTTGCAATCATGTTCTCATTGATTAATTAATTAGTTCAAGCACTCTTCTCATTTAATAAATTAATTATATAATGAAATGCCAAAACCTTTCCCAATAGCTATCATTCTTATTTATGTATAAAGAGTATTAAAATGATCAGTTTCATATAATGTTGTTATTAAATAAAAACAATATACATAAATACATATATGACTATTTACAATATTTTAGCCATGTCCACGGTCAGTGTCAAGTCAACTCAGATCTTAGATAGAACAATAATTTACTGTTCTCCCACTCACTTGAAAACTGATTCTTAGTCCATTCAGACACCAATTAAAGTATCTTAAGAATCTCCTAAAGATTCTTAATAATGGAAGTTGGTAGGTGGTAAAGCGGATAAAGTTCTGAACCTACAGTCAAAAAGACATGAGTTCAAATTTGACCTCAGAAACTTACTGGCTATGTGACCTTGGGCAAGTCACTTAAACTTCTACTTGCCTCAGTTTCTTCATTTGTAAAAATGATTATAATAGTAGTACCAAGCTCCCAAGGTTGTTGTGAAGATTAAGTGAGATTATATTTACAAAGTGTTTAGCATAGTGCCCAGACCATTTTAGTCACTTTTTCCAGTTGTGTCTGTCTTTGCGACCCTACTTGGGATTTTCTTGGCAAAAATAAAGGAGATGAGAAAAATGAGGTGAACAGAGTCATACAGCTAGAATCTGAGGCCAGACTTGAACTCAGCTCTTCCTCACTCCAGACCCAGCACACTCTTTGCTGCACCCCCTAGCTGCCCACCTGGAACATAAATGATTGCTATTATCATTTTAATAATAAATATTTATCATGAAAGTTAGTCCTTTGATTCTTTATGTCTTCTTTAGTAACGATAGGAAGCCATCTTTCCAAAACATCCTATGCTTTCCAGTTCCTCACAGACTCACATGTAGAATTCTCTTTCTCATGTTTGTTTACAATACTACTTACAGTTAAATAGTTATTAAAAGGAGGAATTTTCTCCTTACCTCCTTCCTCTCTGTATCCTTCACAGATTCCTTTTAGAAACTCATGGATCACAGATAAAACACACACCGCCTTCTTGATTCCATTGGGCTGTCTTCTTATTGGACTTTTTTTTTTCAACATAAACTGCTTTTTTCTCAACATGTCCTTAGTCTTCCTGTGGGCTGCGAAAACTGTGATAATAGTATCTGTATTCCCTGTAAGAAATGCATTTGAGACAAGAATTTTATTGATTAGATTACTGTTCCCAGAAGAATTGAAAAGGGGTTATGGTTATACTATGAACAGGGTGGTGATCCAGAAAATGGAGAGGATGAAGAAACCTGGCCTTTGGAGCTCCAAGTTGACTGCCTTGGCTCTTCCCAGAGAGGATCGGAGCAGACATTTACTTGGATCGGGGGGAAAAGAGAGAATAGAAAACCACCAAGAACAGAAAGATGGGGAGCAAAATGCAACAGGGGAAATTCCAGAAAAATGAGGCTTTAGGGAGACATTAAGGTGGGTCCCATGGATCTCAGAAATTCATATTGGACTGAAGCAATTGGTTGAACTCAACTATTCAGAGACTAAAATGTCTACTCTTCCCCAAACTCTCCTTCAATAATGGGCAAGCTAAACTCAGCTCATTCCTTTTGCCTAAACATTGCTTGTGGCCTGATTTGCCTCCTTATATAAAGATGCAGAAGCCAGAGCTTAGCCAAAAATACACAATATTTAAATGAGTACAGAAGAACTCCCCTCTATTTGCATATTGGGGATTTTCCTCAATAGGATCTCCAAGTATTATTATTATATTAATCACTTTTTATCTAATATAAACTCCATAAAAGAGAGGCAGAGGGCACCTGGAGGTGAAGACCATTATTGTGTCCTTAGATTAAAAGCAAGCTAATTATTGTAAGAGTGTGTCAGATAGATCTTGAGAGAGGAAGAAGGAGGAGGATGCAGAGAAGACCATAACTTAAACCACTCATTCAATAGGGAGGAGATAGGCAAGGTCTGGAGAGAATTCATCTTCATCCCTTTCCAGAAGGGAATAAAAATGATCTCACACCATCCAGACAACTCTACTCTCCAACACGTGACCTAGCAAGAGCACCACCTTTGTAATGTACCCAACCCAATTAGAGCTATCTGAAATTGGTAATGGGAATGTCTGTCTGCATCCTTCTCACCAGGAGAGCCGCCAGGACTGGAAAGCTTATGGGAAAGCTTAAGTGCAAGGGGAGCAAGAGAAGTCAGAATTCCATGTCAGGGCTGGCTTTGGAGTTTGATTTTTTTATAGAACTCATTGGTCCTCATAACTGATCCATGAGGCAAGTGCTACTATCCCCATTTTACAGATAGGGAAATTTGAGGCACAGAGAGTTTGAGGAATGATAGAGCATTGGACCTGGAGTCAGGAAGACCTGAGTTCAATTCCAGCCTTAGACACTTTACTAGTTGTGTGACCTTGGCAAAATAGCTTCCCTTCAGTTTCCACAACTATTAAAGAGCACCTACCTCACAGGATTTCTGTGAGTATCAAGTGAGACTGTAAATAAAGCACTTAGCACAGTGTTTGGCATAGAACAAGTTCCACATAGATGTTTATTCCCTGCCTTTCCCCCAGCATAAATCACCCCTTCTTTTAATGAGAACAATAATCAATTCACTTGTGTTTGTGTGTTATGAACTTCTGAATATTCTGGATTGATTCTATGTTCTTTGTAAACATCATCCCTTTTTTGGGGGGGAAGAAAAAAGAATGAGATGCTTTTGGGAAGCGATGGGCCCACCCCTCACTGGATGTCTCCAAGCAAAAGTTGGGTCACCGTTTGTTTAAGACAAGAGTGTATGAATGCGCTGGATGAGAAGCCATCTGAAGGCTCTCTAGCTGTGAGATTCCAGGCTTGTGTGATCCTCCTTTCTATGTAAAAGGGCCTCTTTCAGAGACAGGGTTTGTATGTGTGAGGAGGACGTGGGGGAGCCTTCTGAGGAAGAGGGGTGGGCCTTGCATAGCAAGCCAACCTTTCCCTCCCTTCACAGAGGACCAGCAACTCTTGAAATCATTTCGGGAGTTGAGCTCTGTTACTGGCACTCTCCAATTGTTATTCCCTTTTTTATTCTTTCTTGGCTGTCTTCACTACTCCCCACCTCCTCTCCACCCACCCTACCCCCCCAATCCGGGAAACATGGAGAAAGGATTGGGAAAAAAACTTTTATTTTTCTTTAGAAGGGTCATTCTTGGTAACCAAGCCTTGAGTGAGGACTGAGTGGTAAACTCCCTTGTTTTTGACATGTGGATGAAGCTGGAGCCAGAGTTTGCAAGAAGAAATCTCCCCCTAGGCCCACCCCATTCCCCTCCCCATCCCCCGAACTAGGATTAAATAAAGCACATTAGAATCCTCAGCAGAGGCAGTATGCTATAGTGGAAATGGCACCATGCTGGCTATAAGGTGGGTGTGTGACCCTAAACAAGTCCCTGTTCTTCTCTGAGCCTAATTTTCCTCCACTGTAAAATAAATTAGTTAGAAGAAGGTCCATTCAGTTTAAACGTCCCATGAGTTTGTGATTTTCTGTTTCTCTTTTTTGCTTTTCCATATTCTTTTTAAGAGAGGGAAATTGAAGTCAATTTGGAGACTGCCCCCTCTGAGACAGGCTGCATTTCCTAAGCCCACCCCAGCCTTTCATCACTAGATGCTCCAGAGATCTTCTTGGTCACTTGTTGACAACAGAACTGGTCTTGAAATGAGGCAAGATCAGTGATCATATTCAAGTGGTCTTTCAACTTTCAACTGTTAACTAAATTATCTTAGGGCCATAGATCTAAGATGGACAATTTCATTTTAGAAATGAGGAAACAGTCCTAGAAGCATTAGGATTATTAGGAAGCATCTTACCCAAGATGATGCAGGTTTAAAAAGCTTAAAAGTTTAAAAGGTTTTAAAAAAGCAAAATAAAATAAAATAAAATGGGAAATGGAGTTTGAGAGGGGAAGAAGGGGAAGAAGAAAGTGTATGTGTTGGGGGATGATACTGGATAATATATTAGGCCTCTCATATGTTGGGGTTTTGTGAGATGGGTGAGCACTGGAGTCCTTGGAGGTAGGAGTGATGAAGGGGGGAATACCCACCAAAAAAGCAAAGACAAATGATAGAAAGGGCAAATTAAGTCATATCAGAATCCTAGAATGTTAAATCACTATCCAGTTAAAAGTGAAATTTATACTATTTGCTCCAGGTGGGAAAATTCCCAGTTATGGCTCTTGGGGGAGAAGATAAGAGACAATATGTCATAGCAAATTAAATTAGCAATCAGTAGACCTGAGCTCAAATCATACCTGAGATACTTACTAACTATGTGACCCTGAACAAATCACTTAACCCTTCTGGGGCTCAGCTTCCTCATCTATAAAATGGGGTGGCTAGATTGAATTACCAGTAAAGCCCTTTCCAGTGCTAAAGTTGCAATCTAATAACATCCCATTGGACTGATATAATCTCTGTCACAAACTTTCTGTGTGATCTTGATCTGCTCACCTCTACTTTGGGAGCCTCTATAAAATGGGGTAGAGGAGGTGGACTAGATGACCACTGTCTCCCAGGATAGGACTATGGTTCTATGATGCTGAAGTCTTTTGGCTCCACCACTTTTGGCTCCAACTACCCATAGACATTGATGACTCAATTGTTGTTCAGTTGTTTTTCAGTTGTGTCTGACTCTTAGTGACTTCATTTGGGGGGGTTTCTTGGCAAGGATACTGGAGCAGTTTGCCATTTCCCTTTTCCAGATCACGTTACACATGAGGAAACTGAGGCAAACAGGGTGAGTGACTTGCCCAGGATGTCACAGCTAGGAAGTATCTGAGGTCAAATTTGAACTCAGGTCCTCCTGACGCCAGGCTGAGCACTCTATCCACTATTGCGCCAACTAGCTGCCCTACTGATGACTTAAGTCTGAATCAGGCAGGCAAAACTGGCTGAATGCCAACAAGAGCATCCTCTGTTTCTCCCTAGTGCCTGGCATATCATAGGAGCTTAATAAGAGTGGTGAATGACTGATTCGAGGAACCACAGCACTGAGGATGTAAAAGGGACCTCAGCAGCCATCAACTCCCCCAAAAAAAGAATGCCCCAGAAAGGGTCATCAACCTCTGCTGAATTCAAAGAGGAAACTCCTCTCTCCTGAGGCAAACCACTCCCCTGGGAGACTTTGCTGATGTTGAGTTTAAATTCTCCTCTTGGAAAGTGTTAAATGTAGAGGGTACTTCTATCCTACAGGGCCAAGCAGAGTCGATCTAGCACCTTTTCTGTAAGGTTCAAATATTTCTGGGAGCTACATGGTACAGTAGCAAGAGCTCTGTCCTTCAAGTCAGGAAGACCTGAGCCCAGATCCTGCCCCAGATGTGTGACCTTGGTCCCTTGACCTCTACAGGTCTCTGTTTTCTCTTCTGTAAAATGAGGGGCTGGACTAGATGACCTCTGCAGGTTCTGCCAGCTCTCCATGGTCCTGGACACTCTTCTTAATTCAGGAATGTTGTGTTGGTTTCTATTGTTTCCATTTTGAGGTCTATGACAGTTTCAAAGTGACTCTCATCATAAATTAGACCCCAAAATCACCCAAAACACCTTTGTTGGATCCTGGAAATAAGCCTCTATGTGCAGAAAGCCAAACATCTGGACTTTTTAAAGGATACATTGAGCCAATCATCCATATGTTTTATCTTTGGGTCGCCAAACTTCTAGTTACTTGGAAATATCCAGATGATGGATTGGATTTTAAATTTTTCAGCCAGATACTTGGCATGGGAGAATCACAACCTTGCATGAAAGGGAGAGAGCAAAACAGAGACATAGAAAGACAGATACAGAGAGAAACCAAGAGATACAGAAAGATAGGAAGAAACAGAGAGACAAAGTGAGAGAGACAGAGACCCAGAAAAAGAGACACAGAGAGAAGGGAAGAGAGAAGAGAGAAGAGGAGAGGAGAGGAGAGAAACAGAAACACAGAAAGACAGATACAGAGAGAAAGAGAAAGTGAGGGAGACAGGGGGAAAAAAACAGGAAGATTAAAAAAAAGGCACAGAGAGGCAGAGACAGAAATGAGAAAGAGAATCAGAGAGAACCCTAGACTCCCAGCACTTCCCATAGAATCTCACTCCTACTCATCCACAACATCATGGAAAGAACTTATCCAAGCTCTGACTGGAGGTGGTGCTAGATTTGGAGTCACAGTACCCAAGGTCAAACTTTGGCTTTACTGAGTACTATTCTGGACAGTCATTTCTCTAGGCCTCAGTTTCCACTTCTGTTAAATGGGGCAATTGGTTTAGTTCTTTTCCTACTAGGTGACACTAGCAGATAGTGAGCCAAATTTGGAGTAAGAAAGACCTGAATTTCAATCTTGCCTCCAACACTTGCATTGTGATTCTGAGCTTAACCCCTCTAAGCCTCAGTTTCCTCATCAGTAAAATTCATATAATAATAGTACCTATCAAATAGCACCATTGGACGATAAAGTCACATGAGATAATATATGTGAAGTGCTATATAAAGCTTAAAAATGACATCATTTTTAAATTAAATAAACTTTCCCCCTTCTTTTGAGCCTGATTTGCTTCCCAATAGCATTCATTTTGTTTCATTTTTCTGGGACCAGGCCACCGTCTACATTTTAGGCCATCAAAGAAAGCCATAATCTCTCCCCCTCCCAAAGTTACCTCTTCTCTAGGCTAAGCATTCCTAGCTCCTTTCATTAAACTGCCTCTCACTCTCCAGCCCTCTTAACATCTGGGTCACCCTCCTCCTGTGGAATTATTTTGTCTTGTCAGTATTATTACTGAAATATGTTGTCCAGGGGAGGCTAGGTGGCACAGTGAATAGAGCACCAGCCTTGGAGTCAGGAGGACCTGAGTTCAAATGCGGATTCAGACACTTGACACAAAAACTTGCCATGTGACCTTGGGCAAGTTACTTAACCCCAACTGCCCTCCAAAAAAACAAAAAAAAAGAGTAAGTCACTATGATAGTTGTTGAGAATATAAAGGAAGGAAATAAATATTTAAGAAAATATATATATATATATATATATATGTTGTCCAAAGTCAGACACAGTGCCCCCAAAGGAGCTAAGCAGTCACTAGGATAATGTGCTCATCATTGAACAACAAAGAATTATTGAATAACTCCTAGAATTTCAGTACTGGAAGGAATCACCTAGTTCAAACACCTTAGTTTATAGAGGAGAAAATTTGAAGTTTAAAGGAGAGATTTCTCCAAGATTACATTCCAGTATAATGGTACAAATGATACAGATAGATACATATACACATGTACATAGATACATGGATAGATACCAGGAGAGATACATGGATAAATTAGTCAATAACCATTTATTAAGTGCCTACTGTATGTCAGGTACTGTGCTAAGTTCTAAAGATACAAATAAGAAAAACAGCCTCTGCCTTCAAGGAGCTCTCAGCGTAGTGGGAGAAGAGCACAGGCAAAAGGAACCTGAAAAGTGGAAGTAGGAGAAAGGACGGGTTCTGGAATGGGGCCATATTGAAGCACAATCCAAAGGAGTGAGGCACAGGGGAAAAAAAATAGATAATTTGCCTGAGGGTCATTTATTTAATAATTTTCACTTAAGGAGATTTTGAGAGGTCTTTGCTCTGCTCTCTAGGCATCCCTTGAGAGGGATGGAGGGTACTATTGAGGTATGAGTACCAGCACTGAAGTAATCTCACAAAATCATGAGTTTCCTAATAATCAGGTTCCTGTGGCCCTAATGGAATTCTGTCTACAAGAGTACAACTAAGTGGAAAATTAACCACTTACTATGCTGGGCACATGGTTAAGTGAATGGATACAAATAAAAGCAAGAGGAAGAGAGTCCCTGCCCTCAAGGAGTTTACATTCTAAGGAGAAGGACAAAACATAATGGGGAGCTGGAAAGGGGGTCAAGAGGTCCAAGAAATAACAGGAGTCCTGGTTCCTGAAGATATCATCTCTCTGAACCAGGGGACCCAAGGTCATGGTCCAAGGTTAGTGATACAAAGAGGAGGTCTGGCGTATAGCCATCATAGTGAGGAGATGATTGGAAGATCCATACCCAGGTTACCAGCTGCCAAGCAATTGTCTCTCCTTGCACCATACAACTTCTTTTGGATGGAGTAAAGAAAATTATTAATGTTTGGGCAGGAGATGATACCAGAGTCTTCAAAGTCCCCTTCTCCAGTGCCTCATGTTGTAGCAACCTGCTCCATCTACTCTCAAAGGAAGAAGCACGTTATAGAGGAAAAAGGATTTGATTCTCAGGTGGAGGACTCGGGTTCACACTTGCCCTTTGACACCGGCTCTCTCTCTGATATTGGCAACTCAATTACCTTTCTTTGGATTTAGTTTTCTCATATGTAAATTAAGGGGATAGCCTCTGAGGTTTGTGTTTAATAAACTTAACAAAATAGTAACATGATCACCCTTTTGTGACCCATTCACAATGTTTTCTTCTGAATATTAAAAAATGTTTTACTGATTTCTTTTTGCAGTATCTGTCATATCCACCAAAATCCAGTAAGAGTCCTCCCTTGTAATAAATGTGTCTTCTAGCAAAAGAAAAAAAAACATTGATCATGTCTAAGAATGCATATCTCATTGTGCATCTCTAGTATGTTAACTCTCCGCCAAGAAGTTAATGTTATACTTTATGGTTATTTGAACCTTAAAGATTATTTTTCCAGATAAGAAAACTGAGTCACAGAAAAGTTAAGAAACTTGCCCAAAGTCACACAAGAAGTTAGTAAAAGAGCCAAGATTTGATCCTGGAACTCTGATTCTAAATCCAGCCCATTTCCATCACACCACAAATCTTTTCCTGGAGGCTCCCTCCTCCCATGTGCAGGCTTGGAGTCATCTCTGGATTCAGCCAGTTCGCTCACATGTTGGTTTCCTGGTCTAACACTGGGGGTGTGAAAAGGGAAGAATGGAGGGGGAAGGTCTTTCCTTCTTGGCTGTCAGTTCTCAGCAGCTTGGAGGAGTCATGAAATTGTTTATGAATAATAATAACAACAAAAATAGCCTTTGCTCCTCAAGTCTCCCAGTTAGGAGGGAGTCAAACACTCGAGAACATCATTAGCTTGTTGTTAAATTGACAGAAGACCCTGGAAATTCCAGAGTCCAGGCCTTCTGGCTCCTGAGGTCTGGGACTCATTGGTTCTCCTCAATCTGCCTCAAAGGCAGAGGTCTAAACCCCAACTAGAGATCTCAATAGACTCTCCTCTAAGAAATTCTATTTAGGAATACTGAGATTAACATAGCCAGGCCCAGCTGGAATAGGAGCTACCTACATGGGGTAATGGAGAAGGGGAAAGAGTATTCTGGCAAGTCATGCCATTCCCTAGGATTATCATTTCTAGCATGAAACATTCATTCTGACCCTTGATATAAGAAAAAATGGGAACAAATAATAACAATCATCAAATTCAATAATAATGTTCAGAATATTTGTCTGATAATGAAGATAACTGGGTTCAAATGTTGCTTACTAGCTAAATGACCCTAGGCAAGTCATGTCACCTTTTACAGCCTGACTGATTTCATTTGTATTCCCATGTGAGACATTGTATTTGTACCTAATGGATTTCACCTTATTACATTTACCCCAATGCTGTATGTAGAAAAGGCAGATTTTGAACCCAGATCTTCTTGACACTAAGTCTAATAATCTAGCAACTGCAGTAGGCTGCCTTTGGACATAGTATAGGACTACTAGACTCTAGAAAATTTTTATGGTTAAGGTGATCGCCATCAAAGGGATTGTTGTTGTTTGTCCTTTGTTCTCAAAGAGGATCATGGCATCAGGAAGGTGATGCCATGACTTGAACGTGAATTAGATTTAAGTGAGGGAGGGTTGTGCAAAGTCACCATCCTCACTTTCTCCTCTATAGTTATCTGGACTGGTGGCAAGATATAGATCACAATGACTGGAACCATCAAAGGGAGAAGGTAGATTGGAAGTAAATGGTACCACTTCAATTTTATTAACTTTGAGCATGACCTGAAAAAATAGGATTGACCTTAAAAATCCATTAATGGGAGAATTATTATTGGCAAAGTTGATAGAGCACTAGACCTAGAGTCAAGAAGACCTGAGATCAAATCTAGCCTCAGGGGTCACATAAGCAACAAGATAACAGACATTTTCTTCTATTCCCCAAAATCTCCCCAAAGCAGAAATTACTCACCAAAGATAAACTTCAGTTGTTTCCATGATCTAGGAAAACAAGAATCTAAGAGAGTATTAAAAAAAAATTATTTATGCTTACTGACCCTGAGTTCTCTCAGAACCCCTTCCTCACTTCCCATGTTACCAGCAGCAAGTCTGCACTAGTAGACCCAAGAACACAATACAGGTTTACATCACAACCCACAACTAAACACCAATCTTCCCTCTCTCTTTCCAGTGCTGTAGAAAGCTCAGCTTTAGACTGTGAAAGTTTACTTACACCCTGACTACCAGTTTGACCACAACCCTTCAGGAGCAAAACAGGGGCTGCAACTCAGAAGACACTCTAATTTTCCAGTACCAGTGAAAGTAGGCTCAGGACTACTGCTGGACCAGAGAACTAAGGAATAAAGGGACAGGTCACCAGAATAGGACTTTGTGCCTGGTTGGTGGTAGTGTGGTTGTGGAGCACTCTGGCAAACCTGAGGGGAAAAGTACAGAATCCAACTGGGGTCAATTCTATCCATCCAAAAGTCAGTTGAAGCAGAGACCTCAGCTGGTTAATTTTGAATTACCCAATGTAGAAGGAGGCTGAGAGGCTTTGAAATCTAGCCCTCAGTGAAACCACAATCAGAGGGAGGGAGTCAGGAAGACTCCTGATAAGAGAAAAAGATAAGAGAAAAAAAAGTGGGGGGTACAGCAAAAAGAAATCTTAAAAACCTTGAACATAAATAAATCAACAGAAAAAAATAATAGCGGAAGGAAATATGGCCTCAAGATCTAGTAAATTAGTCCAGGCATGTATGAATAAATACTGCAAAACAAAAATAATGTAACACTTGATGAGACAGAGGACCCTCTGGAACTTAAGGAAAACATGGAATCACAACATGCCATTGCTGAGTGGTTTAAAGAAGAAATGAAAATTATGGGAGCAAATTTTATGCCCTGCATAGCAAAAATAATAAACAGAATAAAAAAAAACTTGAATCTTCAATGGCAAACCTCACCAAAGAAATGAAAGAGAACAATAGATTGGGAATGCAAATACACAGAAGTGAAAGGCAACCTAGAAGAAGAGAGAACAAAACAAGAACATTAAAAGAAAATGTGCTCACTAAGCAAACAAAATATGTGCATCTCAAAGAGAGGATGTATTGAGACAACCAAAGAATCATAGCTCACCCAAAAGAACAATAGAAAACAACAACAAAAACCTTTAACACCATAATGAAGGAAATAATAGAAGAGAGCTTCCCAGAATTTCTGAACATAGAATATGGAATTCCAAAGGAAAGAATTAATTCATCACCTCCAGAAAAGAAAAGCTACAACTTCCAAGACACTCAGTCATTTAATTTAACAATTCAATTCAGAAACAAGTTCTGCATAGATTATTCCATAACAACTACAGGAAAGGAAGAGTAGAAGAATTATTTGAGAGAGCAAAGGAGCTCAGGGTGACTGTCCTATAAATCTGAGCCTATCCATAGAGGACAAAAGATGGACTTCAATTATAAAGAAGAGACTGAAATATTTTTGGAAGAAAACCAGAACTGAAGAGATTGTCCGTTTCTTGAACACCACAGACAACAGGAATGCAGGAGGAGTGAATAAATGTGACAAGTAAGGAGAGAAACAACAATATGTAACAACAGAAAGACCAAGAAGAGACCTTTTTCAAAATATACACGAGGAGAGAGGAATAAAGGAAGGAATCCGGTAGAGGTAACAGTGAAGAGATAGACAGGGAGTGTTACAGACAGACTCTGGCAACCCTAACAGTGATTGCTGCTTTGGGGGAATTGCATTACAACATGGGAGAAGAAAAAGAAGAAGGGGAGAGGAAAGAAGGGGGATAGAGAGCAGTGGTGATTCCTTGAAGTCAAATCAAAAGCTAACAATGAGGGGAGACTGATTGCTGTGGTTTCAGAAAAAGAAGAGTCTATTCTTTTTTTGTTTTCTATCTCTTTGTGATACAGACCAAGTAGTGGCATTGTTTGATCAAAGGGTATGGTTTTAATGAACTAATACCAGTAAATCACATACACCCTCATATAGTCACTAGCTATATGACCCTGGGCAAATCACTTCATCTCTATTTGCCTCAGTTTCTTCATGTATAAAAACTCTACATCCTAGAATTGTTGTGAGGATCAGATGAGATAATATTGGTAAAAAAAAATTTGTTTAGCAAGGTGCCTGGCACATAGAAGACACTATATGAGTCCTCTCCCCCTTCTATTCTTATTTTCTTTCTTTTTTGTTTGGTTTTTTTATGCTTTCACAAGTATAGTAAACCCCTTGTATAGAAACACCCACCACTGATGAAGACTTATAACTCATCTGTAACGTAAAATCTTAGAGAGTTGCCTCTCTCCAAGAGCTTAAGAGTCTGGTTCTGGGTAATGCAGTCAGTGTGAATCAAAGACTAGATTTGAATTCTGAGACTGGACCTCAATTCATTAGCCATAGGTGCAAAGCAATTTGTCCCTGTACAACTATTCCCCTTCAATTATTTGACTTGCTCCTTGAAACAAACATGCTAGAGAGACAGAGGTCACTAGCTAGTGATGTGATTGTAAGTGAATTACCAACCCTCACTGAGCCTCAGTTTACTCATTTGTAAAATGACCAGTGAGGTTCTCAACTCACTCTATTGGCATATAATTCATTTATAACACTTGGAAACTGAAACCCAAAAAGGCAATGCTTTATAGACCATAATGCAAGAAAAATAAGCAATTGGTTCAGGGACCACAAACAAGAGATCTGGATCCAAATAGAGACTGAACAATGACATCTTAAACCTTGAGGGAGTCAGAAAGCATATCATCAAAACAATATGTTACTTAGCACATCAATTACCAGAACACAGTCAGTGTTTAATAAATGCTTGTTACCTTGACCAAGGTCACCAGAGTAAAAAGTAGCAGTTCTTATGTCCAAAGGGCTATAAATAATTTCATATCCTTTGATCCAGCAATACCACTTCTAGTGTTGTATCCCAAAGAGATCATAGAAGTGGGAGGAAGACCCATATGCACAAAAATATTTAGAGCAGCTCTTTTTGTGGTGGCAAAGAATTGGAAATTAAGGGGATGTCCATCAACTGGGGAATGGCTAAACAAGTTGTAGTATATGAATGTAATGGAATACTCTTGTGCTATAAGAAACAAGGAGCAGGTGGATTTCATATTTACCTGGAGAGGCTTATACTAACTGATGCTGAGCGAGAAGAGCAGAACCAAGAGAAATTTGTACACAATTATAGACTCAATGTATGTGTGATGACCAACTTTGATAGACTGGACTCTTTTCAGCAATGCAGGGCTATAAGACAACTCCAAAAGACTCATGATGGAGAGAGATGTCTATATTCAGAGAAAGAACTAGAAAGGAACAGAGTTTGAATGAAGATTGAAGCAAACTACCTGCTCTATCTCTTTTTATTGTTTGGTTTTGTTTCCTCTTCCCCATTGTTCATTCCATCTGGTACAATCTGCCTTTGTAACCTGACTAATGTCTAATGTGAAAGTATTTGTAGATCCTATATTGACTGCATGTGGCCATGGGGGGTGGGGAGGAGAGGAAGGGGAAGAAAATTTGAAACTCAAGGGATTGTTGAACTGAATTTTGCAAACTAAAAGTAAACAAACAAATTAATAAATACCAAAAAAATGAGAAAAAAGTAGCAGCTCTATTTCTCAGTTATGGACTTTTGATTTTCTGTTCAGTTTTCTATTATGCCAGATTAGAAGGGGTTAGACTCACTCATCCAGCCTAGCAGCAACAAGACTTCTTGCCCTTCCACAAGCTTATTTCCTTTGCAATATAGTCGGATTTCTAAAAGGTTCCTACATAGCATTTATTGTGTGCCTACCCTGTACACCACTGCAGTGATCACTGGGGCTAAACTATCAGCCTTGCTGTTCTGAAGAGGCACATTGGCTCCCAAAGGGACTGGAGAACTGGTAGAATCAATCAATCCATCAATCATTCATTCATTTATTCATTCAGCAAGAGCTTATGAGCTGGTATGTGTTTGCCTGTGATACAGAGGGAGAAGAGATATTCAAGGGTTGAGAAAGAGAACAGGAAAGATTCCATGGGATACAATTTTACACAGAGAGGCCTAACAAATAGTAGACACTTGATAAATACTTCAGATTTGTTACAAGTATGGCACTAAGTTTTGGAGAGACAAAGATTAAGAAGGAAAATTCCCTACCCTCAAGGAGTTTACAGTCTATCAATGGAAAAAATATCTATTTGTGTGAATGTGTGTATATATGTATATATTTATACATGTGTGTACATATACCTTTCATGCACATATTATATATAATCCTATAATAACATATTAACATATAATATACTGTACATACATAAGGTTGCAGGAAGAAAGGCACTCTCACTGGGTGGGATGAAAAGCATTTTAGGGTTTACAAGGGACTTTACAAAAATGACCTTGTTTAAACCTCACAACAACCCTGAGAGGTAAGTACTATCACTATCTCCCTTTTGCATATGAGGAAGCTGAGATAGACAATAGTTAAGAACTGCACAGTTATAAAATACCTGAGGCTGGATTTGAACTCAGGTCTTCCCAGATCCAGTTTCAGGGCTCTAGCCACTGTACTACCCTGCTGCCTCTAAAGCTTTATGTAAAAGGTGCCACTTGAGTTAAGTCCTGGAGGAAACTAGATTTTAAGAGACAAAGCTGAAGAAGGAGGAGTGTATTCCAGGCACTGGGGGATGGGACAGTCAGTGCAAAGGCAAGAAGAGAGAGGAATGTTATATGTGGGCAACAACATGAAGACAGATTGAGATACATGACTGGGATATAGCTCTGGAAGAAAATTAGTTGTTGTTGAATTGTTTCGGTCATGTCTGACTTTTCTTGGCCCCATTTAGTGTTTTCTTGGCAGAGACACTGGAGTGGTTTGTCATTTCCTTCTCCAGATCATTTTACAGATGAGGAAATTGAGGCAAACAAGGTTGAACGACTTGTCCAGGGTCACACAGATTGTAAGTGCCTGGGGTTAGATTTGAACTCAGTTCTTTCTGGGTCCAGGGCCAGTGTTCTATCCACTGCAGTGCCACCTAGTGCCCTCTGGGAGAATATACTTAATTCAAAAGAAGTAGATTAAGTAAAGAGGGTCATGGCTAGTACAATACATCAAGAAGATGCAATCAGGTGAGGGAATTCTGGAGTTAAGGGAGTCGGGGAGAGATAGAGGGCATCTGGGTAAAGATAAATAAAGGCTGAAATCAAAATGATACTGCCCTTAAGCCAAAAATAATTCAGAGCTCAGGAAGTGGATCACCAGCCTATGGAAACACAAGACCCTGGTGATCACAGGAATCAGTTCCCTAGTCATCTGCCCAAGGGGAGAGAGAATTCTCCCTCTACCCATGGCAGAACTCTAATTAATCGTTTTAATTTTTATGTCTGCTCAAGGATGCCATTTTCATTTCAGAGGTGAGCAAATGGGCAAAGGAGATTGTCCATGATGGAGATGATTCTCACAAAGAGAATGGGTTTGCTGGGATGGAAACAAGAGGAACCTGGGGGTCATTGAGCACTCTGAAACATCTCAGCCATTTCCTGGTATCCAAAAGAGAGGAAACTGGACAAATTTAACCTTTTCTTCATGTCTTAGGACAGAAATCACAGCACAAGATAAGCACCTCTGGGCTGAGGTTGTGAGACCCAGGCTCTGTTGTTGCTTTTGACAATAATAATTATGATAACTAATATTTATATAGTGCTTGCTCCAATTATAATCTCATTTGATCCTCACAACAAGCCTTAAGGGTGTGTACTATTATTATCCCCGTTTTGCAGATGAGGAAAAAAAGTGACTTACCCCAGTTCACACAGTTAGAATATGTCTGAAGCTGGCTTTAAACTTAAGTCTCCTGGACACCAAGTCCAGGGCTCTCTCCACTGGGCCACCCAGCTGCCCCAGCTGACCACTAATTTGTGTGACCTTGGGTAACTTGACCCCTCACAGTGCTCTTTACTTGTTGGTCATTTACTATATATTTGTTGAATCACATTGAATTGCCTTGAGCCACAGTTTTCTGGTCTACAAAATAACAAAAATGGACAAGAAAATTTTTAAAGCTCTTTAACATTTTATGACTACATGAGGCTAACTTTTTTTTTAAGCAATTGGGGTTAAGTAACTTGCTCGAGGTTACACGGCGAGGCTAACTTTCTATGACCACATGACCCTGGAATTACAAATGTCCACTATGGTACTGGGCCAATTATAACAATACAGTGCCATGTGTGTTTATCAAAATAATGTATAAGGCAGCACCCCCCCATCCCTGGCTTACTAAATGTCCTCAGACTTCAGTGTTCTTCAGTCCTGGTTTTCCCATCAACCTCTGTCTCATTACTCACCATTAGGTCATCAGTTCTTAATGTCCCTAATTTCTTTTTACATCTAGTAGCCCCTACACACACACACACACACACACACACACATACACACACACACACACACACGTCTTTTAATGTGCTACTCTTAATCTGCTGTAGAGTTATAAACCATATAGCCAAATTTGTGAGGATTGTATGTAAAGCAAAAGTAAATAGGACCTGTGTCCATATTTGAGGAGTTTATACTGTTTAACGGCATTGTTATTGTAATTTTCTTCAGCCTTACTTTCTGTCTTGTGGCTGTATTTATTATATGTTCAACATAGGTCAGCTGGAGATGGATAGGATAGACTTGTTATAAATTTCACCAGGTTCCTTTCCAGCCCACAACCCAAAGCAGTGTGTGTGGCAGAGAAAGGGGAGGCACAATTACCAAGCAGTCTGCCCTCCCTGATGCTTAAGGCAAGAGCATCTCAAGTCTTTTGTAGCAGCATTTTTCCCCTCTTTCCCTGCCCTGTATTTCAGCAATAGTTGCCAGGCCCCTAAAAGAGGGAAGGAGTCTCTAAAGCTTGGGACCTGAGGTGCATGCTAGAGGCTAAGATTTGCCCTAGTCATCATTAATGAATTATTGAGAGGAAGTAGAATGTCTGGACAAGACAGATTCTTGGGGGGCAGGGCTGGGAGGGGTTTTAGTGCTGCCCTGGGCTGGAGGAGGAATCTGCTCTCTAGGATCTAAGACAAATGATCTTTCTGACTCCTCATGAGGATGCTTTCCTTGTGATGGCCCCTCTCCAGGGCCAGCAGAGATGGTAGAAACTAGAAATGCATGATAGCCAGGAGGTAGACTGACTGCGTTCAACACTGTTTGGATGCCATCTCCTACAGGAAGCCTATAATATACAAGATTAGATAGATAGGTAGGTAGATAGGTAGATGGATAGGTAGATAGATGATAGATAAAATGAAGGAGACAGCAAGAAAACAAATGTGCGCAAAAAAGTTATATACTGGAAAAATAGGAAATAATGAACAGAGGAAAGGCACTAGAATAAAGAGGGGTTGGGAAAGCCTTCCTGTATGAAGTGAGATTTTAGTTGGGACTATAAGTCAGAAAGGGCAGTAGGGTGGAGGAGGGAGAAGCTTTCAGGCATGGGGATGGGGGTGGGGAGCAGCAGTCAAAGAGAATGCCTGGAGCCTAGAGATGGAGCGTCCTTATTCAGGGAATAGCCAGGAGGCCAGGGTCACTAGATTGATGAAGAATCGGTTAGAAGAGTAAGGTATAAGAAGCCTGAAAAGGTTGGAGGGGGCCGGGTTATGAAGGGCTTTGAATGTCAAATGGCATTTTGTATTTGTTCCTGGAGGCAATAGGGAACCATTGGAGTTTATTGAGTAGTGGGATAATATAATCAGAATTGCATTTTAGTAAAATCATTTTTGGTGTCTGAATGGAGGATGGACTGGAGTGGGAAGAGACTTGATGCAGGCAGACCCCTTGCCCCAGCCACTATTTCAATAGTCCAGGTGTGAGATGATGAGGGTCTGCACTAGGGTGGGGGTAGTATCAGAGGAGAGAAGGGAACATATTTGAGAGGTGTTACAAATGTGTTTTGGCAACAGACTGGATGGAGTGGAGAGGGGCAGGGGGAGAGATAGTGAGAAATCCAGGAACACTCCTAGGTTTTGAGCCTGAGGGACTGGGAGGATGGTGTTGCCCTCTACAGTAATAATAAAGATAGGAGAGGGGGAGCAATTAGGGGGGAAGATAATTAATTCTATTTTGGACACACTAAGTTTAAGATGTTTCCTGGACATCCAGTTTAAGATTCTGAAAGGTCATTGGAGATGAGAGATTGGAGGTCAGCAGAGAAATTAGGGCAGGAAGAGCAGATTGAGAATCCTCAGCATAGAGATGGTTATTGATGGGAGGTGATGTGATCACCCAGGGAAACAGCAGGAGATGGAAAGCCTGAAGTCAATGGGTAAGTTGCCCTATACCCTGGTTGGACAGCTGGTAGCAGGGGGTGAAAACTGCTTTGGGCAGGCATTGATGAAAATCATTGCTTTGGGGCAGATGGATGGATGCCCAGTCCATTTGGAGCTGTGCCAAGCAGGAGATGGGAAGCACAAGCAGAGGAACATCAGGGTCCTCTTCTCACCTGAGGAAGCATACAGTAAGCACTTACTAAATGCATGTTGACTTGACTCCCAACCTGCAGTGGTTAGAACTCTCGGAATTATTTCTATGTGTATTTTGTACTTACTCATCTGTGCATATGTCCTACCCCACTCCCAGCTGAATCTGAGCTCCTTGAGGGCTCCTCCCTTTCTTGTCAGTCCCTAGCACTGGCTTTCCATTTGCATCATTAAGGAACCCTGAAGAAGTTCATGGTGGGTAGGAGGAGGCTGTAGCACTTTGATTGCAATGAATTGTGAAGGAGGTGTGGTATGAAGAGTATTGTCAAAGAAATGTATGAGTGAAAAACAAGAAAGCTGAGTCACATAGTGAGAGAGTGGGATGAACTATGGAGAGCTCATATGGATAGCCACTGGGATCCTTGCAATGTTAAGAAAAGGCTTGCTGAGATCATCCTATGGAAGGACACAGTTAAGAGCTGGAAGTTTTAGCTGTGATCTATACTGACGGAGGGACCCTGCCCCCTGGCGAGATCCCCGAGTCAATGGGATATTGATCATATACTGTATAGTCAGCAAAATACATTGGACATAAGATGTGGTTTAATTCCAATGGCTTATCCAATGTTCTTCAGCAGCTCCAAGCTACCCCATTGGTTCATAGATTTAAATCTGGGAGGGAGCTAGAGAAACCCCTTCATTTTACAGAGAGGGGACTGAGTCTTAAGGAATTATGACTTTCCCAAGGCTATACACTCCAAATCCATCACCCTTTCCAATGTGTTACACTGGAAAAAATAAAAAGAGGTATTCTATTCTAATCTTACTTTTAAAATAATGAGAAACCAAGTCCCAGAAAGGTTTAATAATTTACCCCAGTGCCCACAGGTATTAAAGAGCAGAACCAGCACTCAAACCCTGTTCTTAGGGATCTTTCAGCTGTTCCTTGTGACCTCCTTAATCCAAGTTATGAATTAAAAACCATGGTTCCTCCCTCATGCTTCTCAGTTTTCCCTTTCCCCTGCATGGCAAGGGCAGAATAGTTTGTCATTGATATCCCACTTTCTCTCTCTGAGGACATTTTTCTCCTACCCCCTCAAGGTTAGGACTGTCCAGTCTTGACTGATGGAGTGTGCTATCATTTCCTGTATTTCATTTATTTGGGAACCAATCTTTGATTGCAATAAGCCTTCTCAAATGGAGCCAGACTCCCCCAGCCCCTCTTGGTTCTGATTTCACCTCCTTAATCAACCTGAGAGTGAGCTGGCATGCTGCAAACCGTCTTAGGGAGGGCTTGATTAGTGATGGCCCTCTCTCCTGCCATCCTCTCCGCCCCTGCCACGTAGCATCTATAATGGCCTGCAACAATGCCAGCTCGTCCATCACATCAGCCACACTGAATCCCTTGATCCATGCTCTTCAGCAACAAATCTCCTGCTCTGTCTGCAAGGGCTGGGAGGCTGGCCCTGGGTACACGGGGAGAACAAGAGTGTGGAATTTCTACCTAGGGCTTCCTTCTGGGAGGTTCATATCCACACTCTCCCAAGAGTCCTAGAGCCTGGAGGGGGAGGAAATTGGAAACAAGATGGTTCTCCATGATGAGAATACTAGAAAAATCTTAGGATCATGGCATCTCAGAGATGGAAAAGCCCTTGGAGAGACCTTTCACTATGTGAGGAAGATTAGAGCCTAAAGAACAAGTTTCTTCTCTTACCATTTCAAAGAAAGAGGGTGCGGCTAGGTGGCACAGTGAACAGTGCACCAGCCCTGGAGTCAAGAGGACCTGAGTTCAAATCCAGCCCGACACTTGATATTTATTAGCTGTGTGACATTGGGCAAGTCACTTAACCCCAATTGTCTCACCTCCCCCCTCAAAAAAAAAAAAGAACCTCATGCATATATGTGTGTATATACACATATATACATATGTGTGTATAATGTTATCCCTCCCAACCACCCTGTGAAGCAACTGCTATTATTGGCCCTATATTACAGATGAATAAAATCAGGCTGAAAAAGGTAAAATTCTGTTCCCAGGGTCACAAGGATAGTAAATGGCTGAGGTGGAATTCAAACTCGGACCTGCCTGACTCCAGTCCTCTTTCTCTATCCACTTTGCCCTCTGATTGCTTTATTCCTTCAATTTACTGAAGAGACCTGAAGTCCAGAGAAGTGAGTAACCTATTCAAGGTGAAACAGTAAGTCTGCAGCAGACTTTAGACCAGACCCTGTGACTCTAGATCCCCAACATGTGTGAGTGGGGGGACCCCCAGCTACAATCATCACAAGTGTCATTACCATGACATCATTTCACATGTACAGAATACTCTGTTTCCAAAGCTCCTTTCTCATTCCCACCCTTGTAGGTATTACACATAACCTTATAAACCCCAGTTTTATGAATGAGGAAATAGCAGACTTTTCTATAGCACTACAAGGTTTGAAAAGTGCTTTCTTCACCAAAACCTCAAAGGTCTAGCGGTGAGTGTCAATAACTCCATTATACAATTAAGGGAATTGAAGTTCAAAGATTCCTAAAGGTGAATTGACTTGTCCCTGGGCATATCGCTAGCAGCAGAGTTAGAATCTGGGCCCAAGTCAACAACAAACACCTGTGATGGCCATTGTACCATTTGGATACAAAGAAACATTAAAATATCCCCTGCCCTTAGGAGTGCACAATTTAATGCACTCTGATCCAGTGCCCTTCAGGCCACCCAGATCTAGTCTGGCCCCATACCTAACTTTGCTTTTTAAACACTGGGGGAGGGGGGGGGCAGGTAGAAGGCATGGAAGCATGAGACCCAAAGAGATGAAGGTGGGAACCTGGGAAATCAGCATCGAGTCAGTCATTCCCAACTGTCCTCAGGTCACCTCTGGCTTCCCCTAAGGATCCCTCTTGGGCCTACGATGCTATCAGAGATAACTTTTCATTTACACAGACTTTTAAAAACATATGCCTAGTAGTTTATGTTCTCTTTAAAGGAAATAACTGGAAACCACAACTGACATTTGCTAACTGTTGGGTTTAAAATCACGAAGGAAGGATGAAGGACCTTGGCTTTGGACATCACTGGTGGAACAGGGAAAGGATGACCTCTTAATAAAGTCACTAAAAGAGGCAGATAATCCTATTCAAAAGAGTGCCATACAGTTGGAAAGAAGATTTGAGTTAAGCAGGCCCAAAGGGGTGTGTGTATGTATATATGTATGTATGTATGTGTGTGTGTGTGGTGTGATTGCGTGTATATATATATACATACACATTCATATATGTGTTTATATGAATATGTATTGTGTATGTATGTGTGTATGCATATCTATATATATATTTGTATGTATACACAAACATATATATATGCATATATATATATATATGTGAAAACTGAAATAACAAAACTTGGTAGAAGGTCTTTGGTGGTGAGCCCAAAGAACAAGGCTCTCCTATCCCTGGTGCTATATAATATTTCTTCAATTATGTGGATGGAGGTAGAGGTAGCCTGGTTTTACCAACATCCAAGGGTGATCATGAAGAAACAGTAAAAGAGGGAAAACCCTATATACATATTACTTCTTCTGGAATTGGTAAGGCACAAACAATCTTTTCTTTGGGATGAAAACTGAGAGAGATAGTACAGACCATCGTCTATCTTGTATTCTCCACTCTGCCACTAGCTCAGCTCTGCATGCTTGGTCACGCTGCCTTCACTCTCTGGTCCTCCGTTTCTTCACAATTCAATGTTCTCTGACATTCTATACTTAATGGTCCTTTCCAACTGTCATTACATTGTGAGGTCTTTGAAGGCAGGGATTATCATTGTTGGTCATCCTCTGTGACCCCAGTATTTGACACATAGTAGGCTCTTAATAAATGCTTGTTGACTCAACCAACATCGTGTGTTCTAAAATGCCTCCCAGCTCTCAAATTGTGTTGTAAAGGTCCTCTCAGCCCTGAAATTCTATGCTGTCTTTGTGGGATACTACATGGCCATAATAACAGCCTTCTCATATTTTTTATTCAGATTGCAGAATCTACTTGGGGGTCATGTTCAGTTAAAGAGCCATGTATAACTGCCCTTGACTTAACCAATCCTAGGGGAAAATGTGCTCCCCCTTTATAAGGAAGAGAGAGGAGGCAGCTCTGAGGGGACTCGAAGTCATTATGACCACAAACATACATTGATAAGTTGTTTTAAAATCCCTTAAGATACAGTACAGTGTGATTTGGGTGACCATGTACCCCGACAGTCCTGCGGTATTCCGAGGTAATAAAATCCACCTTTTAAATTAAAAAAAAAGATACAGTATAGTGGAGACCATGCCTTCTTTCCTGACTCACATGTTGGTGTGTTTCTTGATTGTCTCTAATGTTTCTAAGATCATTCTTCTCCCAGCATCTCAGCATCTCAGGAATGGAAGGTCTCCCATGTCTTTGAGACAAATGTACACTGAAAGAAAATCTCTCAATAGATATCCTAGAAAGATCCCTTCAGTCATTTCCTGAAGACATCCAATGAAGAGGAGCTCCATTACTCCTTCCAGAGCACATCCTTCTACATCTGACAAGCAATAACTATCAGGCAGTCTTTCTTTCCACCTGCCTTTCTGTCCCCATTTGTTCCTAGTTCTGTTCTTTCAGATCAAGCAGACCAAATTTCATTTGTCTTCCACCTGAAGATTTTTCATCTCCAACCTCCCTGTCTTTGCATTCCAGTTTCTAGAAATCACTAGTAGGTGGCACAACAAGCCAGATTATTTCATATTTTATTGCAGAAAACAACATAACAATGGGAGCCTGGGGCTTTTCCCCCTCATTGCTTTTCTTAATCTGCAGCAGGAGAGCAATTCATCACACACCTGGAGTCCTTCGGTGTTCTTTGAAATCATCATTCACCTTCTGAGCCAGAGGGAAGTCTTACAATTAAGGAACTCAAGAAGTTTTCATGGTCTTTTCAAATGGGAAAAGAAATCAGAACTAAGGATCAGACCCAGATGTTTCCTACAGAGGTCACAAAAGAAACACAACAGAATGAATGTGCATTTAGATTAATGGGACAGGATGGTGATCTTGGGGAACATGAAGACTTTACCTTACAGAAGCATCTCATCTCAGCCATGAGCCACTCAGGGAGGGGGCAGAAGTTTATGAGCTATTTCTATCATGCCAGTACCATAGGGAGTGTGGTTGCCATGACCACCAAATTGTTTCCTCCAGTTCTGACCACCATGACTAATCTAAACTCTTGCCAAACAACCATTCAAATAAGCAACAGATGTCAGGTCTGAAAAATAATTTATTATTATTATTAGCATTACTATTATTACCTCCAATTGGTGTTTTCTTTCTCATACGCCACATGGCAAGATTTTGGTGAGTGGGCTTATCTGCCTGGCATCTTGCCTTGGAAAATCAAGAACCCATGGAACATTAAGACTGGAGAGGACCTCAGATTATGGAATATTTATATATAAAACAAAGACAGATCCAGAGAAGACATTAGGATCACAGCATCAAAGAGCAGCAAATGTCAAAGCTTAAAGGGACCTTAAAACATAGAATATTGAAACAGATAGATAGATTGGAATAGATAGGCAGATACATAGATGATAGATTAGATAGATAGAGAGATAGTAGAAAGAAAGGGAAGGAAGGAAGGAAAGAAAGAAGGAAGGAAGGATGGAAAGAAGGAAGGAAGGAAGACCATTTATTAAAGCTAGAAGGGATCAAAGAAATCTAACAGTAATAATAATAAGACTTTATTACTAAAACACTAATATCCCCCTCTCATTCTTCTTGACCTCTCTGCAGCCTTTGACATTGTTGATCACTCTGTCCTCCTTGATATTTTCTCTCTAGGTTTCCGGGATGCCACTCTCTCCTGGTTCTCCTCCTACCTATCTGACTGCTCCTTCTCAGTCTCTTTTGCTGACTCTTCATCCAGATCACACCCATGAACACTGGTTGTCCCACAAGGCTCTGTTCTGAGCCCTCTTCTCTTCTCCCTCTATACTATTTCATTTGGTGATCTCATTAGCTCCCATGGATTCAATTATCATGTTCATGCAGATGACTGTTAGATCTATTTGTCCAGCCCTATCCTCTCTCCCAAGCTCTAGCCTCACATCTCCAAGATTCTATTTTGTCTCAACCTTGATGTTCAATAAGTATCTCAAACTCAGTGTGTCTTAAAGTAAATGCATAATCTTTCCCCCCAAGCCATGCCCCTTTCCAAACTTTCCTGTTACTATAGAGGGCAACACCATCCTCCCAATCCTATAGGCTTATATAGCCTAGGTGTCATACTTGACCCCTCACTATCTCAGCCTCCATATACAATCTCTTGCCATCTCAGTATTCCTACCTGTGTAGCATCTCTCCTATATGCCCCCTTCTCTCCTCTGACACTGCTACTGCCCCAAAACAGATCAAAATTACCTCCCATCTGGTTTTCTCCAATAGCTTGCTGCTTGGTCTCCCTGCCACAAGTCTCTCCCTACTTCAGTCAATCTTCCACTCAGCTGTCAGAATGACCTTCCCCAAGTCTGACCACATCACCCCTCTATTCAATAAACTCCAGTGACTTCCTGTTATCTCCAGGATCAAACATAAGTTATTTATTTGGCTGTTAAAGCCCTTCATAATCTGATTCCTATCTGCCTTTTCATTCTCTTTACACTTTTCCCTACGCACACATTCTGTGATACTGTGACTCTGACCTGCTTGCTATTCCTTGCACAAGACACTCCATTTCCTAACTCTGAACCTTTAAAGGCTATCCCCCATGCCTAGAAGGCTCTCCCTCCTCATCTCCACTGCCTCACCTCCCTGACTTTCTTCTGCAAGAAGACTTTCCAATGGCCTTCTTTATCCTAGCCCCTTCCCTTTCAAGACTGCCCTTACTGGTTCTATTCACAGATATTCTGACCAGAAGGATCTGGATCCTTTTACTTCTCTTGGAATGTTCTTGAATGTGGCCAATGAAAAGCCAACTTGGAGTTGTCCCAGAGTGCATATGTGCTCTAATCCAGCCACTCTTCTGTGTGCTTATTACCCCAACTTAGAAACCTAGTTAGAACATGCCTTCCACTCTGCCCTTCTGACTCACCTTTTCAAGTACAATGAGTAGGGTCAAAGTGCAGAAGGGCCTGAAGGTGAAGGGAGGTGGTGAACAATGATCACTTGTCTTAACATCCCTTGAAGCTATTTTCTTATATATCTCCTGACAGCCAAATCCTAGAGAGAGAGAGAGAGAAATTCCTATTTGTGGCATTCGCTTTCTCACCTTTTGGTATCAGCAGCCAGAATTGGGATTTGGTTGTCCTGAAGAAATAGAACTGGAAAGATTGGGTTGTGTTCCTTGTCCCTTGAGGCATGGAAGCCTCAGTCTATGGGGACCCAGGGCTCTGCAGGTTTTAAAAGAATTTGTTCTAAGGGATGCCTCCCTAAATGCTGCTGATTCCTGTAGTGAACGGAGAAGATGAGAGGAGTCCAATTTTACTTTGAATTTAATTAGGAGTTATAACCCACTTGATATTATCACAACTGAAATTGTCTTTGCATTTGATGGTTCATGTGATGTATGCCTCACTACATTGGAATCATGAGTCTGAATCACTGGATTGGCCCGAGTTATACCTACCCCAGAATAAGTTGCCACTTACTTCTTAGGAATGGGATATAGACTACACCCGATTTCACTGGTGTAGAGAATTCCCATTGTGGAAGATCCCCCTGCCAATGCAGGTTGGCAATTTGCCAATGACTTTTCAATAGTTGCCTGGAGCAATGGTGTCAACTTGAAATGGGGGGCACTAAACCATACATAAGGGTCCCTACTGGTGGCATAGTGACTTAGAAAACATGTTAACGTTATACCATGTGGGCCTCATAGCAACCCTAAAAGAGTGGTGCCATTACTATCCCCATTTTATGGATGAGGAAACTGAGGGTCAGAGGGGTTGATGTCTTTTCCATTGTCACACAGTTAGTGAGAGTCAGAAATGCTTCTTGAACCCAAGCCTAGGGTTCTACCCACTACACTGACCCTTCACTTCCCTGGCAGCAATTCTAAGTGGACTTTTCACTGGATTTGGAGACATCAGAGCAGCTCATATTTGTCCACATCTTTGGGGTTCTGATACCCTCACTATAATCCTATAAGATAAGTGATGCAAATATTATTGAACCCCTTTTTCTTGGTGAGGGTCTAGACTATAGCACAGAGGGGCCAGGTACCTCCATCAGGGTGGCACAGCTGTGGGCTTGCAAACCAGGTCCTCAGGCCAGAGATCCATTCCCCAGGGTCTTCTAACAGTCCCTTCTCATCTCTCTCATGGATACTCTTAAAGCACAGGGAAGAAGCTCAGGTCAGGGAAAGGAACCTTGAGCTTCTATCAGAAGACCTGTTTGCATTTTAGCTTTCCTACTTCTGCCTAGGTGATCTTGGGCAAGTCCCGACTCCCCTGGGCCTCAGTGTCCCCATCT
This sequence comes from Gymnobelideus leadbeateri, assembly GCA_011680675.1. Classification (NCBI taxonomy): domain Eukaryota; kingdom Metazoa; phylum Chordata; class Mammalia; order Diprotodontia; family Petauridae; genus Gymnobelideus; species Gymnobelideus leadbeateri. The sequence goes on from WOXC01008095.1 coordinate 84,290, forward strand.
ATAAAATGAGAAGGATTGTGCTACATGACCTTCTAAGAAGCTCTCCTGGGATAAGACTCAAAGATAAGGTTTGTGCTCTGACTTGACCTCTGGCAAACATAAGTTACTTTCATGGACTCAATGATCTCATCTCTAAATTGAGTGAAGCAAACTAGATGAGGGAGGAAGTGTGGCCTGAAGAGTTAAGCATTGACTCGGCATCAGAAATGACACCTGTGTTCATATCCTACCTTAGATACTTCCTAGCTAGGTGACCCTGGACAAGTCCCTTAACTTCTATGTTCTTCAGTTTCCTCATCTATAAAAATAAAAGGGAGGGAAAGGGTTGAACTCAGGGACCTCTTATCTCTTCCAATTTTAATGCTATGCTTCTAAGACCTGCAATTTCCCAAGAAATTCCTAATCTAGGTTTAAGTTTCAGGGCTGGAAGGAACTTTACTAGAGGGCATGTAATGGAGCTTCCTACACAGTGAGTAATCCCTTCAGTGTTCCTGACAGATGGCTGTTCAAGCCAGTGATGGCAAACTCTGAGCTTCCTTGAACAGATGCTAGCCCAATGCCGGACCTCTTTGTTCGCTCCAACTTTTTAATATTGACTTGGATTCTGCTTCCTTGTTATTTCCACCTACTGTTCCCAGTTCTGCCCTCTGGGGCTCAACAGAACAGGTCTGCTCATTCCCTCCTTCCCCCGAAAAGGGAAGACAGATCCTGCCTCCTCTTTACTTTCTGTTTTCCTGAGTAAACGTAGTTCATCCCGATTTCCACTCCCAGGGGCCCCGATGCCTAGTACTGTCTGAGCCCTGCCCCATCTGGAGCTGCTCTCTCCATGCCTTATCAATACTCCCTGAGTAGTCTTACCAGGTTTTTGGTTTTGCCTCCATGCCACCCCTTCTACTGGCCTGTGCTTGCTCCCAGGCAACCTCTGTTGATTAACTCCTCAGCTCCCAGACAGATAGCAGCTGACCCAAAGTCCATCCAGTCATGTCAGAAGCATGCAAAGAAGGCTTTTCCTCTGTTTGCCAAAATCATTCTTCCATGGTGAACTTCCATTGCCCTGGGTGGGGCTTCTGGTATTGGCATTTTTTCTATTTAAAAGGAACATGCCTGAGCCCTTTAAGAGAATAATAGATAAAAATTAACCTATGATTATAAGGCTCATCTGGGAGGAAAGGGTTACATCAAGCCAAGAAGCCCATGAGAGACCAGAAGGAAGAGAGCAGTTGGATAAAAACCCTAATTACCACAAACCATATGATTGCATGGGGCACTTAAGTCCAAGCTGGCCAAGTGAAGCTCCACTCTCTCTCCAGCTGGCCTGAGCGATCTGCCTGGAACAGCACCCTCAGTTTTCATCATCAAAGACCTCTAAAGCTCTGACTAGAGTCTCCAGGCCTCCTGCATTCCCCACCATGCCAGGAGTATCCTGGAGAAGAGAAAACTATGAGGGATTTGTGAGGGGCGTCTTGTCAAGTGGGCACCACTCAAAGGAGCCAATATAGTAAAATAATAGAACTCTGCCTCTTGAATCAGAGGACTTGAGTTCAAATCTTACTTCATTGTCCTCAGCAGGAAAGTGGATGAGATGGCCTCAGAGCTTCCTTCTTCCTCTAGCCCTATGATCCTCAAAGTATTCTGAGGATTGTCATGGGGAAAGTCTCAGACTTGTTAATTTGATCCCCAAGGGAAGAACTGGGAAGAACAGAAAAGAGTTTCTGACAGTCCAATTTAAACTTGATATTGGGAAGACAATGTTCCTTCCTTCCTTTCATCCTTTCCTTCCTTCTTTTTTTCCTGCTTCCCTTCTTTCCTTCCTTCATTTTTTCTTCCTCCCTCCCTCCTTTTCTCTCTTCCTCCTTCCCTTCCTTCCTTATTTCCTTCTTTCCTTCCTTCTTCCCTCCCTTCCTCCCTTCCTTCCATCCTTCCTTTTTTCCTTCCTCCCTTCCATTTTTCTCTTCCTTCTTTCTCACCTCAGCCCATTTGCAACTCATTCCTAGACGTATGCCAGAATTAAGTAGATACCTAGTTAGCCTTAACTTCAGTTCAGAACTCCTGAACTCTGAAGATCCTTCAGCTTCAGCTTCTCTAATAGATGAGATTTCAAGGATGGACCTGTCTGATTCATGACAGCAATTTCTTAGTAACAGTCACTATCCCACAGCAGAATGGGGTGCTGTGGTATATCACAGGATTCCTCATACTGTGACTTAGGCACGGCAGTCTGGGTTTCATCCAGTTAGCCGAAACTTTCAGGGAGCATTTATAGCACTTAAAGTCCTTCAGCAGAATAGAAGGAACTGAGTTCAGCATCTCATTAGCAAGGACAATTAGATTACATAGGAAGCTTCCTCCCCCATAACCACACCCTTGACATGCTCCCTGCCAGCCCTTGTCCCTCCCCAGGATTCTACCCTGTTCAAGGGCCTCTGTCGCCTTTCTTCAACTAAAATGAGGTACTTGTGATGTTCTTCTCCTTGCCCCTCCAATCCACTTGCCCTGGGCCCCCTCAGTTTCTCCTTGTTCATTCATTATTCTGGTATCTCCTAAAGGCAGCCAGTCTCCTCCATCCTGCCATTATCATTGGACAGTACTCCAATTACCTTAAATAGACCTCCACACTTCTAAAGATGATGAATATAGGTGGAGGGAGCTGTATGTCAGGAACAAAGCTTTTCCTCTGGCCTTGGAGCAGAGTAACCTCATATAGCACTTTAAAACAATTCAACTCAACCCAAGAAACATTGACCTAGTGCCTACTATGGGCATTTAGGATCAGGGCTAGGGTTCTGGAGATACAAAAATAACAACAACCCCTGCCTTCAAGCTCACCTTATATAAGAGGGGATAGAATATGCATAGGGCTAAGTAAATATCTGATCTAAAGAAAGCCAATTTGGAGATGAGGGGAGAATCATTAACAACTGATATTTATGTAGAACTCTAAGTTTGCAATAGAAAAAGCATGAAAGGGTGGCCAGAGGCCTAGATTTTGAAGATTATTGTTCAAGTCCTGACTCTGACACATACTGACTGTGTGAACCTGGAAAGAAGGGAGGAAGGAAGGAAGGAAGGAAGGAAGGGAGGGAAGAAGGGGGAGGAAGGAAGGAAGGAAGGAAGGAAAGAAGGAAGGAAGGAAAAGAGGGAGGGAGGAAGGAAGAGAACAGCATATATAATGCCTACTATGTGCCAGTCACATGCTAACCACTTAAAATTTTTTATCTCCTTTGATCCTCACAACAACTCTAGGAAATAGGTGCTGTTATTTTCTTCCTTTTAAAGTTAAGGAAACTGAGGCAGACAGAGGCTGAATGGGTTGCTCAGAGTTGCACAGCTAGTAAGTGTCTGAAGCAGGGTTTGAATGAGGTCCTCCTGACTCCAGGTCTAAGGCTCTATCACCACCTAGAAATTACTGAGGGTCTCAGCACCCCAGACAGTTCTCTAAGACCATAAGTCATGTGTGATTTGCCAGTCTGTAAGAGTGGAAGATTTTCCATTCTGGCAATTCCCTAGAATGTGGCCAGATCTGGACCAAAAAAAAAAAGAGCATTTTTATAGCCCCCTTTATTTCATGTGATTTTCTGTGATTCAAGTCACAGAAATTATTTTTATCCAGTTTTTTCAGAGAAGGAAACTGAGACTCAGAGATAGTGAAGTAATTTTCCCACAATCCTACAAGCTCATTAATAGCAAAGACAGAGCTGGAGGTCAGACCCTCTGATTCCAAGTTGGGTTTTTCCTTAATTTTCATCACATCCTATACTTCTCCACTAACATATTCTGATGTTTCCACTGACCATATAACCCCTCTGTGCCTCATTTGTGTCTTTTGTAAAAGGGGGTAATAATATCTCATCTATATGAAGACAGGAGGCTGGTCCAAATGACCTCCAGAGCTCCCTGACAATTCCAGGATCTATGAGTCCATGATTCCAATAATGGACTTCATCTTGGCTCTTAGGGTTTGGGAAGAGAACAGTTTTGCTTGACTCAACTGAATAACTTACCCTCTAATGTAAGGCACATTGATTGGTGACTCATCCTATGATTCATACATAGAGTTATAGAATATTTGAGCTGGAATCTTGGAAATGGCATTAGAGGTCATCTAGTATAGTCTAACAACTAATTCCTTAACCCCCTCCATCACAGCCTGCAGTGGGTATCCAGCCTCCAGGGATTGTGTGAATAGGGCTGTGAGCTTGGATGTCAGGGGCTCCATTCATGTCAGGGGCTCCATTCAAACCCCGCCTTAGATGCTTGATAATTGGGTGACCCTAAGCAAACCACCTTACCTCTTTCCCCTCTGATTCCTCGTTTACTAAAGTGGGGTAGAAGCTGAATGTGATGCACTGTAACGTCTCTTCCAGCTCTAAATCAGTGATCATATGGACATTTCTAGTGATGGGGAACTCACTCCTTGATGAAGTATGGATAGTTTTGTCTTTGGACAGCTCTAAGTGTTAGAAAGTTCTTCCTTATATTGAGTCCAAATCTGCCAATGTATCCTGCTAGAAGAAAAAAATATATAGGAAAGAAGCATTTATTAAGCACCTACTGTGTACCAGGGACTGCGCTAAGCACTTTACAAATAGCATCTCATTTGACCCTTACAAAAACGATCCCGGTATATGAATTGCTTATAGTCATTTTGCAGCTGAGACAGTTTTGAAACTGAGGCAGTCTGTGATTGTGACTTGCTCAGAGTCCCACAGCCTGACTATCTGATTTTGGATTTCAGCTCAGATCTTCAGTCTAGGGCTCTATACATTTGGCTATCCAGCTGCCTCTAGAGAAAGAAGAGCTGTCTTTGGAGGCAGAGGCTGGATCTTCCCTGTGAGATCCTATTACCTGTCTAGAAAGAAATAGGGGAGCTAGCTTCTTCCTTATGTAACCTATTGGTAAAAGCAGAGGAGAAGGGAAAGTGTGGTGTTTTGGGAAGAGCCCAGGCCATCATGTCACTCATAGCCCTGGGTAATAACTGTTGGGACCTGGGACAAGTGACGCCATGCTTTCTGAGTGTCTGTTTCCTCATCTGGGAGATGAGATATTAAAAACAGTTCACATTCTCATAGCCCTTTCTTCCCAATAACCCTATGAGGCCAATAGTGCTAGGTAGTTAGGTGGTACAGGGCATGGGATCGGGAAGACCAGGATTTGAACCCTGCCTCACTAGCTGTGTGACGATGGATAAGTCACTAAAACTCTGCTTAGTCCACTTTCCCCATCTGTAAAATATTAGCATCTACCTCACAGAGATATTAAGGACCTAATGAGATGGTGTATATCCAGTGCTTTGCCAATCTTAAGCATTATAAAAGCATCAGCTGATAACATTTTAGTATGAACACCATCATCCCCAACTGACAGGTAATTGGGATAGCCAAGGCAACTATGAATTTGTCTGGGAGTTAAAACCTTCCCCTCGTCAGCTGCCTCTGCTCTGGATCCCTGCCCTGCTCTCATCATTAAACTTTTCTCCTGCCATTTCCTGGAAATGGCCAGATCTCACATTTGTAGTCTCTAGTTTTTGGCTTTTTTTTCACATTGTCCAAACCTTAATGGCTCCCTAGCTGTGAGACCAGAGATGGGAAACCAGCAAGCTTTGTTTAAACCAGAGACCACCCCCTTCCTCTAAAGTCCACAGCCCTCAGCAGCTATGTTAGTAGGAAGGGTATTTTGACCTGCATTAACCAGGATTAACAAAAGTCCCAAATGAAAGAGTTGGAAAGGACCCCAGAGAGCATCCAGCCCAGTCCATACCCGAAAGAAATCTCCATCCTAACCTGTCAGAGCACACAGGAAGCAACACCATGTAGTCAGGAAGATCTAGGTTTGAATCCTACCTCAGACTAGCTGTGGGCAGTAACAGATGCAAGTCAGCTCCCATCCCTCTGATCACAAAAGGAGGAGATTGGACTTGTTGGTATCTCATGTCTCCCAGTTCTAAATCTGTGATGTAAGTGGCCCCTTGACCCTCTTTTAAAAGACTTCCAATATAGTCAATAAGAGTCAATAACACCTATTTAGCTCCTACTTTGTGCTAAACACAGTGCTCAGTGCTGGGGATAAAAGAAAGAAAGAAAAAGACAATGGGGGAGACAATAAGCAAACCAGCAAGCTCTATACACCACACGTGGAGGATGGACGAAAAGGGATTGGGCAAGGCTTCCTGTAGAAGATGGAATCTTAGTTGGAACTTAAAGGAATCCAGGGAAGGCAAGAGGCAAGGATGATGGAGAGCATTACAGGCATGAAGGACAGTCAGAGAAAATGCTCAGTGCCAAGAGACAGGCTGGCTTTTCGTGGGACAGCCAGAAGGCCAGTGTCACCAGATCCAAGAGCACCCATTTTGGGGAGGAAGGCATAAGAAGACAGGAAAGGTAGGAGAGGACAGGTGAAGGGTGTGGAAGGCCAAACACAGCATTTTGCATTTGATCCTGGAGACGATAGGGAGCCATGGGAGTTTATTGAGTAAGGAGGTGACATGGTCAGACCGGTACTTTAGAAAGTCACTTTGGTGGCTGAATGGAGGATGAATCAGATTTCAATACTGCAATAATCTAGGCATGAGGCGATGATGGTCTGTACCAAGGTGGGATCAGTGTCAGATGACAGAAGGATACATGTTGGAGATATGTTACAGATGTGAATTCAAAAGGCCATGGCAACAGCTAAAACCTGGGGGGAAGGGACAGTAACAGAGTCAGGAGTCCAGGAAGACTCCCAGACTGGGGACCTGGGGGGGGGGGTAACACCACCCAAGTAAGAGGGGGGAAAGTTGATAATGAGTCCCATTTTAGACATGTTGGATCTACAGTGTCTACTGGACATCCAGTTCAAAATGTCTGAAAGGCAGTTGAAGTCATGAGATTGGAAGTTAGCAGAGAGTTTAGGACAATACAGACAAATTTCCAAGTCATCAGCACAGAGGTGGTAATTAAATCCACTGTTGCTAATGAGATTACCCAGTGAAATCGTAGAGAGGGAGGAAAGGAGCCAGGACAGAACCTACGATTAGGGGGCATGTTCTGGATCTGGAGCCAGCAAAGGAGAAAGACAGCTAAGAAGAGAACCAGGAGGGAGTGGGGTCTCATAAACCCAGAGAGAAGAAAGGATCAAGGAGGGAGGTCAGGAAGAATGAGGATTGAGAGAAGATCATAGGATTCGGAAACCAAGAAACCATTGGCAACTTTGGCGAGAGTTTGGGTGGAATGGTGAGGTTGGAATCTGGATTGTGAGAGGTTATAATAAGGTGTTAGGAGAGGAAGTGGAAGCACCCATTATAGATAGCCTTCTCAAGGAGTTTAGCTACAAAGAGCAGAAGAGGTGTAGGATGATAGTTATTGGGGTGGAAGGACCAGATGAGGGTTTTTTTTCAGGATGGGGGAGACATAGGCATGCCTGGAGGCAGTAAGGAAGGAACCAGGAGACAGGGAGAGATTGAAGATAAGAGAAATAATGGAGATGATAAGGAGGAGTTGGAATGGAATGAGATTATTTGAACAAGTAGGGGGTTAGCCTTGGTAAGGAGTAAAACCACCTCATTGTGTGAGACAAGGGTGGAAGGGAGGGAGTAGCAAAAGGCATCTGAGTGACAGGAGATGAGGAAGGGGGGAGAAGAGGGAGCTCATGGTAAATGGCCTCAATTTTTTTTTCTGTAAAACATGAGGCAAGGACCTCAGCTAAGGGTGGGGGAAGGGGATCCATGGGAAGTTAGAAGACAAATAAGAAGGTTTGGAAGAGCTTCTGTGGACAATTGAAGAGTGAGTGGATAAGGGAGGTATGGTAGGCAGAATTGCCTAGCAGCAGGAAGGGCTTGTGTAACACAAGTTTGTAGTGGACCCAGGCAGAACAGTTATGTGCTTTACTCCACCTTCACTTGGCAGTCTGTGTATAGGTATTAAGATGATAAATCATGTGGGAGTGACTGAAGTCTGAGGCTTGGCAAGGTATTAAAAAGGGGTCTAGGGATTCAAGAGAAGAGGTCAAGATGTAGACAAAGAGCAGAATTTTGCAAGGGAGGGAAGAGGCAGAAGTGACCTTATGGTCAAATAAAGGGATTTTAGATTTTTTTGAATAGCTGGCACATCTGTGGGTGACAGCAAAATCAATAGGAGAGAAGGGAAGGCTTCTAGAGGCCCTCCATTCCACCAGACATGGGGCATCTGAGCATGCCCAGCCCAGTAGCAAGCTTCTGCAAAGAACCATCACTAACTCCCTTTCCCTCTAATGTTGTGACCCAATACCAGCTTCCTTGGGGTCCCAAGGGGCCAACATAGTCATACCTTTCCCTTCCTCATTCCCCTGCCTTCTGGGTGTTTCACTTAGAACATTAAAAGTTTCCTGTCCTATGAGTTGAAACACCCCAAAATAAGCACATAAAGCTCCCTATATTTCCTGCAATGTTCTCTCTTCTCATTTCTGCCTCTTCAGTTCTCTGGCTCCCTTCAAGATTCAGTTTAAACCCTGCTTTCTCCAGGTCTCTCGTGGTCCCCTCCATCCATAGCCACTATAGCTTCCCTTCTGAGGTTACCAGTCTCGTACTTTCTATGTATCTTGCATTATTTGCATTTTGTCTTCTCCACTAGAGTGGCAGCTGCTTGAGGGCAGGCACTGACTTTTGCTTTTCTTTGTACGTCCAGCACTTAGCACACAGCTAGTGCCAAAGAAACGTACTGTCTGACTGAATCTATCTGTTCTCTCCTCTGGTAGAATACAGGCTCCTTGAGGGCAGTGACTGTTTCATGTCTATCATTGCATCTCTGGCTCTGAACACAGTGCCAGGCACACTGACAACTGTCACTTGACAATTTTTAAAGAAATTAATATTTTTTTAAAATCCCTTACATTATCCATTCCTGGTCTCTCTATTTATTTCATGAACTCTATGTTCCCCCAGCCCAACATACACACACACACACACACACACACACACACACACACACACACCTCTTTAAGCCCTATAACTCCTATGGAAAGACTGGATTAATGAGGAAACTGAGGCTCAGTTGCCCAGAAAAGAGTTGCCAAAATCAGGAGCTCAAGCCCTATCTTCTGCTCTCTTCCCATACCTAGCTTTTGAGTTTTTATGAGGAACATGCTCTGTAAACTGGATCAAGGTATAAATATGTCAGCTGTCATTCCTCTGGGCCTTGGAGCGGTCCCAGCCCCTCAGGCCCAGCCAAGCCCTCCTCTTTTTGGCATGTCTGGGCCGAGTTCCTGGCAGGTAATTCAGTAGAGTTTCCAAAGTTAGCTCTTTCGACTCGGGGGGTGACCAGTAGAGGCTTAGAGTGTCATGCCACAGGCTAACCCACTGGCATGATTCCAGGATTGCCCTGGGCACTCCTTTCCTCCCCCTGCTGCTCTTCCCCTCACGGCCCATCTCATAAGCTAGGTGTCCAGACTGTTTATCAGGTTCCCAGCTTCCTCCAGAGCACACAGCCTCACAGCCTGCTGTAGCCCAAGGGAGCAGACCTGCCCCTGGGAGGGCAGGCCATCTCCCAGCTGTGGACTCACTGGGTTATTAAGGTGGGCATGGCAATGGGGATAGAGTGCAAGACCTAGATTCAAGGCCTACTTCTGCCCCTGCTGGCCTTGTCCAGCACCCAGCTAACAGGCTTGTGGGAGCCCGAGGAGGTACAGCACGAGTGCCCCCTCCTCATGTCACGACCACCTTTGGCACTGTGGGGGCCTGTGGACTCCTCAGACTCCTGTTTGTCACCTACATTCACAATGGAAAATCAGTTAAAGGTTAGTGAAAATAAAGGTGTAATTTTCCTCACCCAAGTTCATGGACCCCCCAAAAGGCCTGTGAACCCCAGGTTAGAAAGTCCTGACCAAAAGAGATTAGGCCTTCTGGACTTAATCCACTAAGTCACCAGAAAGTGTTATGTTATCATGATTATTCTAGGGCAGGCATCACCTTGATGTGGCCCCAAAATCACTGGGCAGGAGCAGAGATACCCAGATGCATGTCCTGGCTCTGCCACCCAGCTCTGTGGGGCTCAGAGGAAGCTGCTTCCTCTCTCCGAGTATCCTCATGTTTGACAGATAAGCTCTCCTGTGCTTTCTTTCTGTTGCTCTTGTTCAGGTCTGTCCAGCTCTGCATGACCCCATGGACCATACCGTTCATGGGATTTTCTTGGCAAGGACACTAGAGTGATTTGCCATTTCCTTCTCCAGTGCATTAAAGGAAACAGAGGTTAAGTGATTTGTCAAGGGTCATATGACTAGTAAGTATCTGAGGTTGGATTTGAACTCAGGTTTTCCTGACTCCAGGCCCAGCAGTGTATCCACTCAGCCATCTAGCTGCCCCTTCTCTACTTTCTAGTGTCATGTAAATAGTTGTAGAGTCCAATTTAATGGAGATGGCTGCTATCTATACCATCTACATGGTATCTACAATGACAAGGCATCGAAGTGAAGAAATTTAAAAAGAAGTCCCCAACTTCCTCCACAAGTGATTACTTGGTCAACAGCTGAAGGAGGGGGTCAGGACTGGAGGGGGAATCATAGGAATCTGCTCTACAGAGGAAAGAGATCTGGGAGGCCTTCTCGACAGTGCTCCCTCCTTCTTTCCTCCCCTTCCAGTACTGGTTCTTTCAGAGCTCTGTAAGGGTGCCCTCCCTGGTCATCCTCTCCTCAGTTCCCTTTTCCCTTATTCATAGTCTATGTAAATACTATATCCCTCCACTAGAGTGTAAGCTCTTTGCAAGTATAGGCCAATGCCTTCTGGACTTTGTTTGCCCAGCCCCTAACACTATACCTAGCAATAAGCCTTAAAAAGTTGCTTGTTGGTTTGGTTTGGACAGCATTCGATTCAGTGAATTTGAGTTGGAGTGAATTGACTTGGCATGACAGCTATGGGAGATCAACCCTGACTGCCCATCAATGGCCCAGGTGATTCCCACCTTTTCTCTGAATAGGAAAACAATCCCTGAAATCACTCCTTAGTTCATTCTACCTTGTGCTTTTCTTTCAGTGACCCTAAGGAGTCAGCAATACAAGTGTTTTCCTTCTGCAGACAGAAGCTTAGGGGCAGAGAGCTGGCCAAGGTAAGATGGATCCCAGGAGGCTGAACTCAAACCCATGGGATCGCACAATCTGAAACAATCTCAAACACAACACCTCTCACTTTACAGACAAAGGAGCTAAGATTCAAGGAGAAAGGGGACTTTGCCAAGTCACACAGATAATAGAAGACCAAGCTAAGACAAAAGGGATCATCAAATCTGAGAGGGCCAGGGGTCTGAGAGACTATCCAGCCCAAAGCCTGCAGTGGACAGCAAAGGAAACTGAGGCTGAGAGGAGTGACCTGTGACAGGGCAAACACAGAGGGATGAAGTAGCAGAACCAGAATCTGAACTCAGCTCCTCTGACCCCAAATCCAACCCTCTTGCTACTACATGATGTTTTTTTTTTGTTGTTTCTGAGCCCAGGGCTCTTCTCACAGCACCCTAATGCCTTCTAATGCAATCCAATAAGCATTTATTAATCACTCCCTATGTATCAGACATCATGCTGCTAAGAACTGGTAATAGAAAGTGACAATCAAAATGTCCCTTGAAGTGCCCTCAAGGAGATTACATTCCACTGTTCTGGGGAAAAGATGAGTAGGAAAATATTTTTTAAAAGATATAAAATGAACCAAAGGGGTCTAATGGAGGTAGATTGGGGGTGTGGGACAGCAAGAATCAGGAAGGAACCTCTCCTTCCTGATGCCTCTCCTGCCCCCACACCCTCCAAAGTCCATTCTAGAAGTGGTCCCTTCTGCTAAATCATTAAGCTAGAAAAGGATGAGGGGAGAGAACATGTGCTTGCTGGTTGGCTTGGAGTGATTCTGGGAATTAATTTTGATCTAAACAACTATTCCAGTTATTCATGTGACTCAGCTGCTGAAACCAGGATCTTCCTGCAGTCACAGGACGATGTGCTGAGTCAGAGGGCTGAGCTGGGCTAGGATCCAGGAGGCACCTTGTCAGGGGGCCCTCTCCTCTCTTTTGCCTTCTTCCTCATCCTTTCCCCCAGCCCCCAGCCCTGAGGAATTCCATTTCCTTAACATCACACTGAGACTCTGGGGTACATACATAAACAAACATTCATCTAGTGAGACCAGATGAACATTTCCAACCTTCCAACATTTTCTTGGAAGATCTAAGAGGGCTTGAAGCTTATAAAGGTAACAGGGTCACCCTCAACTCCTCAACAGCACTCATCCTATCTGTCCAATCAGTTCTCAAAGCTTGTCATTTTCAAATTCACGAGATCTCTTGTATGCACCCTACTCTCTCAAATCATAGTCACCACCTTCTAGAGCCCTTATCACTAATAAAGATTTACTAGTCTTTCTGCTCCAAGTGTCTCCCAATTCAATCTCTCCTTCACTTGGTTCCCAAAGTGATCTTCCTTAAGCACATGTCTAACAATGTGCCCTCTCCTCCCCGACAAAAAAAATCCCTATGGCTCCCTATTATCTCCAAAATTAAATACAGAATTTTCTCCTTAGCTATTAAAGCCCTTCCAAACCTGGTACTTACCCATCTCCCTATGCTGTATTTCCCTCCATGAATTCTGATCCAACTAAATGACCTGTTTACCTCTCCTACAGTCACCTCCTACATTATTTATACTTTTGTGTCCCTCACCTTTAATGTTCTCCTTCTCTCACCTCTGGCTCTTGGATCCCCTGGCTTGCTCAGTTATCTCACTTTCTAAAGGAAGTCCTTCTCAGTCTCCCCCTCCCCCAGCTTCTACTGCTTTTTCTTTGAGGTTACCTGACATTTATGCCTTAACTACAGTTATTTATATGTTGTCACCTCCATTAAAATGTGAGTCTCCTGAGGGCAAGGATTTTCTTTCCTTTCTTGGTATCCTTGTGGATTAGCATGCCTGTCACATAGAAATGTTTGTTGTTTTGATTTGTTTCTTTACCATTTATTATTCTTTCAAAATACCCCTCATATCTCCACCTCTCTGTCTTGGTTCAGGTAATTTCCTTTGCTTTTTATATCCTTCCCCAGTATTTATTGTTGAAATATTACCCTTCCCTCAAGGCCTGGCTCAAATACTAACTTTTCCAAGAAATCTCTCTTGATTCTCTTAACTGAAAGATTCCTGGAGAGAATTCATATTCTCTCTCAATGTTTATTTTTATTATAAGTGTTATATTTATCTGAGTTTCCACAAAGCCCTCTTTTGGTGCTTCATCATGACTTAGAAGCATCTCTAGGTCCTCAAAGTCTAAAACAATGGAGCTCATGATGTTCTACCATGATCACAAATATTTAAATGTATTCTCAGCAATAATCAGTGTCTACTTTTAAAGGACCAACCTAGCTAAATACAGTCTCTAAATACATCTGTGAAGTATAACTTAGTTGTTGGCATATTGCTTGTCCAATGGCCAACAATTAAACACACCAGGAAAGGAATAAAATCATATCAATCTTGACAATCTTGATATAAAGAAAACCAGAAGCAACAATGGAATCTGAACTAAGTTGGAGAGTGACCCACAAGTTCTCCTGGGAAAGGAAAATAAAAGAGAATGGACAGTTTGGTTTCATTGTATGCCCAAAGACAGTAAGAAACACCATTTTATGGGACGTTCCATCTTCTCCAATGGTAGTGCTCATGATAAGTATTTGCAAAAAGAGCAACATGAAAACAATTGAAGTTTAGGTATCAGTATCTGTTACAGAGGATAAAATGTCAGAGAAATTCTACAAAAAAAATTGATAAGACCCAACTCCAAATAAAATTAACATAGATTTTGATATCAGCAACTTCAAAGCATATTTGTGTATAAAAATGGTGAGAAATATTGAAAACCGGATGAGGAAAGAGAGAGGCCAAATAATTGTAGAACACAAAGAAACCTTATGCCTATAAATCATGAATATTTTCTTAGAGAAGGGTATGAAAGGGATGGACATGGGAAGCACCAAATCCCTGAAAAAGAAAAAAATGAAATTGATTATATTTTAACAGGAAACGACTCAGTGACGTGGGAGTCATTGCTGAATCAGCTATCTATGTACTGTCAGACCACCCACTTATTAGACCAAGATAGCATAATTAGCACAAAGCTAGGGAAAAGAAAAAGAAAGAAAAAAGTCATGAGTCTTTGTTTTTGTTTTTTTACATTGAAAATGGGATATGGATGGAAGGACATAGATACAGACTACAATGATTTCATACAGAAGTTCAACTAATGTGTTGCCATAACAAGGAGACAAGAGCATAAGAATCCTTCAGTCAACAAAGATTGGAACTATTTATCAAGTAAAGAGGGGAGGTAGCCAAGGGTAACATCAGCTTAGAAAATCACCTTGTTTGTAAAAATGTTATGTGGACAAATGGTGGAAGATTATGAACAGTATCACTTGATAAAACAGAGAGAAGCAGCAGAGGATAAAGCCAATTTAAAGAAAACAGTGTAGACTCAACTAAGGAGTCATCCTGATAAACTTTAAAGTTGAAAATTAAAAGGTGACAACAACCAGAAGAAAAGTGGAAAAGATCTGCCAAGTATGTTATAACAAAGATTCTTTGCCATTAAGAGCTTGAAAACCATCACACCTGGAGCCTACCACAGCTGCCCTAGATATGCTTATTGACAAAGTATAAATGATATAAAGAAACAAAGAGAAATAAATCAAGTGTCTTAAACTGAGTGTATGAAAAAGGAAATCTGTGCTAGAGATGACGCAATTTTGGTTCCACCTAAGCATAAGTCCAGGAGGTGTCTAAAAGAGAGGAAGATATCAAGTGTGTATTTAAAAAGTATCTGACATTACCTCAAACAAATACAACTGAGAGAATAATAACAACTACTAACCTATATTTCTTTTTCATTGATATGAAAAATTTATAAGAATAATTGACTTGTGCCTTAATGAGGGTGGTAAGAGGGAACAACTAGGCTTGTACAAGTGATATTCCACAGTAGACTGCATCTTTACCATTGTACAATCTAATGAAATATGTAGTAAACATAAGATCTCATTGTGTTTATTATTTGACTATAAAAATTTTTGGCAGAACAAAATTTTTCCTTACATTTTCTCTTTTAACAAAGTATCTCCCAGGAATGCACCAAAATTCTGCAAAATTCTTTGAAAACTATAGCAACAGAGATGACCTTGATTGATGATCCTTTTGCCATTAATCTGGAATGGAATGGAAAAGCATTTATTAGGTGCTTACTATGTGTCAAACATTGAGCTAAGCACTAGTGATAAACATAGAAAATTAAGCCCTTTGCTGCTCCCAAGGAGCTCCCATTCTAACTGGGGGACAGAACATGCAAGGAAAATTCAGGTTCATGTTTAGTTCATGGCAGACAGAGCAACCAGGTTGTACCCAAGCATAGAAAGTAGCAGAGCAGATGGCAAGGCCCAGAGGATCTTGGTGAGTAATAGCAAGGCAGATGATGTGGTTGCTTACCAAGAGGCAAGTGGGGTTAGGGATTAGTAGACTGAGACTTTTGTGTATCTCTAGCAGAGGAAGGATCAGCAACCAGCTCAAAGTGGGTGGTCTGTGTCTGGTGGAAAGACAGTAGTTGGACAATTAGGATTGGTTGGGGAAAGAGAAAAATCTATAGCTTTCCTCAGTAAGAGCAGGCATTTCTGGTCTCCTTTTTGGCCTTAGAAATGCTCCCCAAAGATGTTTTCCACTTTCATGGAAGAGAACTTGGACAAGTCACTTCCCCTAAGATCCTAAGAACTATGTTTGATCCCAAAGATATAGGGCAGGGTTCAAATGGAAGAGAGACTTCATATGGATCATATGAATCCTCCTGATCCCAAGAGAGATCTCTAACCACTCAAAAGAGCATGGCCCAACCAAGCACCCCAGATAAATGAAGTGTCCAGATTTTCCTGTGAAGTGTCCTGGGCAACAGATTGAGCCCATCTCTCATTGACTTCATGAGGGGGGAAGGGCTTTGATTTGAACACAGGACAGCCCTTTCCACCAAGGTGTCGTAAAAACAAAACAAAACAAAACACCTACGCCTTCCAATGTGCCTGAAATTCTTCCATTAGGAATCCATTTACTCAAAGCACAAAATGAGAATCTTAGAAATGGAAGAGAGGGGGCGGCTAGGCGTCGCAATTAGAGCACCGGCCCTGGAGTCAGAAGGACCTGAGTTCGGATCCGGCCTCAGACGCTTAACGCACACAAAGACCAAGCTGTGTGACCTTGGGCAAGTTACTTAACCCCAATAGCCCTCCAAAAAAAAAAAAAAAGAAATGGAAGAGAGCTTAGAGATTCCCGTTTCAAGGATAAGTTCTCAGCTTGCAGTGTGTAAGCTTGTGTCTTTTGACAATGTCTGCACTACCGGGTTTCAGTAGAATTGATTTCCTTTGGAATCCTATGTATTTATTTAATGCACTGTGGGAATTGTAGGGACTGAGTGAACCACACTGACCCAATCTTGTGACTCAATTCTGGGTCTAGTTCAGCTCTCTTTCCATTCGATTGTGGGTCTATTCTATTTTCTGTCTTGTGAGAAAGCTTTATTCAATTATGAGAATTGTGAGAACTCTACTGCATCGTTTGGACCTAACCCTGCATGGGAAGCTGATCACCTCTACCTGCTATTCAAAGACCCTTAACCAAGGACCTAGGTTATGCCAAGCAGAAACTCAGACAATCCAAAGATTAACGCAAGGCATGTTCTCACAATTACACATCTCAAGCAATACGCATGAAACAACTTGTCTGAAAAGTGGGATTCTATGGGGTGGCTAGGTGGCACAGTGAATAGAGCACAGGCCCTGGAGTCAGGAGGACCTGGGTTCAAATCCGGCCTCAGACACTTAACACACACACACAAAAAAAAACTAGCCATGTGACCTTGGGCAAGTCACTTAACCCCAACTGCCCTCCAAAAAAAAAAAAATGAGTGGCGTTCTACTGGTTAATCACTTACTGTTTCCTTGTTTCGTTGAATACAGAATTTAATACTTTGTGGGGGGGAGTAGGATGCTTCTTTTTCTGATTTCAGAGAATTTCACCTCCTCACTATCTTCCTCCCAATTTGGAAAGTCCTTCATCTTTCCTCAGTTATTTCAGAGCATTTAAAAATGTTGTTGCAAGAAGGGGTCCCTTGACATCACCAAACTGAATGCCAAATACATCCAGGATATTAAAAAAGTCAAGAACCCATAAACTAGAGCAACCCTGCAAAAGCCAGCTTTCCCATAACCTTACTCTGCCACTAACTCACTTGGCCAAACCATTTCTCTCCAGACCTGTTTCCTCATCTTTAGACAGATTTCTTAAGACCAATTTCAGCCAGGGGGACATAGTGCTATCCTTGGAGTCAGCAAGAACTGAATCCAAATCTCACCTCTGATATTTAGTTACTGTGTGACCCTGGGAAAGAGCCTTTTTACCTTTCACTGTACCCACAGAATTGAGCCCAGTGCCTGCTACATATAAAGCACATAAGAAATGTTTGTTGATTGACAACTTCTATGAGCCCCAATTTTCTCATCTATAAAACTGGATGATAATAGCACCTACCTCATGGGTTGTTGTCAGGATCAAATGAGAAAATGTGAAAACCTTAAAGTACCATGAAAATGTTACCTATTATCTTTCTGTATTTCTGTTTATCATCAGCACTGTCATCTTTCTCATCCTCTCACATGATTTGGGAACTCTGAACATCCCTCATAGGGGGACATCTGGCTCTGTTTTAGGACATCCACCAATAGGAAGGTCATTACCTCTTCAAGCCATCCAGGTTTTATAGTGATAATTCAACATTGATAGGGGTGTTATGCCAGAAATATAGTACCATGGAGATTACTGCTTTCCAACTGAGAGAACAGAGTTCTGAATGGAGTGAGGGAGAGGAAAGAGCAGGAAATGAATGAAAAGAGGGTTGGAAAGGGTTTCCAAACATGAGAAACCATTGAAAGCCAATTATGATGGTGGATGGCCAAATTTCCCCTTCTCCAATGATGCTTTAAATCTTCCTGTCAACATCCTTTCTTTAAAATAGTCAAGAAAGCAGCCAAAGAGACTCCTGATCTTCGATCAAAGGATGGCCTTGAAATGTCTTTTCCCTCTTTTGAATCTTTTGAACAACAGACATGGTTTTCTTGATTCACAGTGGAATAGCAGGGGGAAGAGACCAAAAGAAAAAATACAACAATGGTAGATTTTTAGGGCAGAGCTTAAGTTAAATCTTTTTTCCCTGGGAAAAAGTCCTTTAAGGCACAATTGAACCTCCAAACAAACCTCCAACCAAATTCACTTCCCAGGAGTAATCTAATTCTGTTCCAACATTCTACGCTCTGTGCTTATGTTTGAAGGCACCTTCTCTCTCTAATATTCTCTGCCCACCCTAAGATTCTGCTCTAATAATTCACATTCCAAGCCCCCTTCAGTGCCATCATCTCTCCACTTCTGACATTTTATGTTACAGTCCTTGGGCTAGGTCTCTTCTAGTACAAATATTCTGTGTGCCAACCTTACACATCCTGAGGTCTCTTCCATGTCTGATTTTACATTACAAGGTTCATTCTATGATTCTATTATCTCAAAAGACTCATTCAGCTCCAATAGTCCAAGTTGGAAGCCCCTGCCCTTTCTGACATTCTAAGTTACAAAGCTCCTTCTAGCCCCAAACTGCTGTGATCATATGATTTCTAAGGCCCCTTCCAATTCCAAAATATTTTGACTATGATTTGAATCTTGGTGGAAGCCTTCCACTAAGCTTTAAAAGAAAAAGGTGGAAACGTATATGTATATGTATATATATATATATATATATATATGTATGTATGTATGTATGTACACACACACACACACACACACACACACACACACACACACAGAGCCTGGGAAATTAGGGACTCTCCAGACAGTCTAGTCAGAAAAGCCAATTAAAAAGTTCAGGTTGGGAAGAAAAGTCCCCCCACCCCACCCCCAAGGCAGAGGCTGTCAAGAGTCCCTGAGTCAGGAGGCTGCCTTTGCCCAGGCTGCTGACAAATAGACTCCCAGTTTATGGCAATAGAAAGTGCTGGCTCGCTTGAAAAGAACACTTTTCCAGACATGGAGTGAGAGGGCTCCCTTTTCACAAGGAGATTCCCCAGGGGCTGCAGAGTAATTGGCCTTGACCTTCTGCTGGGAAGGAGGTGCTAGTCAAAAGTGGAGATTTAAGGAAGTCCTGAGAACAGTGACTTCCCCTCCAACTCCAAAAGACAGGGAAATGGGCTAAGCCTATTCCTGTATGTGCAGGACCCCATTGACTCCCTCCCCCTCTCCTGTGCCCCTCCCCCTGCAGCATGACACATCATGATCGGCCTGTGTAAATCTTAGGCCAGGCAGCAGGAGCCTTGGAGGGATGGGATTAGATTACATTTGGCTCTTCCAGACAGACAGGCAGTTGGGGGCCCTTGTCTGCCCTGCAGAAACTGTGGAGAGGAGGGGAAGCTGGCCAGCTCCTAGGAAGGAGAGGGAAAGACCCTGGGAGAAGGAAGAGATAGAAACAAATGAACAGAGAGTGAGAAACAGAGACAAAGAAAGGGAGAGAGACAGACAGAGACAGAAAGACAGAGTGTGAGAAATAGAGGCAGAGAGATGGGGAGACAGAGAGATGGAGGGACAGAAAGAAACAAAGACAGAGTGAAAGGAAAGGGAGACAGAGATAGACAGAGAGGGAGGAGGAAGGAAGGGAAGGAAAAAGAAGAGAGAGAGGAAGAGAGAAAGGAAGGGGAGAAAGGGGTCAGGAGAATGGGGGGGTAGGGAGACATCTTGGCTGCTGAGAAAGAGAAGTCTCTGTCTCTGTTTCTCTCTGTCTCCTCCCTTCTCTCTCTGTCTTTCTCATTATGTCTCTGTCATTCTCTCCTTTCTGTTTCTGTCTCTGTCTCTGTCTCAGTCTCTCTGTCTCTTTCTCTCTCTTTCTCTCTGTCTCTCTTTCTGTCTCTCTCTCTGTCTTTCTCTCTCTCTCCTCTGTCTTTCTCTCTGTCTCACTGTCTCTCTCTCTCTCTCTCTCTCTCTCTCTCTCTCTCTCTCTCTCTGCCTCTCTGCCTCTCTCCTCTCTCTCTCTCTCTCTCTCTCTCCCTCCCTCCCCCTTCCCCTCCCCCTCCCCCTCCCCTGTTTCTGCACTTGGGGCCAAAAAAGAACATGCCCAGTATCTTCTCCCCATTGTTGTTGTTTGTCCTTCATTCTCAAAGAGGATCATGACATCAGGGAGATGATGCCATGACTTGCAAGTGAATTGGATTTAAGTGAGGCAGGACTGTGCAAGGTCACCAGCCTCACTCTTTCCTCCAGAGTTACCTGGGTGCAGTGGCCCGATATAGATCAGGATAACCGCACTTGGCCCCACCTTCTCCCTGTGACAACTTTTCAAATCCTTAAATGTAGCTCCTTTGTTCCCCCTGAGCCTCCTCTTCCTCAGACTACAACCCCCCCAGGCCCTTGCCCATCCTAGTTCTCCTCTGGACACTTTCTAGCTTATCAACCCTGGTGCCCCCATTTGATCCTCTAGATGAGAGCTTGTGAGGGAGAGAACAGGGGACCATCACTCCTTATCCTCCCATCCCAACCTCGCACAACCAGGGGCACACAAGACTAGTGTTGTTGTTGTTGTTGTTGTTGTTGTTGTTGTTGTTGTTGTTGTTGTTGTTTTATGGCCACTACATCGCACTACTACCTCATGATGAACCCGTGGCCCACTAAACCCCCAAGACTTCCAGAACAGCTGCTCCCTGGGCACACATCCCCTTCCTAGACTTCTCCAGCTGAACTTGCTCTTTTTTTCTTCCCTTCTTCTTGTCTTCTTTCCCTCTCCTGCTCTCTTTTCAAGCTTTTCTCTTTCTCATCTCTCACTTCTCTATCTCACCTTCTTCCCCAGTTTCACACTCTTTTTGTCCTTCTCTTGCTTCATATCGAGTTCTTTCTTTGTCTTTCTTTCCCTCATGTTTTCAGTCTCTCCTGATCACCTTCCTCATTCTCCACCTCTTCTTCGTTCTTACTTTTTTATACTCCTATATTCCCCTCTGTTGTTCCCTCCTCTTCTTCCCCTGTCTTCTCCATATCTTTTTCGATGTCTGTCTCTGTGCATGTGTGTTTCTTTCTTTCTCTCTCTCTCTCTCTCTCTCTCTCTCTCTCTCTCTCTCTCTCTCTCTCCCCCCCACCTTATCCATAGTGGATGGTGTTGGGGATGGGTGACATCCCAAGAGCATCTGTCTCCTACTTGGACAGAAGTCACAATCAGTCCAACTAAGGGGGTGATTTCCCTGGACTCTTTACTTTGGTGTTCCACTGGAGAAGGGGGTGGCTCCCAACAGCACATAAAAACACTTTGAAAATCACCTCCCCTTTCTTAACACACACAAACAAAAGCCTAGCCATGTGACCTTGGGCAAGTTACTTAACCCCAATTGCCATCCAAAAAGAAAAAAAAGAAAGAAAAAAGCCTCCCCTCTCTAGTGCAGGGTGGGGAGGGAGGGTGGTAGTTCAGAACTTATAATGTAATCAAAAATATTAATTAAATTATATAAAAAGAAAATAGCCTCAAGGATCATGTCCGGGTGACTGGCTCTCACTTCTTTACCTTCCCTCTTCACCCACCAACATGTTAGGGAGGCTTGGAGTTGCGTTGGCATGACTTGGAAGATTTGAAACCAGGACCTCCTAAGATCAGCTATTAATTAACCCACATTTGAATTTAATTATTATAGACCACTCCTCCACTCCCCAAATACCAGCAAGGCATAGAACTGCAGGTTCTCAGTCCTGGAAAGGATTTCAGGGATCCTTCAATAGAAGCTAAAGTGTCATCTCCAACACATACTAATGCAATGTCTACTTGATTTCCATTGAAAGGGAGCTCAATGCCTCCCCAAGCAACTCTTCTCATTTTCAAAGGTCTAAAGTCTAAGGTTTTCCTTAAGTTGAGTCAAAATGTTCTTCAATCCCTGTTGCTTCTAATACTAACATCAGGGTCCAAGCAGAGCTGTCTTACTTGTCTTGCATGTGACAGAGATTGGAATTGGGGAGGGGACACTGGGAAGCACTTGAGCAATAAAAGAAGAAAGAAGACAGAAACGGAAGGAGGAACAAAGTTAAAACTGAAGGAGAATGTGAATCAAAGGAGGAGACGACAGAAACTGAGGGAAGAGAAGGAGCTTAGTGGAGATGCTTGGGAAGAAGAAAAGGGAGAGTGTCAAGTCCTCAAAGAAGAGTAGGGTTTCACCTGAAGGAAATCAAAGATTTTAGAGGAGAAATGGGGGGAAGAGGAAAAGAAGGAAAAGAAATAGGAGATCCAGAGTAGGAGGAAAGAGGTGCTAAATAGAGGGATGGAAGGACAAGAGGAGGAGAGGGAACAAAAGGAGATGCTGAGCAACCCAAGGAGGAAAACCAGAATGAAGACTTTGGCACATAGAGAAAAAGAGAAGACTCAAAGAGAAGGAAATGGTGCGGGGAGAAGAGATATTCAAGGAGAAAGAGGATGGGGGAAAGACAAGTTGGTACAACAAGGTAAGAGGTTCAAAAAAGACAGGAAAGAAGGTCTGGGGAGGCTGTCTAGAGGCTGAATTACTCAAAAGGTGGGAAGCAATGACTCTGCAGGGGACAAACCTCCAGGCTTGCTTTGCCACAGCCAATGCTGGGGTCAGCTGTCAACATAAAAGACAAGGAGGGAGTCTCTCACTTTCAGTAAACGTGGAGAGCAGGAAGAATTGTCAGCGACCCTAAATAAGTGTGAAACTGTTTTTCAGATATTTGAGCACATGCCATGGTAACAATAGCCCACATTTACAAAGTCCCTTAAGGTTTTCGGAGCACTCTACCTAAATCTCATTTGATGCTTCTAACAACGCTGTGAAGTAGATCTTACTATTCCCTTTCACAGATGAGAAAACTGCAACTGAGAGAATTTAAGTGCCTTGCCCAGGTCACACAGCTAGAAAGTACCAGAAAAAAGATCTGAGCCCAGACCTTCCTGACTCCAAGTACAGCTGTCTCTCATGCCCCTAGTTTTCTTTTCTTCCAAAGAAAAATTCCCAGTTTTTCTACAGCATGCTTTCCAGGCTCTCCCACTTCCACTGCCAATCAATCCCATGTCACCCTCCAGAAAAGTGGAAGAATCTCCAAAAACAGAAGAACAGAGGACTCCTCTGGCTCCCCATGACTGCACAGCAATTTGGGGAGGAGAAGCAGAATTCAAGAACCAGGAGACTTCTCTTGGCAATGGGAATCTGCGTTGGCTGCACGAGTGAGAAGCTGGAGGTCCTTAGTTTGTAGAAGGAGCGCCCAGAAGGGTGCCCTTGCTGACTATTTTGGAGCCCACAGGCTGTTTAATTGCTGTGGATCACTTCTCAGCTGCCACCCACATTCTTGGATAGCCTGCATTAATCTGAGATGGAAGGAACCTCATGGGGCCTTCAGGAAGCTTAACTCCCCAATATAGATTCAGTGTTGGAGGAAAGGAAAGGTACAGGCCCTTCTTAGTACAAAAAGTCCTGGAACTCACTTGTCGGAATTTTGTGTTCCAGATCCCCTTTGGGTTACATTACTTCCAGACCCACAAGGTCAGAAATGTCAAAGATCCCCTTCTCCCATTCTCCTTCTTTCCCTCAACAGCTCTCTCAAGCTCCCTGTCTTTCTGGCCTCTCAGCTTCCCTTCCCAAATCCACTGTCCCGTCCCCTGGAGCCCCTTCCTACTCCTAAGGATGATTTAAGAAATTACATATCTTCTGAGATCTTGTCCAAAGCCTAGATGCCCCATGATGGATTTTCTCTGTGGAGTAAGACTTAACTTAGTCTCTGAACCTGACCTGTTACCCAATAAAACTGAGATAAAGAAACAGTTCCAATTCCCCTTCCTCTGAGACACCAGCATACAGCAATAGGATATCAAATAAGGGGGACCCCAACCATGACCTATTCAAACCCTTTCTTCTTAGAGCTAAGGAAATCAAGACCCTGAAAGGTAAGATGACATATCCACGGTCACCCAAATACTGAACGTCAGAGCCAGGATGGCAACTGATAACCAATTATATTTATAGGATGAAAGAATATAACTATGTGCCTATTATGCCAAAGACTATGTCATCCAAATCCCTTGTATTAGAGATGCAGCAAATGGAGCTTAGGGAAGAGATTCTGGCCTTTTTGCCTGTAGCATGCTTTGGACACAACAAGGAACAAAGATTGTCCTAATGACTGGAAATTTCCCAGAGGGAATGAGTGAGGCAGCTAGCAGGCATAGAGTCTAGAGCGTCCAACTTGAGGTCAGGCAGATCTCAGTATCTATCCTGCTTTAGATACCTACTAGCTGTGTGATCCTTGGTAACTTCTTGGAGCCTCAGTTTCCTCATCTGTAAAAGGAGAATAATTTTAGCACCTAGCATTCATGTGGTGCTTTAAAGTTTGCAAAACACTATATATGTATATATATATATATATATATATATAAACAAGTAGGATGCTCTGCAAACTTTAAAGTGCTTTATAAATGCTAACTATTATTATAGGCATAATGAGGTGTGGAGGGGGAGATGACCCCAGGAAACTTAAGAAACACAAATAACTGTAGTTTTGCTCTATTCACAGGATGTTGTAATGGAAAGAGAGCTGGAAAATGAGTCAGGACTCCTGGAACCAATATCCAGCTGACCAGCCACGTGCTAACTCTATGTCTCTTCACTTGTAATCACAGCATGTATCAATATAGTATATATCATTATAGATGTGATCCCAGTATAATCAGTGATTGCTCAGTGCTGCCAATCAAGTGAGCCTTCCTCTAGCAAAGTCAGCAAGCCCATCTTTGCCAGGTCTCTATTCCAACTGCCCTCACATGCACAGGGAGATTCCCAGAAGAAGGGGGCTGGCCAGAGATGGGCACTAATAGCAATGAGCTTTTATTTGGTAGACTGTATAACATGCAAGAGAGCATGGGCTTCACTTGATACATCTCCCAAGGACGGGAGTGTGAAGGCACAAGATAAAGACCCTAAATCAGAGCTCACTTACTAGGGATAGCAACTGACATTTCCAAATACAGACAGCCATGGCAGGGAAGGGATAAAGACATGGACACCACCACCAGCACTATCACTACTAACACTGTATCAATTAATTTATAGACATTTGTTAAGCACCTACTATGTGCACACTACGCTCACTACTACTGATAATTGCTATCGATGTTGCTGCTGTTGCTGCTGCTGCTACTACTACTACTACTACTACTACTACCACCACCACCTACATGCATATAGCATTTATTTTACAGCACTTTAAGCACTTCACATGTTATTTCCTTTGATTCTGACAACAGCCCTGGGAGTTAGGCAGGGAACTGAGACCAAAAGACATTTGCCCAGGGCCCCACACTGCCATCACACCACCCTCAAAGTGGCTGTTCAGGGATGCAGATGAGGGCTGGATGTCTTCCAGGCCAGGGTGGAATCTTGCCTGATTGTCTAGGAAGCTAGAAACTATGAGTCTGGAATATTCCATGGGTAGTGGATTCCAGGGAAGCTAAAGACCAGGGAGAAAATCATCACAGCTCCTTACATTGGGCAGTTTTCAGTCAATTTTCATTATACATCATCATATTTATAATATGAATGTGTAAGTCATGGTTCCCTTCCTCCCAACAACTACAGATTCATCTGGGAATGTCAGCTCTCACATTTCAAGGAATTTAGGACTAGAAGGAACATTAGAAACTATCTAATTCTGCTGCCTCATTTTACAGATGAAGAAACTGAAATCCCTAGTGAGGGTAAAATGACTTGCCCAAGGCTATATAGTTTCAGAGGTAGGATCTGAACCCAAGTCCTCTGACTCCAGTGTCAATGTATGTTTGGGGAAAAGATAGTACAGACAAATGACCTTAAGGGAATTTGAGGAAAGAAAGTTAGCCAGGACGATCAAGGAGCAAGCAGGCAAAACCCTACCTTGACTTTGAAGGCAGAGGATTTCAAGAGGAAGAGATGAGGAGGGAAGATATTTGGCAAAGATTTGGGATGGGGAGGAAGGGTGACCCAGGCCAACACACAGAGGCAGGGGAGAGCAGGCTGGGGTCAGGGAGCAGTGAGCCCTGCAATCTGGCTGGGACAGAGAGCACAGAGGAAAGCAGGGCACAAGAAGCTTGTAAATGGATCTGAACCAGGTCTGTGCTAGGCGAAGCAGGTTGTATTTTATCTGCACACTGGAGTTTTGAGGAGTGGATGCTTTTTCAAAGCCTTGAAATATGCATTAGTAAGATCACTTTAAAGGCTGTGTGATGGGTAGATTAGACAGCTCAGATAGTAAGGCATGACAAAGGACTGACCAGCTCTGCTTCTACTTGAAAACAACCATAGTATCCCCTCTAAGGCTGCTCTCCTGCTTAGACCACCGCGTTTCCTTTGGCTGATGTGGTTGTGTTTTTTACTTTTCTCACCATCCTGGCTGTGTTCGCGTGGAGAGGCTCTCACTTTGCTCGTTCCAGTCTACCAATCAATGTCTTTTCTAAAACATAGTCACCAGAACCGAACACAATCCCCTCCTCTACCCTCCCCTCCCCACCAACCAGGGAGTGTCTCTTGATCTGGATTTGAGTGATTCATCTAAGGTCAAAAAGTATCAGATTATATTCCCATTAACTGTGGTTCAGGGGCTCAGGGGTGGGGAACCTGCAGCCTCAAGGCTACATGTGGGCTCAGGGCCATAGGTTCCCACCCCTGACTAGGTGGTGCAGTAGACAGAATGCTTGACCTGAAGTCAGGAAGATTCATCTTCCTAAATTCAAATATGGCCTCAGACACTTCCTGTGTGTCCCTAGGCAAGTCACTTAACCTTGTTTGCCTCAGTTTCCTTATCTGTAAAATGATCTGGAGAAGGAGATGACAGACCTCACCAGTGTCTTTGCCAAGACATCCTCAAATGGGGTCATAAAGAGTATGACAACTGAAACAACTCAACAAAACCCTGGTTCATTCATAGCAGCATAGTATAGAAGGAATCCCTTCCAAGTAGAGAGGAATATACCATCTCATAAGTCAGAAAACCTAGATTCAAATCATGCTGAAGATGTGAATTTGGGTGACCCTAACAGGACCTTCCTGGGCCTCAGTTTTCCTATCTGTAAAATTATGATGTTGGCTTCTGAGGTTCCTTTCAGATCTAGGGTCACTTTTTTCTAATTTGACCTTTAGGATTAAATCAAATAAACACTTTTTGAGTTGCTTGGTAGCGATTTGTATGAAATATATTTATAGGTTGTACTGGAAGCCCAGGTCAATATAAGCCAACAGTGTAATATGGTAGTCAAAACACCTCCCTCTGAATCTTCCTATGATCTGAGGCCGCCTTAAGAGACAGAGAATACAGTATTCAGATTGGAGGAGGAAGTCCTATTGGACCTTGGTGATCTGAACAAATCTGGAATGTTTTGTTCAGCTCTTAATATTCCAGTCTGAGGAAAATCCCCAATAAGCTAGAAGATATCCATTTAAGAATGGCTTTGGTAGTGAAGGGACCCAAGATCATACCCAATGGGGATCAGCTGTGGGAAATGGGGAAGTTGAACATGGAAAAGAGGATCCTTAGGACAGGCATGATGGCTAGTTTTATGCATGTGAAGGGCCGTCCCATGGAAGAAGGATTAGATTTGTCTCTCTGGCCACAGAAGGAATAACTAGGAAGAAAATACAGAAAGGAAAAATGTAAGGAAAGACATTTAGCATTTGCAGTGGCCCAAAACTGAAATGGCTGATTCCTGGAGGTACTGGGTTCCGCATCAGTAAATGTCTTCAGTTAGAATCATCAAGGATGTTGGTTCCCCCATTAGACTTTAAAAGCTCCTTGAGGGCAAAGTTATCTTTTGCTCCTTTCTGTATCCCCAGGGCTTGGCATAGTGCCTGGCACAAGACAAGTGCTTAATACATGGGCATTGACTGGTTATTGATCGGTTGCTTAATTGTTGGGGGGGAGGATCAGTTTGCATAAACGGTTCTTTTTGATGGCCTCTGTGATCCTTTTCAAAGCTGAAATGCCAAGGTTGGGGGCTCAGCCTTAAAATAGAGGCCCAAGTTTACTGCTGGAGCTTGGCGGGCACTGCTCCTCAGAGCACCAACCTGGAAAGCTTTAGAGCTTCCTTATCTGCAGCTGTAATTGAATTTGCTCTGTAGGGAAGGCTGTCCATGGGACTCCTTGAATTAGGTAACCCAGTTTGAAAACCTGAGCCAAACTGCAATTCTTCAGCCTGGTTTGCTTTCTTATTTTTTTAATGAGTTTACTCCTCACTCCCCACCCCCACTCGAGTCACACCTGCTGTCCTGCCAACATTTTCTGGTGGTGATAACTAAGCCTCTCAGAGATGGCCTAGGTCACATTCAGGCTGGGGGAGCCAGAGGAACTGATTTCAACTTTGACATTTCACAGGTCTCCTGTGACTCAGCCTTCTGGGCCTCCCAGGGGGGCTGGGGATGAAGACGTGGTGACCCATTTAGACACCCATGGCTTAGGGAAAAGGTCAGTGAAGAAGGCGATGGACTGTGTCACCCCCCACACTTAGCCCTTCACTGGCCTCTTTAGACCACCTTCCGGGCTTCAGTGCTGGCCCCTGTCTCCCTTTGCTGACAATGCTTGTCTTATCCCTGGCATACCCAGCATCATCTATGGCTACACCCACAGATGTGCCCACTGAGGCAAACTCACCTGCTCAAAGTCCCCATAAAGGATCATCAGATCAGACATTTTGTGCTGGAAGGGAACTTAAGTGTTATTGAACTCAACCCCCTCATTTGACAGAAAAGGAAAGCTCAGGCCACAGGGATGGAATGACTCAGGACCACAGGAACACAGACCTGAAAAGGGAAGGCATCTTACAAGTCATCCTGTCCAGGTCTGCCTAACCTGGCATCCAGAGATTTTTTCATTTTGTCTTGAGAATTTTGCTATCTGATTTCAACAAAATTAGTTTCTTTTATAAGTTTAAGCATTTAAAAACATTATTCTGAGGAGTCCATAGGTTTTGCCAAACTGTTAGAAGAATCCATGGCACAAAAAAGGTGAAGAACCCCTGATCTCACCTGTCTCATTTTACAGATGAGGAAATTAAGGTCCAGTGTGATAAAATGACATAGAATCATAGATAGATAAGGGAGGGAGGGAGAGAGGGAGAGGAAGGGAGAAAGGGAGAGGGAGGGACAGAGACAGAGACAGACAGAGAAAGACAGACAGAGACAGAGAGACAAAGAGAAGAGACAGAGAGAGAGAAACAGAGATAGACAGACAGACAGAGACAGAGAGGAGAGAGGAGGGGGGTGGAAAGAGAATATTCCCTGCCTCAAGGAGTTTACATTCTAATAGAAGACAAAACAAAAATGGGAGCTAGAAATGGAAAGGGGTGTTGATGGCAGTAAATAAGGCCAGAGAGTGAGGGGAAATTGAAGGGACCCACCAATCAAAGAGTGGAATTCAGTGTGAAGTCATCCTCAGCTGGGTAAGACGGCTGGCACATAGATGAATCGACCATAGAGTGAGCTGCCCTCCCCATGAGCTTCACCTTATCTCTTTCTGTTGGTTTCTCCTGCTCCTGATGTCACTCCTGACAGTTCCTGCTCCTCCAGACCCTCAGGAGCAGGTGGTCTTTGTCCTTGAGAAGGCCAGTCCTTCTACATGTACCCTTGATCCCATCCCTTTTCATGTTCTGCAGGAGATGATCTCTACTGCTCTGCCTACGTTCTCTCTCTAGCCTTCAATCTCTTCCTATCCCTTGGTGCTCTGCTTGCATCTCCTAGGTCCAGAAGACACATCACTAGTAGCGTTCCAGTAGAATTCATCCTATATCTCTCTGTCCTTTCTCGATTAATTCCTGAAAAGGCCATGTACACTTAGTGCTTCCTTCCTCTCCTCTCATTCCTTCTAAGATCTCCAAAGTCTGACTTTCAGCATTATCATTCAATTGCTACTCTTCTTTGCAAAGTTAACATTGATTTCTTAATTGCCAAATCTAAAGGCCTTTTTGAAAATCTGTTTTCCTTCTTGACCCATCTACAACATTCAGTGTTGTTGATGACCTTTTCCTCCTGGAAAAAACTCTCCTATATTTTTTTTTGGTCGCCTTCTTCTCTTGATTCTCCTCCTAATCTATCTTATTGTTGTTGCTAATGATGATAATCTCACTGGCCTATACTTCCTTCACCAGGGTAAATCAAAACTCATTCACTCCTTCTGATTCTCTATGAGTCCTATTCATTCCCTACCATAAATTCTCCATAGAGTATCAATCCAAAGTACCCGAGGTGTTTTTAAATAGATTCGTGATTTCATGTGTATATGGAATTCCTGGTTGGGGAACTCCTTCCTTCCATGTGCACTGCCGCCCCTTTGCAACTAAGAGTCTAAGAGAGTTGCTTGGAGTACTGAGAAGTTGAGTGGTTTGTCCAGAATTACTCAGTCAGTATAAAAGGAAGAATGTGAACCAGCTCTTGGCTCTGAGGCCAGCTCTCTCCACTACAACTCACTGACTTGGCTTAGTCCAGTGCCTCATATTCAGTAAGAGCTTAATAAGTGCTGGGTAACTGTCAGACTAGAGGGCTTCTCTACCAAAGGCTTTGTGGGCATCAGCACAGTCCTTCAGGGACCCGTCTGTTGCCCCTCACTCTCTGTAACTGGGTCACTTTCCCCCCTTCGTTTACATCTGTGCCAATGTCTTTACCTCTTCTCCTGTGCAAGCAATGATTGATGGTACTAAAAAACATACTCATGTCCCTGGGAAGCAAAGCATTGGTCTTTAGATCCCCCACAATTTGGATTCCTTACAGCTTGTGATGCTCCATGATTCACAGGCATGGAACATCACGGAGAGAATAACAATATTTAAAAGATGCAAGCAGCTTGGGCTTCAGTTCAATCCAATTCATTTCAGTATCAATTATGCAAATACTATATGACTGTGTCCCTTATCCCTGGGGAAGCAGAGACATTGAGGGAGAATTTCGGTCTCACTACCCTGTAGACACAGGAGATGGAATCTACTTTGTGTCAGGGCATGTAGACTGCTTATGACCTTATCCACTACACTGTTACTGACCTTTCAATTGCTTCTTCATTAAATGCCTTTTTGCTTTTTAGATGTATGTGCCACATTTATAGTGATTGTATCAGTGGGGGCTCAAGCAAAAGCTTGGACATTGGGTGACCCAACATGGAGTATTCAATCTGGGATTCAATGAACAACATGTGTGAGGACCTGTAGGGCACAGTTCTACATGATTTATTCTAAATATCTTTATTTTAAGGTGTCTTGAAGACCTAACAGTGTTTGATTCCCCCCCTCTCAAAAAAAAAAAAAAAAAAAACAAAAAGGCATCTAGATAGCATCTGACCTGCCTGTGCTAACACAATCTTTTTTTCCCCCTTTTCTGAAGGGTCCTCAGGGAACCAGTCAGTCATCAATGGGTTTAATTAACAAATTGTAGCAGCTAAATTGAGCTTTCTGGAAAGTTTCATGCACCACTTTAAAATTTCATATTTCTTCATAGACAGCCACAAATAACATGTCACTCAGCTCCTGCAATAAAAAGGCTTGGGCAGAATGAAGAGAAAATCAGTCAGGAGGCTTTTTTCTTGGAAGCTGGCTAAATTAAAACAATGTTCCCCAGCCCTGTGCCTCTCCCCACTGAGCGGATCCTCTGCACAAGTTCAGGAGGGGAACAATTAATTTGGAACCAGTTTTCCTTCCACATTTCAGAAGGGGGCAAAGTCGTCTTCCTTTCAAATCCATCTCTGAGCTATCGGGAAGCTGTCACTCATCACCTGCTTCCTGAGAAGCCCCTGCCCCCATCCCAAGGTGCTCCCATCTCTTCACTCTACTCTCTCCTTGACTTTTTAAGCTACTTCTCTTCAACAGAGTTCAAGAATTGGTCGCAGATTCAATTCCATTCATCAGTCTATTAGCATTGATTAAGCACTGACTTCATATTCAGGCACTCTGCTAGAGGTCTGGGAAACCAAGGCAAAAATGAAACAGCTTTGACCTCAAAGAAGGAAAGAAACAATTATTTATTAAGCACCTACTGTGTGCTAGGCACTAAGTGCTTTCCAAATATTATCTCATTGGATCTTCACAACAGCTCTATGAGGAAGATAGATGCTTCTCAAAGAGCCAGCATTCTGCCTATAGCATTTGTAAACCCTAAAGAATTAAATACATGCGATTAGTATTATTACTATTCTGAATGTGTTTTATTCACCTAAGATATATGTGCATAGGTCCATATGTGTTTATATATCTGAGAAGTCACGGTGGGGGAGGGTGGACCAAAGGGTGACCCATTAACATGCCCTTTCTAGGAACAATGGCATTAAACAAGCATAGCTTTCTTTAATTCCTCAGACCAGAGCAAGAGGAAGAAGGGGCTGTGGTCAGAAGACAATGGCAAGCCAGTTGAGGTGGACGTCTGGATGGAATATGAAATGGGACCTGGGCTGGTTGGCTGAGGTGACTAGTGAGAGAAAGGGAACTGGTTGAGTGGTACTCACACACAGGTAGCCAACTGGACAAGGACTTAGACTGTCCAGGAAGGCGTCTTACCTTGCTCTCCATGGACAAGATGCAGTCACTGACATTTGGGTGCTAGGCAGTGACACAGGAAGCTCTATTCAGTCAACAATCCATCAACAAACATTTGTTTAGCACTAACTACAGTAAGGCCAAGCATGAGCCGTGCCTTCACCCTCTAATGGGGAAAAACTTACCCACAACCATGTGTGGCCCTGCTCCCTCGCCACCTGAGCAGCCACCTTCTCTTATACTTCCCTGATGACATCTCCTACTCCCATTCTTCCTTCAAGTCCCACTTTGGTTGTATTTGGGACCATACCCAATACCTACCATGTTCCCCGCCAGCCATCTCCATGGAATTATTGCTTTCATTTCTTTGGAACAAGGGTGATGGCTGTTAATAATCAAATTCAGCCTAGACCTGTGATCTCATCTGAATGGGGACTCTTATTCGGAAACTGCCAGATTTCCCTCCCATCCCCCCACCCTCAGTCATACTGATCAGCCACTGGCCTGTAGCTTAGAGCCTTAGAGACTTTCCTAAGGGGCCCTGAGAGGTGGTGACTTGCCCAAGGTTACACACAGTCAGTATGCGTCTATGGCAGGACTTCCTGTTGATAATTCTAATTGTATCTCCTCTAAGCCATGGTGGGGGGAGGAGGGAGGAGAGGAGGGAGGAGGAGGAAAAGGGGGAAGAATGAGAGAGAGGGGGAGGAAGAAGAGGTTGAGAAGGAATAGGGGGAAAAGGAAGAGGTGGAGGGGTAAGAAGGGAAAGGGGAAGAAGGGAGGGAGGAAGAGGGGAAGGGGGAAGAAGGGAAAGGGGGAGAAGAGGGGAAGGGGGAAGAAGGGGAAGGGGGAGAAGAGGGGAAGGGGGAAGAAGGGGAGAGGGAGAAGAGGGGGAAGGGAAAAAAGGGGGAAGAAGAAGAAGAGGAAGGGGAAAGGAGGAGGAACAGAAACTGCCATTTATGTATCACTTTTAGATTTATTAAACACGACAGCCATTATCTTGTTTTCTATCCTCACAACATCCTGGTGTGAGTTGGGTGGATTTTATTGCTACCATTTTGCAGATAAGAAAACTAAGTCTTCCAGAGGTCCGTAGCCTCATGACCAAACAGAGGAAAAATACAACCAGAACTCAAATCGGAGTTCTCTCAAGTGTTTCCCAGGTCCTTTACATATATTATTCGATAAACATGTGCATTGTACAATGAGAGATGGAACTCGGTTCCTACTATCAAGGACCTTATCATTTCAATTGATCTTCAATTATAATCCTTTAAGGTAGGGAATACAAATTTTGGTCTCCCCATTTTACAGATAAGAAAGTTGAGACCCGGAGAGATTAAATGAATAATTGATTTAGCCAATCCATCAATGAAAATAGTTCCTAATACTAACACCACAATGTTTCAGGTTCTGAGCTAAATGCCAAGAATACAAATACAAAAACCAGGCGCTTACCTCCGAGGAGGAGAAGAGAGCACATTTAGGGGAGTGGGGCCAAGGTCTGGGAAGTTACAGGGATGGTGAGTGGAGGCACCAGTAATGCTAATGCAATTATTGCTCCCAGTTTCTAATTATTAGAAAACAGTTTCTAAAGATTACCAGGGGGAAGGGTAGGAGGTGGAAGCCTTTTGGACGCCGTCATTGGGTTTGCGTGGCCGGAGGGCATGCGCAGGACAAAGCACATGTGTTTTGTGGCCAGAGCCCAGGCTGCAGGGACCTTGCGCCCAGGAACACCCACAAGGGCAGCCAGAAACGCATTTGCTTTTTGAATAATTTCTGGTCTCGGAGCTTTCACAAACGTTCACTGTTGCTCCATTTTTTGTGACCCCAGATAGGGTCGTGATGCACAGAGCATCGGGGCAGAGGCTCGTCCAGTTTCCACTTGAAGAGTGTCTGGCGCATAGTAGGTGCTGAAGAAATGCTGCTTGATGGACTGATTGAAGGCTTCCAATAACAGGGAGCTCATCCGCCCTGGAGACGATGATGAACTCTTCCAGGCCAGGGTCCTTGTGTGATGCACTTTTGGGTTTCTCCAGTGCCCCCAACACTCTGCCCCAGTCCTGTTTCCCACAGAGAACAGAAGCATCTCTGAGTTCAGGTGAGCCTCGGAGATCATCTTGATGTTACAAATATATATCCCTAGCACCCCCTCAATCTAGGCCCACATTCCAATCCCTGCTTTGGTATCCTTGGCACAGTTACCCAGATTCCACTTGCACATTTCCTGTAACAGAGACCTGATGGTTTTATCAGGCAATTCTAGTTACCAGAAAGTCCATTTGGACATTAAGAAAAATCATACTTTTTTATAACATGAAGCATCATCCCTCCAACTCTGGTTCTGCCCTCCGGACCTGCCCACGATGGGTCAGATGACTTCCTAGGGACCAGGCAGACATTTCCTCTATCAGTCATGACCTCTGTATTTTTATTCACAGAAAGAAAAGTTTCTAAAGATTACAACTTTAAAAGTATAATGGACTGCCCTGATAGGCAGTGAGTTCCCCATTACAGAACCACACAGCACCTCAGAGTTGGAACAATCTTTCCCATTTCATACCAGAACAAGAATTCATTAATATCTTACTTGACCAGCAACCAGCTAACCTCTCCTCAAAGACCTTCAATGAGGGAAAATTCATTACCTCCCAAGAAAACCTTGATTTTTGGTTGCCTCTAGTCATCCAGAAGTCTTTCCTGACTTCAAGCCGAAGTTGCCTCAGCTTCCATGCATTCCTCCTAGTTCTGACTTCTAGAGCCAAGCAGAACCAATCTAATTCCTCATGAATCCAATAGAATGTAAACATCTTGAGGTCAGGAGCTACTGGGATTTTGTCTTTATTTTCCCATCATTGACACTTTGCTTCTTGACTGAGGACTTAACAAATATTTGTTTGTTTGAATTTCCTTTTTAAAACAAAGCTATAAGGGCAATTAGGTGGTCAAGTGAACAGAGCACCAGCCCTGGAGTCAGGAGGACCTGAGTTCAAATCCAGCCTCAGACACTTAACACTTAAAAAATAGCCGTGTGACCTTGGGCAAGTCACTTAACCCCAATTGCCCTACCTTCCTCCCTCCAAACAAACAAACAAACAAACAAAAGCTATATTTGCAATTTGGCAAAACATCCCAGGATCTCAGAAATGGCTTTCTCTCTAGTATCTTTTGGTTTTCCGGATGAAGGAAAACTCTTGGCATCCAGCCTCAGGGAGCTGCCTGGACAGATAAGAATCATGGGATCAAAGAATGATAGCTATACCTAAGAAGTCACTGAATGTTAAGCAACAAGGCAGAAGCTTCACTCAGGTTTTCCTGATTCCAAGTCCAACATTGTATCTACTACATTATATTAAAAAATGTTCTTTCCCCATCTCCTTTTTATAAAATCTGCTCACAGATACCTGGATTGCCCAGACACAGCCCTCTCCTGTTGTTGGTTTCTTTTTTTTTCCTTTCTAAGTCAATATTATGGATACAGGCAATTAAAAACCTGACATCATCCCTAACCAATCAGGGAGCACTGTGGCCCAAATTTGGGCTCACCTACCCAATATTACTCAGCCAAGCAGAGACCCTTGGGCGATAGCTGGGTGGAAGGCACTCAGAATGTGCCACCCAGAGCCCTGGAGCCTCCCAGGTTTCTCTGCCAGCTGTTTGCAGAGCACCTGGAACTGAGCTTTCTTTTTTAGGACTGAATCTCTCTGCACATGCCTGGGTAGTGCCATGTGATGGTAATGCCCACTTACCTATGTGTAACCTATTATTAAAACATTACCTAATGACATATTTACCTGATAAATAATACCAGGGTTATTTTAAAAAGCAGGTAATTACTATGCTGTTGCCAAGAACAGGATGATTCTCAGGACCCTGAGTGGTTAAGAGGCAAGCATCAAGTGTCCTGGGCTGAGGTTTTGAAGAATATTCTTGAGACAAACAAATACCAAAAAATGTTGGGAGGGAGAGGAGAGCTGAGAGGAGGCCAGCATGGCCAGAGAAGGAGCAAGGGCCAGGTGGGCAGAGGCTGCAGAATAAGAGGGAGGGGGAAACCCAGGGCTCTGCTACTAACTGCCTTGGGCATTTGGTTCAGGTGTATAACCCATCCTGGCTTTCAGTTTCTTCATCTGACTTGAAAACCCATTGATGTAGAATTGAAAGGAATCTAGGGAGCCATCCAACCAAACTCCCCCATTTTATGGATGAGACAACTGAGGCCCAGGGGACAAGGAACTTGTCCAAGGTCACAGAGGTGAGGGACTAGAAGTGTCTATATGTGAAACCTCATAGCACTAACATGCTGTTTCTGTGTCCTAACATTCTCTCATACAAGGGGCCTTCTAGAGCTATCAATCTATACTCCAAATTCTTTCTCATCTCTGACATCTCTTCTAAGGCCCCTCCCAGGCTTGCTATCCCCTGTTCTCAGGCCCCTCCCAGTTCTGACATTCTCTAGGTTCTAGCATCCTATGTTCTAATGAATACTCTACCTCTAACTATGTATTATTCTCAGATCTTACAAAATATTTAGTCATAATTCTAATCCAAGCAAAAGGTCATTTTAGGGGCGGCTAGGTGGCACAGTGAGTAGAGCGTCGGCCCTGGAGTCAGAAGGACCTGAGTTCGGATCTGGCCTCAGACACTTAACACACACACAAACAAAAACCTAGCCGTGTGACCTTGGGCAAGTTACTTAAACCCAATTGCCCTCCAAAAAAAAAGCAAAAAAAAACAAAAACAAAAAAGGTCATTTTAATATTTTTCTCAGGGGAGGGTAAAGTGAATCTGAACCTGTGATTTCATCCCTGAAGTAAATGCCCCTTTATGGAACCTGAAAGTAAATGCCCTGAAGTAAATGCCCCTTATGGAACCTGGAACCATCATGAAGATCTGAGACTACTGGGGAAGCACTCAGGTGTTAGGGGACTCCTGTGGGCACACAGCTCTCCCCCATAGAGTACCCATGCCACCTGTAGCACTGTGCTTGGCACATGCAATGCTGACTGATCCACTGACATAGCCAGGGTCAGAGGCCGGGCCTGAACACTGACCTTCCAGACTCCAAGGCTTTGCTGCCAGAGAAGGTCAAATCCTCTAACTTAAGGCTGGGAGAAAACTTAGAGCTAACCTTGCCTTATCAGCCTCTGTGTCTTAGATGATAAGAGTCAGAGGGAAATGTAAATTCTCCTAGTCCTGGAAGCAAGGGAGAGAGCAGGGCTCTGTACTCCTGAGCCTCATCCTTCTAATTACACTTCCATGAACCCCCCACAGCTGGGTAACTCAGTGGGTACAGTGCTAGCCTGAGAATCAGGAAGACCCGAGTTCCAATCCAGCTTTAGGAATTTAGTGTGACCTTGGGCAAGTCATTTAACCTCTGTCTGCCTCAGTTTTCTCAACTGCAAAATGTCACTAATAACAGTACCTACCTTCCATGATTTTTGTGAGGGTCAAATTAGAAAATATTTGTAAAGGGCTCCACATATCATTTGGCAACAGTTGATGCTTAATAAATGCCTATTCTCTGTCTCCTTCATACATAGCACACACTTAGTGACCTGGACTTGAATCTTGCTTTCAGGAGCCTACCTTATGACTACAAGCACAGGAAAAGCTGGGGGCCAGCAAGATACAGATGAGCCTAACCATGCAGTCAGAGCCTCCCATAAGGCCGCTAAGAAACACCTTGCTTACTGATGAGCCCTGTAGCTTACATGGGGAGTTTGGGGAGTTCCCTGCAGTTTGGGAAGCTTTAAAAGGCTGAGATCCCCAGAACAGGGAGCTAATAGCTCTGTCTTCTCCTGTCCAGGTCAGCAGATACCTGGCATATCGGTCCTAGTTCTGGGCACCACATTTTGGGGAAGACGATACATTGGAGGGTAGCGAGACTAGGGCAACCGTTCTGCTGAAGGGCATCACTCATGATGCCCTATGAAGATCCCAAAGAAACTGGGGGCCTCTTGTCTAGAGAAAAGAAGGGAAGATGGGAGAGCTGCCTTCAAACATCAGACAGATGAGAAGAGAGGGTAGACTTGTTCTGTTTATTTCCAGAGGCAAGAGCAACAGGGTGTTGGGAGGTGGGGGTGGAGGAAGGATGTTACAAAGGATCAGATTTGGGTGTGTAGAAACATTTCCTAATGAGGAAAGCCATCTGAACATAACATAGCATCCAAACGGGTTGCCTCAATCATCAGCAAGCATTTATTAAGCTCTGTAGGTGCCAAGCATGGAGTTCCATGCTACAGAAACAAAGGTGAAAATGAAGCAGTCCCTTGCCCTCAAGGAGATTACCGAGTAGCAGGCAAAACAAATAGAAGTAAATATAAACTCCATACAAAGGGATGGAATAAGCATTTATTGAGCACCTACTATGTGCCAGGCATTGTGCTAAGTCCTTTATAAGTGTTTTCTCATCTCATTTTCACAATAACCATGAGAGGTAGCTGCTGTCCTTATCCCCATTTTACAGTTGAGGAAACTGAGTCAGGGAGAGATTGAAGTGACCTGTCCAAGATCACACAGCTAGTACCGACCTAAGGCCAGATCTTCACTCTTTCTTCCTCCAGGCTCAGCACTCTCTCCAGTCTATATTCTGGCTGCCTCAGGGTTCCAGGAAAGGACTCAGATAAAAGGTGGTGCCTGGCCCATGCTGAGAAGTAATTGAGTGATTCTACTGTGGCTGAGGCAAAGAAGGGAGGCATCCCAGCCGTAGGGGATCCCTGACAGCTGCATCCAATCCAGTTCAGGCAGCACAATATCCAAATTCAGATGCTCTCAGCAAAGGCTGAATGATCCCTTGCTAGGGATTTGTTTACCCACTGGGTTGGCCTCTGAGCTCTTTCTAAACTCTGTGATTTTGTAAGTCTCCTTTTAGAGGTGTGACCATAAGATCCAATAACTATAAAAATTTTATACATATATATGTATATAAACACATATAACCATAACCATATGTATATATACCACATTTATATCAATATATAAATAACCACAACCAATAAAAATTATAAAGTCGTCTCCCTAAGTACCACCTGGCCATCCTGTCCAAGCATCTTTGAGACTTGAGCAATCTCCAGTTAATTTTTTCAATGACCTGGGTCCTGAAATGCATCTGAATGCAGCCATGAAGGTGTAGCTTGCCCAGTGCTCCCTAGAAGAGTCATGGCCCCATGTGCCCAACTCCTTCTGTCTTTGCATACTCCTTAACCAAAAGGTCTCAGAGTTGCTTATTGGGACTTGAGCTCAAGTTCTGGAAAGAGAACCACCACCATCACCCCCAGCCCACAAGATCAGCCTATTGCAGAAAGGGGCGCCAGGGTTGAGGCAACTCTGTGCTGAGGAGGTAGGAGTAGAGAGGACAAAATGGAAAGGCACCAGGAGAAGCATGGAAAAAAAGGCTATCTCCTTTCTGCATGACAGTAATGCAGGGACACAGTGGATAGAGCAGCAATCCTGATATCAGGAGGACCTGAGTTCAAATCTGGCCTCAGATACCTATGACCTGGGCAAGTGACTTTACCCCTATTGCCTCAAAAAAAAGAAAAGGAAAAAGAAAAAGAAAAGAAAAAAGAAAAAGGGAAAAAAACACATTATACTGAGATAGGGTCCATAGGCTTCACCAGACTGACTACTCAAGGCATCTAGGATCCAGAAAGAGTTAAGAACTCCTGACAGAACATTAGGATTGGAGAGACCTTAGAAGAGAGAGCTAGCTTGAGATTTTCTCAAGATTACCCTGACCCCTTCATTTTTTTTTTTTTTGCTTTTTGGAGGGCAATTGGGGTTAAGTAACTTGCCCAAGGTCACACAGCTAGGTTTTTGTTTGTGTTTGCGTTAAGTGTCTGTGTTTGTGTTAAGTGTCTGAGGCCGGATCCGAACTCAGGTCCTTCTGACTCCAGGGCCAACGCTCTACTCACTGCGCCACCTAGCCGCCCCTGACCCCTTCATTTTATAGATGAGGAACATGATAAAGCATCTTTAATACAGTAATGATAATGTTAGCAGCAGCAATAACATGTGTCTTCTAAGTCTTCAAAATACTTCCACATTGGTCCTTTCA
Organism: Gymnobelideus leadbeateri; assembly: GCA_011680675.1. Classification (NCBI taxonomy): domain Eukaryota; kingdom Metazoa; phylum Chordata; class Mammalia; order Diprotodontia; family Petauridae; genus Gymnobelideus; species Gymnobelideus leadbeateri. Next base: position 124,888 of record WOXC01008095.1, read on the forward strand.
GTTGATTTTCAAGGCAAGCATATAGGATATGTAAAGCTTGAATGGTTATCCCCATTACGCAAGGAGGAAAACCAGCACATGGAGAGATTCCTTTAGTGAATGACAAAGCCAGCATGAGAACTGATCCCTCTTCTGATAGTTTTTCTCCAAGTCACCTTTACACACACACACACACACACACACACACACACACACACTCACACACACTCACACACACACACACACACACACACACACACACACACACACACACACACCCCATACTCTACCTTTGTGTCTTTATCCTTTGGTTTGGGGCTCATTTTCCTTCCTCATGCCCCAGGGGTCAGAGCCTATCCCACTGTAGCTACCCTGTGGACTTCCAGGTGGGATTTCCAAGGATTTGGCAATGTGGCCAATTATCCTCCTTTAACTAGAGAGGAGATGGAAAGACCAAGGGGTTAAACCACAGGCCAGAGACCAGGGAGCACATCTGTTCCGGAGCTCAGACAGGGAGCCCAGAGCTCTTGTATGCAGCTGAGATAATTAAGAAACTCCACCCATGGGCATGACTTAAACTCAGTGGCCCAGTGTCAATAATCTCTTCCCTGGTCACACCCAGCCTCAGTGGATGACAAGTGATTGACCCATGCCGGCTACAACCTCCTCTGAAAACTTTGGACAAGCCACGACCCTACTCTGGGGCTCAGTTTCCCCTATCTATAAAGTGAAGGATTGAACTAGTTGACCTCTAAAGCTCTTTGCAGATCCAAATCTATGAATGTGACTCAAGGCAAAATTAAGTCATTCTTCTGGCTCTCGTTTTCCTCATTTGTAAAATGAGGGGATTGAACTAAGTCATGTCCACCATGCTGAGGTAGGATTTGAAAAAAGGTGACAACAACCCCCATTTTGGTGGGCTTTCAGTGTAATTGGGAGACAACATAAAAATGGCCTGGGACACAAAAGGTGGAGAGAGGGTACCTCAGAGGTCATCTCAGAGGGAAGGCATGAGCAGCCAGGGGAACAAGAAAAGGCCTCTTGAAGAAGGTGGAGTTCAAAGTGAGACTTGAAGGAAGCCAGGAGGCAGAGCAATGGAGGGAGAGCATTCCAGGCATGGGCACAGCCAGGGAATGCTCAGTCTGGAGATCAAGTGTCTTGTGGGTGGGATAGCAAGAAGATCGGTGTTGGAGAATCATAGAGTACTTGAAGGAGCATAAACTAAAAAAAAAAAAATGTTCTAGATTAGGAAGGGCTTTAAAGGCCAGAAGGTTCCACATTTCATCCTGGAGAATCTAGGGAATCACTGAGGAAAAATGATCAGACCTGCACTTAAGGAAGCTTGCTTTGGCCATTGGAAGGAAGTGGGGAGAGCCTTGTGTCCAGTCCAGGCTTGAGGTGACAAGAGCCTGCACCAGCCTGGTGTCTGTGTCAGAGGAGAGAAGCGACATATTCAAGAAATGTTTGGAAGGTGGAAATGACAGACGTTGGCAAGAGATTGGCTACATGGAGAGACTGAGGGAAAGGATGGACCCCAGGTGACAAGTCTGGGTGCCTTCAGCAGAGATAGAGAAGCTGGAAGGAGAGGGTGGGAGGAAATATCATCAATCCAGTTTGGGACATGTGCAGGACATCAAGATAGCTAACAGACAGATGGAAGTATCAGGAGGTCGAGAGAGAGGGCCTTTCACCTTTAAACACCTTCCTACCTTTGTATCCCCTTCCTCTTTACTCCCTTCCACATACTCTCAGATCCACTGAGACAAACCTCCTTGTGGCTTGTTCACACAGAACACTCCATCTCTGCCCCGCCAGCACTTCCCTCCATGTCCCTCATGCCTGGAATGCCTTCTCTCTTCCTCTACCTCCTGATTTCCCCGGGTTCCTTAAGTGTTGGCCAAGACTTCCTCTTCTGCATCTTCTCAGAGATCACCTCCAAGTTAGCTCATATACCTTTGGAAGTACACGGTTGTTTGCCTGTTGCCTTCTCTGGTAGACTTCGACCTCCCTGAGGGCAAGGATTGTTATCGCTCTTCTTTGTGTCCCTAGCACTTAGCATAGTGTCTGGTTCTGTAATAAATTCTTGTTGACTGCCAAGCCTGACATTCACATTTTACACCCTAACAGCTCTGGGATGTAGGGAGCATAAGTATTTGCAAATCGCAGAATCTCCAATTTGGAATGCTCCTCAAAGGTTAAATCATCCAATTCATACTGGAAAAGTATGTAGAAAATACCCAGATGAAGAGGACACAATCCTTGATTTTATAGGGTTTACACTCTAATTGGGGAAATGAGACAGATAAACTTAACGATTTTAATTCATTCAATCACTTAACAAACTCTTATTAAGCTTCTACTGTGCATAAGGTCTTCTGCTAGACTCTGTGGAAGCCAGGAGCAGGAAGAATACATAGTCCTTGACAGAGCCAAAACTAGGGTGAGCAACCAGGGTTTTGCCTCTAGGCACAAAAATGTAGGAGGGCACACACACATTGATCATGCACTCTGAGAAAATAGAAACAACTGACATGAGTACCCAACCAGCAATGACACATTAAATAGAATGTTACCAGATGTTTCCAAACAAACGTGTGCTACAGTGATAACTAATTCTCCTTCCCTCTCAACTGAATTTGTCTTAAATGTCTCGGATAATTTGCATGTCATGAATCACAAAGTTAATCTGGAGGGAATTTCATGCTAGTTTCCCCAGGTGAAATGCATGCCCCAGGTGCCAACATGATGGTTCCAGTTCTCCATTTCAAGAAGCTTTGTGGGAGGAGAGCTCAGTAATAAAGTATGCCCCTACAGTCCCTTCTGACTCTACAATCTCTCAATTCTACAACAACCATCAACTCTCAGAGGAGGGAGAGGGATCAGAAATCCAACACCCACTAAGGTCCTTCACATCTCCCAATGGTGAGATATTAGGAAGGAATTCCTTCAATTCCTCAGATCTTTTTCTCCCTTATAAAAGCTGGTCAAGGTGCATCTGCTCAGGCAGTCACCAGCAATCTTCTGATGGCACAATGTGCATACCCAGGCAGATCTCCAAGGGGTCTGAATGCCAACTAGCACCCAGACTTCTATAATGATATTGTTATAATTGTGATTTGGCATCACCCCACAGACAAGTCCCATCAGAGCTGGAAATATAAATAGGTGGCAACCTGTAGAAATTTAGAAGTTGGAAGCCAACACAGGGCACAATAGCATCATCTGAGTCAAGCACCACTGTGCCAAAAAAAGGAAGATGTCAAAGTTCACCATTTTCCCCTCTAAGCTGTAGCTTCCTCATCTCTAGAATAAGGCAGTTGGACAGTGATCAACCATGATTTCAGAGAACTATGAGGAAGAATGCTGCCTACTTCCCAACAGAGAGATGGGCTCAATATGTAGAATGAGACATATTTTTGGATGAGGCCAATTTGGAATTTGTTTTGTTTGAATATGCATATTTGGTACAAAGATTTTATTTTTATTTTATTTTCCAATAGTGTGGGTAGGGAAGTAGGAAGGAAAATAAAAATATCTGATCATTTTTAAAAGTAGAAAATTTAATTCCACAAATAAAATGAGAGAGTTGGATCCAATTATCTCTTAGTATCCATCCAGCCCCTTCAATCTATGTGCCAAGATTCTTTCCAATTCTGACACGTGATGGTGTGTAGTCTAACTTTATCTTCACAACAACCCAGGAATTTTAGTGCTAGACAGGATCGTGGAACATAGAACATTATAACTAGTGGAGGGCCTTCGGTTATGGGATTTTTGAACCTAGAATAATAATAGCACATTTTATATGGAGCATTAACATTTTCTAAGCTCTTTGTATATATTCTCTCATTTTATCCTTAAAACAAATCTGGAAAGTTAGTCTTAGAAAATATCATAGAACATAGAACATTAGACTTAGCAGAATCCTTAGAATATAGAATGCTAGAACATGGAATGTGGAAGGAATTTTCCAATGGGAAGCATCAGCACTAGAAGGGGGTCTTAGAATATGGCAAATTTGAACGTTAGAACACTTAACACAGAATGTCAGAATTGGATGCCCCCTCAGACCATAGAGAGAGCCAAGGGGACCTTGGGAAGAGCTGAGGGTTGCCTTCTCTACTCAGGTCACCAAGGTGGTCTGGGTATATTATTGTCTCTATTTTACAGCTAAGGAAAATGACTTGTCCAAGGTACATGGAGAGTAAATGGTGGATCTGGGACTCAGACTCAGTCTTCTCTTCCTTGGTCTAGTACATCAACAATATAGCAAAGCCTGATTCCTGTTTGATGAGCCTACCAGCAAAATAACCCTGTGAGGGATACAAAGATTCATGAGATACAGTTCTTGCCTCAGAGAGGAGATTGTAACTTAACTCAAGCACCATCTCTTGCATGGAGCCTTTTCTGGGCCATCTGGTTGGTAATGAACTTCTTTCTTGGAACTCACATTTGCACTCATTTTGTGACTCTTTAAAGCACATATCACATAGTGTTGTTTTTGTAGGAGTCTGTGTTGATGCTTTATCTCCCTCCCAGAGAAGAGGTTCTGTGAAGGCAAGAATCAGCCTGGATTCAAATCCTGCCTCTGAAGCTAATTGTGGGACCCTGAGCTATCCACTCAACTTGTCTGAGCCCCATCTGCAAAATGGGAATGCTGACAGCATCCCATGACAAGGTTCTTGGAAAGATCAAAGGAAAAGATGTACATAAAGCACATGGCAGATGTTTAAAGTGTTTACATAAATGTCATCTTTTACTATTAATAATTATTAAGCACCACCCTTACCTCCCAACATCTAGCAAACCACTATCAAAATATTAGCTCTCTGATAAATGTTTTATAAATTCAATTGAAGACTGACTGCTACATCCTTCCCAAGAATTTGGGGGGCCTTCTAGGACTCTCCTCTAAGTCTTCAAGATTCATTCCAGACTCCTGAACACATTGACCTCTGAACTGTGAATGAACTCTGGGAATTGGATAAGACCTGGGAGGCTGAGATCCCGGCCGTGTGGCTCCAATCTGCTAGAAAACTCAAGCCAGCTGCTGCTAATCTCTCTCTCCACCCAAAGAGTTATTTACACAAACCCCCCAAGCACAATCCCCTTCATCTCTTGACATGGTGATTACATGCTTATCTATAGGGGAAAGGCTGGTGAGCCATTGGCTGAGGCAGAGATGATCTGAAAGCCAGAGGTCTTAGCTTGGTTCCCATGTGATCTTTATTAATTATTACTTTTAGCCTTCACATTGCTACAAAGCTTTAAGGTTCGTAGAGCAAAAAGTTTGGAGCAAAAGTATCATGGCCTTCATTTTGTAGCCATAGAAACTAGTTCAGGAAGATCAGATGATTTGTCCATGGTCATGTGACTAAGAAGCACTGGGACTCTCCAGTTAGACTGCAGCTTTCTAAACTTAGCTGGTTTCCTCCCATGCAAGGCCTTCGATTTCAAGGAGGAAAACAGCATGGACAAATTACTGCAAGGACATGCCCAGTACTGAGAGAACACCACCACCTCGACATGGAAAAGCAGTTGAATATCTCCTTCATTAATGAAGAATGCCAACCTTCTCTTTTTCCTCTTTGTCATCATCATCAGACCCCTATCAGAACAACAGAAAGAACCTTAGAAACCATTTCATCCAACCTGGACCCCAAGAGAGGCTCCCAGTGTACTGGAGCCAGTAGTGGGCCTCCATCCTCTGCTTGAAGACTCCCAGTGATGGGAAGGTCATTACCTTTCAAGATAGTCAATTACAGTGATACAGTGGGAAATGTCCTAGACTGGAAATAAAATGATCTGTTAGAACCCTCCCTGTGTCCACAAAAAAGCTGTATACTAACTCCAGGCAAGTGACAACCTCTCTGAGACTCAATTTCTTTGTCTGTAAAACTAGGGTAATAGCATCCATCCTGTCTACCCCAGGACTTGAGTGCAAATGAATGAAATTACCTTGACAGCACAGTCTAAACCAGAATATCCTACCAAATTGATATTTCTAACACAAAAATCTGATCATGGCACTCTACCACTGAAAAACATTTAAAGACTCCCTATGTTGGGATAGGGAAAGTCTTGGGATTTTTTACTCCCATGGAGAGGACAGCCAAATCATTGCAAGGGAGAGAGGGTGTTTCTAACTTGAACTGAATGTAATCATGGGCAGATGAAGCCTTGTCTGGCTCACTGACTGTCTTAAAGAGTGATCTGTCTACATAGAATTTTATATTTTCCCCACACTGTCACTGCTCCTGGGACCTGCTGAATTTATCTCATCAGCTTTCTCCTTTCCCTTGCCTTATGTCTTCCTAGAAAATTGTCATTGTTTATCCTTAAGAACATCCTGCTCCTTTAAAAAAATCTTTTTTTATTTGCTGTCTGTACTTTTATAAATAGTTTCATCTCCAGATAAAGATAAGCTAATTTAAAATTATATATATATATATATATATATATATATATATATATATGTCTGAATGTTTGCTGTAAAGTAATGAACCACACAAGGTAGAAGTACAAGAATGAGCCCATGGACAAATATTCCTAAACTTAACTGTGTGTCTATATTGAGGCATTCCATCTTTCTCTGTCTTTCTCTTTGTCACTGCCTCTATCTCTTTCTCTTTGTCTTTTATGTCTCTGTCTCTCTGTCTTCATCTCTATCTCTGTCTCTCTTGTCGCTCTGTGTGACTCTCTCTCTCTCTCTCTCTCTCTCTCTCTCTCTCTCTCTCTCTTCAGAGGCCACTCCATTTCCTGTCCCATGCCATAGCATAAATGGTCCCCATGTCTAACAGTGCTCTCTCATCTACCCATCTCTTCTTAGATTCTCTAATTTCCTTCAAATGCCTTCTCCATTGTTCCCTCCTGGATGAATTCTTTCTCTTTCTCCTATGGTAAGCTTTCTCTTCCCCTAGAAACTTTTTTCTATTATTATGCATTTATTTAGTTGTGCAAATGTCTCCCAAGTTAGAATATGGGTAAGCTCCCAGAAGGCAAAGCTCTTGGAAGGCAGGGACTATTTCGTTTTAACTGAGCAAGAATTTGAACGTCACTCCTCTGGTTCCAAGTCCTTGTGCTATTTACCCTGCAAACTAATGGACACAACCATCCATCTGGTCTCCAGGATCAGGGCCCTTTAAAGTCCTGAAGGGAGCCACACCAGCCTGTGTGTGAAAGGGTCACTAGCCATGGGTGTTAGGGCTGATGGGGATGATGCTACCAAGGGCGGGAGCAGCTCAGCTCCCCCAAAAGTGGAAGCAAATAGATACTGGAAGTCCCAGTTGTCTGCTCACCCAATGAACATAGTAACAACTGGTACATAGGTGCTTATCTTTACATGTGTATATTGCCACTCACATTAGCATATGATCTCTTTAAGAGCAAGGATGGTTTCATTTCTTTTCTCTGTATCCTCAGTGCCTGGTACAGTGCCTGGTACATAGTGCAAGCTTAATAAATTCTTATTAATTGATTGGAGAAGTTAACTGATCTGTGGCAGCATCTTTATAAGATGGTTGGACCAGATGGCCTTTAAGGTTCTTTCCAGCTTAAAAGTCCCTAGCATACACAGGGATTTAGTAAGAAGATCACTAGCAAGTCAATGGGAGGAGGGGGAGAAGGGGGACCCAAGAGGGCAGTGTAGAAGCAGAAAAATTCTGTGCATTTCCCCCCATAACCACCTCAAATACCTATAAAGTATGACTCTAAACAAACTTTAGGGCTACAGAATCCACAAGGTGACAGAGAGAAACAAACCTCCCACTGAAGGCAGTCTTGTAGGCCAACAGGAAGGGTTCATGGCAGCATGCTGGGAGCAGCACCCAGCCCCACTTGAGCCCCCAGTTTTGGCCCCAGGGTGGCCAGAGGAGCCCTGGCTGGGGGGACAGTGGATCACCAGCAGCTGTGGTGATTTCCAGAATTATCAACCCATAAATTCCAAAGACAACGTGAGAGAGCAATGTGGACTCTCTGGGAATAGGAGGTCCAGAAGGGCAGTCCGGCTTCTGTCCCCAGAGGGAGAAGCCACTGAGTCATGGCAGCCTCCTCCACATGGCTGCTTCAGATTGTAGGGGGACCAAGCAACCAGTCTGAGGGCTAATCGCTCTTGCTTTAACCTACTTGGATCTTGATGGCTATCAAGGGTGGAAGTCCTGGGGTGTATGACCAGTGAGCCAGAGGGTGTGGAGGCTTCAGAGAGGGCAGCCAACTAATAACTCCGGCAGCTGAGAAAACCCCAGTGATTTGGGAGAAAAGCTCCCCTCTCTGGAAGCAGAGTTCTACTGTGGCAAAAAGCTCAAAAGACAGGTAATTGAGTGACAACATGAGCAGGCAAAGGAGGCAAAGGAAGCTCAACAATCTGACTTTGGATTCCTTTTTTGGGGACAAAATGGATCAAAGCATGGAGCAGGAGGAAGACAACAAAGTCAGAACTCCTGCACCAAAAGCTTCCAAGAAAAATATGAACTGCTTACAGGCCATAGAGGAGCTTAAGAAGGATTTTTGAAAACCAAATAAGAGAAGTGGAGGAAAAATTGGGAAGAAAAATGAGAATGATGCAAGAAAATCATGAAAAGAGAGTCAACAACCTGACTGAAGAAACTAACAACATAAAAAATAGACTAACTCAAATGGCAAAAGAGGCTCAAAAAGGCAATGAGAGAAAAAAATGCCTTAAAAAGCCAAATTTACATGATGGAAAATCCACAGATCACCTCCTGAAAAAGATCCCCAAAAGAAAACTCCTAGGAATATTATAGCCAGGTTCTAGAGTTCCCAGATCAAGGAGAAAATATTACAAGCAGCCAAGAAAAAAATTTTTGAATACTGTGGAAACACAATCAGGATAACACAGGACCTGGCAGCTTCTATTTTGAGGGATCAGAGGGCTTGGAATATGATATTCTGGAGATCAAAGGAGCTGGGATTAAAACCAAGAATCACCTACCCAGCAAAACTGAGTATCATGTTTCAGAGGAAAATATGGTCATTCAATGAAATAGAGAACTTTCAAGCATTCTTGATGAAAAAAACCAGAGTTGAATAGAAAATTTGACATTTCGATACAAGAAGCAAGAGAAGCATGAGAAGGTAAACAGGGAAATGAAATCATAAAGAACTTATCAAAGTTGAAGTATTTACATTCCTATATGGAAAAATGATCATTGTAACTTATGAAACTTTTCTCAGTATGAGAATAGTTGAAGGGAACATAAATGTGTATACATACATAGATATGTCTATATAGGTGGGTATATGGGCATAAGAATACATATTTGAGTGTGTGTATATATGTGTACAGGTATACATAGAGGGCACAGGACCAATTGAACAGGAAGGGATGATACTTAAAAGGTGAAATTGAGAGGTGAGAGAAGAATATAATGAGAGGAGATGAGGAGAGACAGAATGGGGTAAATTATCTCATATAGAAGAGGTAAGGGAAAACTGTTACAATGGAGGGGAAGAACAGGAAGGCAAAAGGGAATGTGTCAACTTGTACTCTCATTGACATACACACTAAATAGGGTATCTCACCCTACAGGAGAGTAGAGGGGAAGAGGATGAGAGGGGGAATGATGGAGGGGAGGGCAGGTTGGGGTGGAGGGAAGTTAGAAGCAAACACTTTTGAAAAGGGACAGGGTCATAGTAGAGAATAAAACAAGTGGGGGGCAGGATAGGATGGAGGGAAATATAGTCAGTCTTTCACAGTATATCCACTATGGAAATGTTTTGTGTAGCTAAACGTGTACAAGCTATATTGAATTGCTTATCTGCCTAGTAAGGGTGGGTGACAAGGGAGGAAGGGAAAGAATTTGGAATTTAAAGTTTTAAAATCAAATGTTTAAAAATATTTATTATTATTACTGTTGTTGTTGTTATTTACATGCAAATGGGAACTAAGACATACAGGCACTGAGGTATAGAGATCCATCTTTCCCTACTGGAAAGTTGAAGGGGGGATGGTGAAGGATATAGGAGAGAGCAGATTGGGGGAGGTGTGGGAGCGCTGTGTTGGGGTGGTGGGTAGGGGGAAGAGAGGGAGAAAATTTGTAACTCAAAATCTTGTGGAAACAAATGATATAAACTAAAAATAAACATAAAATTTAATTTATAAAAAAGATCATTGGCTCAAGAACCAGAGGACCTGCCTGAGTTCAAATCTTACCTCTGAAGCTCACTAACTGTATGACCTTGGGCAAGTTACTTAACTACCCTGAAGTTCAGTTTCCTTCTTAGTAATAGTAATGATGATGATCACAATATAAAATGGGATCGACTGGATTAGGGATTCTTAAACTTTTTGGTGCTGCAGAATAACCTGTTTGCCAGTCATTCAATCAGTAGTCATTTATTAAGCATCGACTATGTACTCCCAACTGTCCATCCAGTAAAGCCTTTAGTAAAACTTAGTACAGTAGCTAGCAAACAGAAAGCACTTAATAAATGCTTGTCAGTTTGTTGACTGTAGTCCCTTTCTCAGAATCACATTTCTAAATGCGTAAAATAAAATAAGTAGGATTACAAAGAAATTTGTTATATAGAAATAATTACATATAGGTATATATGTATAACTATATATATACATATATTAATCCAATGTATTCAGTTATTATATGTGGTACAAGTTCACAGAGCTTCACTTAAGAACCCCTGGATTAGATGATTTTGCAGATCTCTTTCCACTCTGTATCTCTGATTCAATGACCCTATGACCTATGATCCTAATGATGCAGGTAGAGTGACAGCTCTCAAGCAATGAGCTCACATCCCATCTCTGGTACTTACCATCTATATGACCACTTAAATTCCCAGAATCTCAGTTTCCTCATCTGTGGAAAAATAAGATCAGGGGAATGAATGAGATGGTCTCTAATGCCCTTTCTAGCTCTCACTTCTCTATGTATCAATAAACAAAATGGTACAGTAGAGAGAACAGTAGTTCTGAGTCAGTGTCTGAGTTCACACACCAACTCTGTTCAAGTCATTTAATGCACCTTGCCTCAGTTTCCTTGTCATGTAAAATGAGGAGGCTGGACCAGTATGACCTCTGAGGTCCCTTCCAGATCCAGATAAGTGATCCTAGAATTGTTAGGCTTGGAGACACTTGGTACTGATATAAAAAGAACAAAAGAGAAGAGGGTTGTATGACACGATGAACTTGTGTGTTTTTAAGTATGTCAGATTTAAGAAGACAATATCAAAATCTTGTAAAGTTTCAAATGCAATTTTCTTACAACAATATTATGAAGTAATGTTGTTATCCCCATTTGACAGCTGAGGAGACTGAGGCCTAGAGAGGTGAAATGAGAATTCCAAAGGCACTAAGGTAGAAAATGAATTGAAACTCAGGTCTCCTGACTCCAAATTCAGTGTTTTACCCATCTTACCCTGCCTGGACCCACACCTACTGGGACACACATGGCACTTCTGAACCCTTCTTCATGGAAACTGATACATCTTGGTGTTAACCTTTTTCGTGCTTGCAATGGCCAGGGCTGAGGCCAAGGTCAAGGCTAAAATGCTAAACCAGCTTTGGATGAAATAATAAGCCTAGAAGACATAACCAGAAATGCTTGGGAAAGGACTTTCATTCTGGATTCCTAAGTCAAAACAATTCAGCAAAGGATTTTCAATCTGGACCCACAGGAATCAAACAATAGACTAAACATTGCATGCTCACAATCATCCCCAGAAGACAGGACGTCACCAATTAAGGGAACACAATCTGGCAGCTTCAATCTCAGCCTTATGGAATCCCAAGCTTGTTCAGAGTCCAAAGAAGAAACCACTTCATATGGGCGATGGAGGTCCAGACTTCAGCAAGGCTAGCTCCCATACCACTGGTTTTCTTAGTTCCCAGCAATCTGCATTCCTCTCCAGGCTTCACTCAATACTCTCTAGACATTCTCCACCATGGCCCCACCAGGATGTACCTGCTTTTCAGATGCCCCCATTAGAAAGCAAGCTCCTTGAGGACAGGGATTACATTTCCCTCCTTCTACTTGTATTTATTATATTCCCATTATTTATCCCAGTGTTTATCGCCTTAGTAAACTCTTTAAAAATGTTTACTGTTGACTTCCCTACAATCTGGCACTTTTCTGCTTGGTAAGAAAACAAGGAGAAGGGTCTGTAACAGATACAATGAGTCTTTTTGTCAGTAAAGTCCTGGGATGGAATGACTGAGGCAAAATGGAAAGAACATAGGGTTTATACTTTTTCTGCTTGGTCCAGGAGCGTCAAGAGTGATGAAGAAAAGTGCAAAGTCAAAATTAGTCTTGATTTCAGTAATAATTTCCCAGCTATTAAAAGTGACTCTAGGGGCAGCTAGTGGTTAAGTGAATAGAGCACTGGCCCGGAGTCAGGGGAAGCTGAGTTCAAATTTGGCCTTAGACACTTAACATTTACTAGCTGTGTGACCTTGGGCAAGCCACTTAATCCCAATTGCCTTGCTTTTCTCCCTCCAAAAAAAGACCAAAAAAAAGTGTCTAAATCTAATGGAACACTTGGGGTGATCATGTCTTCTCTTTCCCTGGACGTCTTCAGGCAAAGACTGGGTGACTATTTGTTGGGCGTATGGTAGAAAAGATCCTCATTAAGCTACAAATTGGACCAGATGGTTACTGAAGACCCTTCTGATACCAGGATTCTATCATTCTGAAAGTTGTAAGAAAAATTATAAGATTTACAGATTTAATTTAAAAATTATAGGATTATAAGATTTAGTGTAGAAGAAAATGAAGACCAGAAATAAAAATAGCAATAGTCTGTGTATACATCTTTATATACCTATATATAATCTTTGTATACATACACACCTCTATCTATCTCTCAGATTTGCAAAGTACTTTACAAATATCATTGCACTTGATTTTCATGACAATTCTGGAAGTAAATGCTATTACTATCCCCATTTTATAGATGAGAAAACTGATACAGAGATTAAGTGACTTGCCCAGGGTCACAGCTATTGTCTGAGGAAGAATTTGAAAGATAGATTGATAGACAGACAGATAGATAGATAGATAGATAGATAGATAGATAGATAGATAGATAGATAAAGAGATGTGTATATATCTGTATAATAAAGATTATATATAGATGTATGCACACACTATCTATTGCTCTTCAATTAAGTGACTTGCCCAGGGTCACAGCTAGTGCCTGAGGAAGAATCTGAACACAGGTCTTCTTGACCTCCAGTCTAGTCCTTTGTCCCTGTCTCTATATATCTATCATGTGATCTAATTATCTTTTTTCTAATTATCTAAGCTCAGATCTTCCTGACTCCAGAGAAAGTGCTCTAACCACTGAACCACCTAGTTTTCTTTCTAGAGGAATGGGAATGCTTGGAATTTCACCCTTACCCAACTTAATTGTGAGGTGAGTAACTTAGGACTTTATTATGACCCAGAAAATGAGGTTATCCGTGACATTACTTAGGTTATAAGATTTCTGTGGAGATTGTTTTTTGTACAAATTCTTCTTACTATACCACCCTTTCTAACAGCTAGTTAACTGTGTATAGCTAACTGATTTCAACTAATTAATGACATACATAACACAGTGGATAGGGACTTTCAGGTGATAGCATCAGAAAACCCTAGCCCAGGGATGGGGAACCTGCAGCCTCGAGGCCACATGTGGCTCTCTAAGTCCTCAAGTGCAGCCTTTTGACAGTGAAGTTTGTATTCCATCAAAGGTCTGCACTTGAGGACCTAGAGGGCCACAAGTGGCCTCCAGGGGAAGGTTCCCATCCCTGCCCCAGCCACTCAGCTTTATCTCTAGAGCCCTGAGGATAAAAGTGGTCAACACCCTCTGGAAAGCCAACCTACTAGTCCAATAAGGGTGGGAAAAGTACCCTCTGATATGTGGCTACAAATAATTGATTAATCAAGAATGTATTAAGGACTTAATTATGTTCCTGGCACTTTGCTAAGCTTTAGGTACACAAAGAAAAAACAAAACCAATCCCTTCCCTCAAGAAACTCTAACATGCCCACATACAGGTATGCAGAACAAATACAAAGTGAATTCAAGATCCTTTGATTGAGAATAACCTATTACACATAATAGAGACCACAAATTTACAAATGAACCATTAATTGGTGAGAAGGGAGAGTGGGGATGAAAGAAGGGAATGAATATTCCAGGACCACATAGTTCATTGGGATTGGTGCCAGACTGAACCAGTATCCACATTCCCAAGCCTCCAACCCATCTGATGCTCTTTCCATAAAGATCATAGATTATGGTAGGAATCAGAGAGATGATGTGGGTTAAACTGATGTTCAGATGTGACTCGTGAAAGTTTGTATGGGTACTGAAGAAAGAGCACTGTGAGAAAGGAAAGTAGAACTATTCTGAGCCCAGGACACACACTCTGAATGGGACTCAATTCCAAATCATATATTTTTCTTTCATTTTCCTTTTTAAAAATAAAATCCAAAGGGCGGAGCCAAGATGGCAGAGTAGAAACAGCACTTCCAAGGTGCTCTGCCCCACACAACTTCCAAATAATGTAAAAGGGGACTCTGAACAACTTCTGGAGCCCAAGCACCCACAGAATGACACAGAGAAGCCAACCTCCTGCTGAGGACAGCCCAGCAGCCCTGTAGGGAGCGGCGAGCACAGTGCTCTGAGAGCAGGCAGCGCAGCATGCTGGGAGTGCTCTGGGAGCTGAGCCCAGGCCCTCATGAGCCACAGATTTAGCCCCAGGGTGGCTGGGCCAGCAGGCGGCTGGGCCAGCAGGCGGTTGGAGGGACCCCAGAACACCAGCAGCTGTGGCGATTCCAGAATTATCAGCACAGATATGCCTAGGACAAAGTGAGAGGTTAGTGCCCTATGGACTTTGGGACCAGTATTTGGGGAACACATAGCTTCCTCCCCTGGGGACCAAAAGCAAAGCCACTGAAGAAAAGCGGCACAGAAGCCATTTTGCAGCGTCACTGGTGGCTCGAGCTCCTGGTCTGCGAACTGTAGGGAGACTCAGCAATCAGTCTGGGGGTTAATTGCTCTTGCTTTAAACTGCCTGGATCTGGATTGTGGTCTGGGGGGGGGGGACGTTTGGGGTGGGTATCCAATTTGCCAGAGTGGGTGGAGGCTTTACAGAGGCCACCCAACTTGTGGAAGTTGTGAAGACCCCACGTTTAGGTGGAGGCTCTCCTTTCTGGTGGCAGAGTCTTACTGTAGCAGCAAGCCCCAAAATCAAGTAATTAAGTGGCAACATGCCTAGGCAAAAGAAACAAAATAAACAGAAAAATTCAACATTGGACTCCTATTTTAGGGGCAAAGAGGATCAAAGCATGGAGGAGGACTGTGAGGTCAGAACTCCTGCACGAAAAGCCCCAAATGAAAATACAAGTTTGCTACAGCCATAGAGGACCTTAAGAAGCAGATAAGAGAAGTGGGGGAAAAATTGGGAAGAGAAATGATAAAGATGCAAGAAAAGTATGAAATGACAGTCAACTGCCTGAGTGAGGAAAATAACACCTTAAAAAATAGACTAATTCAGGCCAAGATGGTGGAGTAGAAACAGCTCGTCCAAACCTCTCTTCCCCCAGATTCCCCACAAACTATGTAAAAAAGGACTCTGAACAACTTCTGGAGCCCCAGCACCCACAGAACAACACAGAGAAGCTAACCCACCGCTGAGGACAGCCCAGCAGCCCTGCAGGAAGGACCAGCACAGCGGTCTGGGAGCCGGCAGCGAGCAGAGCGCAGGAGCCAAGCCGAGCCAAGCCCAGGTCCACGTGAGCCGAGGTTTTAGCCCCAGGGCGGCAGGGCCAGCAGCCAGCTGGAGGAACCCCAGAACACCAGGAGCTGTGGCGACTCCAGAATTATCAACATAGACATGCCTAGGACAAAGTAAGAGGATAGTGTCCTATGGACTTTGGGACCTGTATTTGGGGAATGCATCAGCTCCCTCCCCTGGGGGCTAGAAGTCGCTGAGGAGACAGGCCATTTTGTAGTTTTCATAGATATTTCCGGCTCCCAGCCTACAAATCGTGGGGAGATCCAGCGATCAGTCTGGGGGGGTAATCGCTCTTGCTTTAACCTCCCTGGATCTGGATTGTGATCTAGGGTGGAAGTTGTGGGTGGGTTTACAGCTTGCCAGAAACGGAAGTTGCCCCCCACACGTCTGGGATGAAAATTCCTCTATCTGGCCTTAAAGCCATAGTGTGGCAACAAGCCCAAAAGTCAAGCAATTAAGTGGCAACATGCCAAGGCAAAGGAAACAGAAAATGCAACCCTAGACTCCTATTTTGGGGGCATAGAGCGGGAAAAGGACTGTGAGGTCAGAAGTCCTGCTGCAAAAGCCCCAGGGGAAAACATGAGCGGGTTGCAGGCCATAGAGGACCTTAAGGAGGACTTTAAAAATCAAATAAGAGAAGTGGAGGAAAAATTAGAAAGAGAAGTGAGAAGGATGCAGGAAAAGTATGAAATGAGGGTCAACAGCCTGACTGAGGAAAACAACACCTTAAAAAATAGACTAGCTCAAATGGCAAAGGAGGCCCAAAAGGGCAATGAGGAGAAGAATGCCTTAAAAAGTCGAATTTGCCAGATGGAAAAAGAATCTCAAAAGTTCACTGAGGAGATTCATTCCTTCAGAGTTAGACTGGAGCAAATGGAAGCTAATGACTTTATGTGAAATCAACATGCTGTTAAGCAGATCCAAACAAATGAAAGACTAGAAGGCAATGTGAAATATCTCATGGGAAAACCACTGACCTGGAAAATAGATCCAGGAGAGACAATTTAAAAATTATTGGACTACCTGAAAGCCATGATCAAGGAAAGAACCTAGAAATCACCCTTCAAGAAATTCTCAAGGAAAACTGCCCTGATGTTTTTGATCCAGAGGGCAAAATAGAGGTTGAAAGAATCCACCGCTCACCTCCTGAAAAAGATCCCAAAAAGAAAACTCCCAGAAATATTATAGCCAGGTTCCAGAATCCCCAGATCAAGGAGAAAATACTACAAGCGGCCAGGAAGAAACAATTTCTATATTGTGGAAACACAATCAGAATAGCCCAGGACCTGGCAGCTTCTATACTGAGGGATCTAAGGGCATGGAATATGATATTCCAGAGGGCAAAAGAACTGGGAATGAACCCAAGGGTCACCTACCCAGCAAAACTGAGTATTTTATTTCAGGGGAAAATATGGTCATTCAGTGGAATAGAGGACTTTCAAGCATTCTTGAGGAAAAACCAGAGTTGAATAGTAAATTTGACATCCAGACACAAGAAGCAAGAGATGCCTGAGAAGGTAATCAGGGAAAAGAAATCAAAAGGAACTTATCAAAGTTGAACTATTTACATTCCTATATGGAAAAGCAATAACTGGGACTGATGATATCTTCCTCACTATGAAAATAATGGAAGAAGGGGGTGTGGTCATATGAATACTTATGTGAATGTGTGTGTATATGGTTACAGTTATATGGATAGAGGGCATAGGTTGAATTTGTTGGGAAGGGAGAATACTCAAGGGATGAAATTATGAAGTGAGAGAGGAAAGTGGCAAGAGGAGATGGGGAGAGACAGGATAGTATAAACTACCCCATGCAGAAGAAGCAAGGGGAAGTGGTTGCAAAAGAGAGGGAGAATAAGGAAGGCTAAAAAGGCAAAACCACATTCACATTGAATTTGGTTCAGGGAGAAAATGACATACATACTAAATGGGATATCTCAACCTGCAGCAGGATAGGGAGAAGGGGGATGAGAGGAGGGAGGATGGATGGGAGGGCATCCTTGGGGTGAGGGGAGGTTGGAAGTACCCACTATAGAAGAGGGACAGGATCATGTAGGGAATGGACCAGGTGGGGGGTGGGATGAGTGGGAGGGAATTATAAGCAGCCTTGTACAATATAGCTACCATGATAATGTTTTACATAGCTAGACAAGTACAACATATACAGAATTACTTATCTCCCAAGAGGGAATGGGTGACAAGGGAGGAAGGAAATGGATCTGAAATTCGAGGTCATAACATTAAATGTTTCAAATATATATATAAATACTATTATTAATACTCTTTTGCCTATAATTGGGAGATAAGATGTGCAGGCATTGGGACACAAAGATTCATCTTCCTCTAATGGAAAAGTCGATGGGGGTAGGGGAGAAGGTCTGGGAGAGAGCAGATTGGAGGAAGCGATATCTTGTGGGACTGCTATTCTGGGAGGTTGGGTAGGGGAATAATGGGGGGAAAATGATTGTAACTCAAAATCTGGTGGAAATGAATGATGTAAAACAGAAGTTAATAAAGCATTTGTTTAAAAAAAAAGAAAAAAAATAATCACATGAAATAAATAAAAATATTTTTAAATGCATACATAAAAAAAAATAGACTAATTCAAATGGCAAAAGAGGTTCAAAAAGGCAATGGGGAGAAGAATGCCTTAAAAAGGCAAATTTGCCAGATGGAAAAAGAATCTGAAAAGCTCACTGAGGAGAATCATTCCTTCAGAATTAGACTGGAGCAAATGGAAGCTAGTGACTTTATGAGAAATCAAGATGTTATTAAGCAGATCCAAACAAATGAAAGAATAGAAGGCAATGTGAAATATCTCATGGGAAAAACCACTGACCTGGAAAATAGATCCAGGAGAGACAATCTAAAAATTATTGGACTACCTGAAAACCATGACCAAAGAAAGAACCTAGAAATCATCCTTAAAGAAATTCTCAAGGAAAATTGCCATGATGTTTTAGACCTAGTGGGGGAAATAGAGGTTGAAAGAATCCACCGATAGCCCCCTGAAAAAGATCCCAAAAAGAAAACTCCCAGGAATCTCATAGCCAGGTTCCAGAACTCCCAGATCAAGGAGAAAATACTACAAGCAGCCAGGAAGAAACAATTTCAATATTGTGGAAACACAATCAGAATAGCCCAGGACCTGGCAGCTTCTACACTGAGGGATTGAGGGGCATGGAATATGATATTCCAGAGGGCAAAAGAGCTGGGATTGAAGCCAAGGGTCACCTACCCAGCAAAACTGTGTATCTTGTTTCAGGGGAAAATATGGTCATTAAGTGGAATAGAGGACTTTCAAGCATTCTTGAGGAAAAAACCAGAGTTGAATAGAAAATTTGACATTCAGACACAAGAAGCAAGAGATGCTTGAGAAGGTAATCAAGGAAAAGAAATCAAAAGAAACTTATCAAAGTTGGACTATTTACATTCCTACATGGAAAAACAATAACTGTGTCTGATGAAACCTTGCTCATTATGAAAATAATTGAAGAAGGGTATATGGGCATATGTTTACAGGTATACATGGATAGAGAGCACAGGTTGAATTTGATGGGAAGGGATGATTCTTAAGGGGTGAAGTTAAGAAGTGAGGAAAGTGGCAAGAGGAGATGGGGAGAGACAGGGTAGGGTAAACTATATCATGTAGAAGAGGCAAGGGGAAGTAGTTGCAGGGAAGGGGAAGAACAGGAAGGCAAAAAGGCAAAAGCATATTCTCATTGAAGTTGGCTCAAGGAGAGAATCACATACATACTAAATGGGATATCTCACCCTGCAGGAGAGTAGGGGAAAGGGGGATGAAAGGAGGGATGACGGAGGGGAGGGCATTCTCAGGGGAGGGGAGGTTGGAAGTACCCACTATCAAAGAGGGACAGGACCAAAGTAGGGAATGGACCAGGTGGGAGGAGAGATGAGTGGGAGGGAAATATAAGCAATCTTTTACAATATATCTACTATGGTAATGTTTTGCATAGCTATACATGTACAACACATACTGAATTGCTTATCTTCTTAGAGGGCGTGGGTGACAAGGGAGGAAGGGAATGGATCTGAAAATCAAAGTGTTAAAATTAAATGTTTCATAAGATGTCCAGGCATTGGGGCTCAGAGATTCGCCTTGCCCTAATAGCAAAGTCGAAGGGGGTATTGGAGAAGATATGGGAGAGAACAGATTGGATGAGGGGATATCTAGTGGGACTGCTACTCTGGGGTGGTGGGTAGGGAAAAAATGGGGGGAAAATTGTAACTCAAAATCTGGTGGAAATGAATGATGTAAACCAGAAGTTAATAAAGCATTTATTAAAAAATAAAAAAATAAAATAAAATAAAATCCAAGTGCAAGGAATAGGGCACTGAATATTCAGATAAGCGGAGACTTTAGGACAATCGAAGTAGACAGAGTAAAGGGAAATTCAGATTGAGTTTTATTTTATTGTTTTCCAACATTCTTTCTAGAAATCAATTTATGTCATAGAATGTTTAAGCTAAAAAGGACCTGAAAACATCTAATGCTAGAAAATAGAAAAGAATTTTGGTGCATGAAGGTATCTTAGAACAGAGAATGTCAGATCAGCTTTAGAGCATAGTTTATCAGAGCTAGACGAAGTCTTAGAGGGAAGTCTAGGTGGTTCAGTGAATAGAGCATGGGCCCTGGAGTCAGGAGGATCTGTGGTCAAATCTGACCTCAAACACTTAACATTTACTAGCTGTGACATTGGGCAAGTCACTTAACCCCAACTGTCCTGCCCTCCCCTTCCAAAAAGCAAAAGCAAATAAAATAAAATAAAATAAGATAAAGAAATCTTAGAACCAAGATTGTCAGAGTTGGAAAAGACTTTAAAACAGTTTTTAAAAAATGATCAGCACCCTCTGGGAACCTTTTAAATTGTCCTAAATTAAGAATTCCTAAGAATTCTCTTGAAACAGAGGATATAAGAGGTAGGAATGATCTTAGAATACAGAATATTTGAACCTAGCAAGACTCTGGAATATAAAATTTTAGGTCTTGGAAGGACCTTTGATAAGGAATGTTAAAACCAGAAGAGGTATGAATTTGGGGTTAGGATATCTCATCCAAACCACACATTCATTTATTCATTCAATAAACATTTATTAAGCAACTAGTATGTGTCAGGCATTATGCTAAATGTTAGGGATACAAATAGAGACAAAAGACAGTCCTTGCTTTCATGATCTTGTGATCCAATGTAGGACACATCAAACAAATATGTAGAAAATTAGTTAGATGCAGCATGAATAGGAAATAAGGAAGACAGGGAAGGTACTCGAATTAAAAGGAGTTAAGGAAGGCTTTCTGTAAAAGTTGGGGTTCAGTCATTTTCAGTTGTGTCTGACTTTTTTGTGACGCCACTTGGGGTTTTCTTCGCAGAGATACTGGAGTGGTCTGCCATTTCCTTCTCTAGATCATTTTTACAAATGAGGAAACCAAGGAAAACAGAGTGAAATGACTTGTCAAGGATTTTAGTTGGGACTTAAAGGAAACCAGTGAGGTCAGGTCAGATCAGTAGTCAGGGCAGAAGCGGGAGAACGAACATTCCAGGTATTGGAGGACAGCCAGAAAAATGCCTAGAACTGAGAGATGGAGAGTCTGGGCTGTGGAACATCCAGGAGGCCAGTGTTACTAGCTCAAATAGTACATGGAAGAGAGTTGGGTGCAAAAAGACCGGAATGGTAGGAAGGAGCAAAGTTATGAAGGGCTCTGAAGATCAAACAGCATGTTGTATTTACTTCTGGAAACAATAGGAAGTCACTGGAGTTTACTGAATAGGGAAGTGACATGGTCAGACCTGCTTTTTAAGAAAATCCCTTTGGTGACTAAATGGAGGATAGATTAGAATAAGAGCCTTGAGATAGACACGCCCACCATCAGGCTACTAGAATAATCCAAGTGTGAGGTGATGAGGGATTGTTGCAGGGTGATGAGAGTGTCAGAGGAGAGACAGAGGCATATTTGAGAGATGTTGCAAAGGAGGAATCAACAGACCTTGGAAACAGCTTGGATATGGACAGTGAGAGATAGTAAAAAATTTAGGATGACTCCTCACTTTTGAGTTTGAGAGACTAGGAGGATGGTGGTGTCATCTGCAGTAATAGGGAAGGGGTTGGGGAAAGGCTTAGGGTAAAAGACAACTCTATTTTGGACACACTGAGTTTAAAGTGTCTGTTGGACATCCAGTTCAAGATATCTGAAGGTAGCTGGAGATGCAAGATTGAAGATCAAGAATGATATTGGGGCAGGATAGATAGATTTGAAAGTCATCAGCATAAAGATGGTAATTAAATCCAGGGGAACTGATGAGATCACCCAGTGAAGTAGTATAGAGGGAGAAGAAAAAAGTACCTAGGACAGAGCCTTGGGGGACCCTTATAGTTAGAAGGCAGGATCTGTAGAAGAATCCAGCAAAGGAGACAGAGAAGGAGTGGTCAGAGATATAGAAGGAAAACCAGGAGAGCACAGTGTCCTGAAAATCTAGAGAGAAGAAATTATCAAAGGCTGCAGAGAGGCCAAGGAGAATGAGAATAGAGAAAAGGGCATTGGATCTGGTGACTAAGAGATTGTTAGTAATTTTGGAGAGAGCAATTTCAGTGGAAGGATGAGGTTGGAAACTGGATCAAATGGGGGTAGGAAAAGAAGTGGTAGGAAATAAGCCAGTAGAGAGGGAGTAAAAATAAGATGGGCATGATAGAGAAGGGGGAATTTATTGGAGGAAATGGGAAAGAATAGAATCACTTGAACAAGTAGAGGGGTTAGCCTTGGTAAGGAATAAGGCCACTTCATTATGTGAGACAGGGTGAAGGATGAGATTGTGGCAGAAGGTATCTGAGTGATAGCTTGAATTAAGGAAGAGGGGAGAAGAAAATATTTATGGTGGATGGCTTCAACTTAGTCTATAAAATGTAAGGCAAGAGTCTCATCTTTGAGAGTGAAGGGAGCCATGGAAGGCTTGAAGAGGGATGAAAAGGTTAGGGAGAGTCACTATGCAGAATGGGGTAGTAAGTTGATGAGGGAGATAGAGTAGAATTACCTAGCAACAGTGAGGGCCCAGTTGAGGTTATGTAACATAAATTTATAGCAGATCCAGTCAGAATGGCTGCATGATTTCCTCCACCTTTATTTATCAGCAGGTGTGTAGGTGGGAAGGTAGCAAATCATGGGAGTGATCCAAGGCTGAGGTTTGATTGGGCATAATCGGGCATGTGTTTAGGGGTCTGTGGATTCAAGAGAGGAGGAGAGTATAACTGAATTATTTCACCACATAGTAAAGAGAACTGGAGAGAATGGCTAGTGCAGGAGAGATGGCCTTGGTGAGAACTGAGGGTCAGGGAGCTAGCAGGCACAGTGTAGATAAAGAGTAGGGTTGTGTAAGGGACAGCAGAGAGAAAGAGATGAAGAGCCAGTCAATTGCGGTCAGATAAGGGGATTTTAGACTTCTTGAACATGGAAGCAGGACATTTGTGGGTGATGGCAAGACTGAGGATATGACCATCTTTATGTGGGGCTGACGGTGAGGGGGGTGGAGTAGCTCATAGGAACTGAATAGATTAAAAAAGAGAGCTGTTACAGTTTTCAGGGGAGAGTCACTATAGATGTTGAAGACCTCTAGGCAGGAGTTGAGGAGAGAAAAAATTGTAATCCAGGTATTAAACTAATTGAGGAAGGGAAGGGAATGGCTTGGAGATCTGCTGAAAACTATTACCAGGATTTTGATTGGGTGGCAGAGATAAACAGCATGAAACTCAAAGACATAGAAGTTACTAAGTGAAGGAGAGGGGAGAAGTAGAGGTGGCAATGGGAAACAAGGAGTATTCCAACTCTCTGGCCTCACTTAGTGAACGGAGGATGATGAGTGAAGATGCAGCCAGTCTGGCCAGGGAGGCTTGTCATCAGGGGAGAGCCAAGCTCCAGTAAGAGCTAGGAGATGGAAAGATCAGGAGAGGAACAGATTTAAGATGTTATAGAGGGGAAACAAGGACTAGGGAAGTCCAGTGAATTGTTCATGGTCTCATAGAGAGAGAGAATTGAGGCAAACCCTCAGCGTAGATGTAGTAGGTGACATGTCTCCCCTCTTGGAGTTCTGCATGGCTTCTCCCTCTGTGTGTGTGTGTGTGTGTTTTAATTTGGCCATGTGAGGTCAGCCCCTCCTTTCAGATTTCTCTAAATTAGTTGCAGCTGGAGGACTGCTGTCCCATGCAGACAGCATTAGTATCTAAGGAAATGAGGTCTCTAAGTGGATGGACAGGCTCCTTTCCCATCCCCCTTTCTTACCTTCTTCCAGATGCTCAGGGCTGAGGAGGTTGCTAAGGAGGGAAGGGAGGGCATATATTTGGAGGCTAAGGATTTTAAACCCTGGGCTCCCATAGCCCCAGGTCAGGAGGAGTCTGAGAGTGGATGGTATTTCATGCTGGTAATGACTACAGAAACTCATCCAGATGAAGGATCTTAAGATGGGTTTGGTCTTTGTATTTCGCTTGTTTTCATCTTTGGGAGGTTTTTAAGAGTACTTTCCAAAGAAAATATCTAGTTTCCTCCATCTTTACAGTGTGGCCCAGTAGAAAGGACTCTGGCTTTGGACTCAGGTACCCTGAACTTAAATGCTGGCTTTCACTATTACTGGCTGTGAGACTTTAGGTGAGACATTCAATCTCCCATCCTCAATTGTTGTTGTTCAGTCATATCCAACTCTTTGTTATCCCATTTGGGGTTTCCTTGGCAAAGACACTGGAGGGGTTTGCCATTTCCTTCTCCTGCTCATTTTACAGATGAGGGAACCAAGAAAACGGTGTGAAGTGACTCACCCAGGGTCACAGCGTCAGTGTCTGAGACAGGATTTGAACTGGGGAAGATCCACTGTGCCACACAGTTGCCCATCCTCAAGTACCTCACCTGTTAAATAGAGAAGAATAACAACAACCCAATGCCTCCTGGGATTATTGACTGGGAAGCACCTTGTAAGCCTTAGGGTATGACATAGAAGTGAGTGCTTTCTTACTGCTCTAGAATGTAAGGCAGAGACTTTTATTTTTGTCATGGAGTCCCCAGGTCCAGTACAGGCATATACTAAATGCTTATTGGTGGACTGATTGATGCATTTATTGTACAAACCTCTAAGTATTTCATTTCCCTTCCCCTTCCCCAAGGAGGAAGCAGACTTCTTGAAGCCAAGGATTTCTTCACTTTTGTCTTTGTATCTACCATAGTATTTTGCACATAATAGGCCCTTTTAAATACTTTTTCTAGGATTGATTGAAGGATCGGTCTACATTTCACAAATCTTATTCAGTGAATTTCTACATTGATCTAAACCTCAGCAGCAATGCCTGCTAGCCTAGAATGGGTGTCTGGGCTAAAGTTACTGCTGGGGAGAAGGGTTTTCCTTTTGCCCTTCTATCCCCATCACTCTTTACAGAGCCTGTATCATCGTAGGTACTTAACACATGCTTGTTGATGGACTGATTGGGAGATTAAGGATGTGAACAAAATCACAAGGAGGATTTGGAGAACAATTCACTTTTAAGATTTTAGATGGTCACCCTTTGACCTCTAAGATGCCCTAACAGCTCTAAAGTTATGACTCTGCCTTCTTTTGGATGAATATATTAATATGCTACATTTTAATCTGATCATTAAAGTAGGCTCAATAAAGACCTAGCCCTGGCAATGCTTTCCTGGTTAAAGTGGTATCCTTGGTTTAACCTCAGGGTTTGGGAATAGCATCACACCTCTTGAAAAACAGTTTCTCTATCTATCTATTTTTTTCACCATCCCCCCAAACTGGGGATCAAATATCTCAGGCATGCTTATAATAACTTAAAAGACAGCAACCCTTTTGATTGAATCTTGCTAGAATAGTGAAAGAAAAAATGAAAGAATCTGAGCTAAATTTGTGTTAGCCGAAGTCTTGCCTGGTCTGTTAATATAAAAAAACAAAATTATCTGTGTCCTCTGTGAAGCAGTAATTGTTTCAAGGAGAAGAAATCCAAGACAGCTGTTCACTGCTACGGAGGCAGAGATTGACAAGCCACAAGCTTCCCAGCTCTTGGAGGTTTGGCCAAACCTTCAAAGCTCCAATGTTCCAGTTATTATTAATCCTGGTTTTAAAGAATTTGACAAAAACACCTAATCTAATCTTTTTCCTAGAGCAAAAAAAAAGTAATAATTGGAGAGTGTTTTTTGTTCTTGTTATTGGGTGTGTGTGTGTGTGTGTGTGTGTGTGTGTGTGTGTGTGTGTGTGTGTTTCTCTTTCATTGGTGATCTCTGGCTTTGCTGGACTGATACAGGATATAGCCTTGGGCCTCTACAAAGGCAACTTTTTAAAGCAATTAACCTCTAACCTGGGTCTGATGAATCCTATTTGTTGCTTCAGCTGGAGCTGAGAAAAGTCTGGCCTTGTTTGGATGGGAATGATGACTGACTGTGGGATTCCACTCCATTGGCTAAAAGTGTCAGCTACAGGCCTTGAGTCCTAGGATTTGGAAAGGCCTTTCTCACCATGTGTGACCCTGGGGATTCCAGAGCACTAGGATCTGCGGTCAGGGAATTAGGTTAGAGAACAGAAGATAATAGTAGTAGTAGTAGCAGTAGTAGTAGTGGCAGTGGTAGTAGTAGCAGCAGCAGCTGACATATATAGTACTTTTTAAAGATTTTTGCAAAGTGCTTTACTGGTATTAGATCGTTTGATCAACACAACAACCCTTGTGAGGAGTATAAAATTGTAAGATTGTAAGGTAGGTACAATTTTCAACCTCCTTTTTACAGATTAAAAAAACAAACCATGACTTAGGGTTCCACAGTTATTAACTGGCTGAGGTAGGATTTGGATTCCCCAAGTCCACTTCTCTATTCACTGAGCCACCTGGCTGCCTCAAAGAGAGAGAAGGAAGAAAGAAGCTTCTTGTGACCTACTCTCCAATCTTTCCTCTGTTCTTTTTGAGTGGATGCATAATGTCTCCCAACCAAACCAATCTACAGATTAAACAGACATTCATTAAGTGCCTACCCCGTGCCAGGAATTGTGATGAGTGCTGAGACTATAAAGAAAAGGCAAACATACAAAAGCTGTCCTATACTTGTTACCTGATGGAGGAGACTGGAGGAACCTCCTGAAGAAGGTGGAGTCTTTGCTGATTGTGAAGGAGTCTTTAGGTAATGGGGGAGGGGGGACAGGGGAGGGGAAGCAGAGTGTTTCAGGTACAAGGAATCAGTCAGCAAAAGGACCCAAAGACAAGGCAAATAATGTCAAGTGTGATGTTCGAGCAGGTAAGTCAATTTTGAGGATCCACCATGTTCATAGAAGGGAACAATGTGCAAGAAAAGTGAAAATGTAAAGGCTCTAGGTTGTAAAGAGCTTTAAATGCCAGGCAAAGTCTGCATTTGACCATAGAAGTCATGGAGAACGTTCATGGGCACCCCTCCCCCACCTTACCCTACGAACATCTCAGACAGCTGTCCTTGAATTTTGAAGTCAACAGGAAGAGTCTGGCTGACAGACAGAGATTGCCCCTTTATTATATCCAAGAAGTTCTGGCTCATCAGCCAATTAAAAGACTTTTCATTGCCACACATTATGAACCCCTGAGTCACTGTGGCCACCTGTCAGAGAATAACAGCACATGCTCTAAAGTTGGAGGGGGTAAATCCCCTCTATCATGTCTGCTTCTAAGGAGTGCTCCCCCCCCAAAAAAAAAAAAAATCCGTGTGAGAGGTAGAAGTGGGTTAGAGCAAAACAGGGCGTGTAGCACTTGTTTTTCCCATATCACTGACACTGTCTCAGTGATCCTGCCTGTCAGCTCTTTGAGGTCCAGAAAGCGTAGTTTATCTAGGTCAGAATTAGTCCTGAATTCATTAGGGAAACACCTAGTAAGTGAGCTGTTCCCTTACTGCCCATTATTTTTGTTCTGAGATATTCCATTCAGAAGTCATTCTGATAGAGAAACAAAATTAAAATTAAAATCGAACAGGTCTACCCTTACTGTGGTGTCAGTTATCATTGTCCTACCTCACCCAGTCGTTGTCCAATCCCTTCTTTGATAATCTTTTTTTCTTATCCTTAGCCTTCCTCACCTGCCCCAGGTTGTCCTGAGCTCTAGCCTCAATGATACTATTCTTACAAGACCATGACACCCTCATAGTCACCCCATTTTTCCTGCCCTTGTTTCACTTTATACATATTTTATAAAATCTAAAGGGGGTACATTATTTGTGCATCCCTAACAGTATCTTCAGAAAACTCCTACTTTTTCCTTCTCACTGGAATTTCTCCCCACTATGTCTTCAGAATTTCACTACTGAAAAGGACAATCGGGTCCTTGTTATCAAAAGTCAACTTTTTTTTAACTTTTCTGATTGATCCTCTGTTTCCTGGACTTTAAGGGCTGATCTAAGCTTTCTCATCTCTCACCACTGGGTCACAGCATCCCTGCTTTCTCCCTTTCAGTCAAGGATATATCCTTATCAGGACCATTAGATCAGAGTTAGAACTGGGGAGAGCCATAAAGGTCATTGAGCCTAACCCCTTCATTTTCCTTTCCTTATCCTCAGATGAGAAACCTGAGATTCAGATAAGTTTGGCTATTTACTCACCACTAGCTACTCACTGGTTACACTACTGGTTATTTACTACTATTAAATGCCTGGTGTGGCATACATAACCAAATCTTCCTAGTTCCAAATCACTATACCATGATGTCTTATATGTTACAGAAAAAATAGGGACCACCTGGCATAAAGTCTCTCTTCTCCCCTATCTGACATCTCAAAACACCTTGACAACATTACTTGATCATCACAGCAACCCTTAGAGGTAGATGCTATGATTTTCCCCAATTTTACAGTTATGAAAAATGAAGAAAACAGATTAAATAACTTCCCTGGGGTTGTAGTTAGCAAGTTTTTGAGGTAGGACTGGAACTCAGGTCTTCCTAACTCCAGGTCTTACTGCAGTGAAGTCCTGCTGAGGTTATGTAATATCTCCTGTAGCCTTCAGTATTTTGCCCATGTGAGGGTTGTCTTTGGTGATACTTTTTCTAGGTTCCTTCTGGCAATGTCATTTATGTCTTCATGAATCACCAAAAGTAGATAATAGACATCCGTTTTAACAACTCTTGAGAAATTGGCCATTTTGTCTTAGATACACGCCCTGGAAAAACAATGAACCCTTCCATTCTTGTTATCATGTTCAAAGCTAGCTGCCTCAGTACCCCCAAGGAGGGAGAAACTAGCCAGTCCTCCTCTTTTCCTTTTCCTCTGAACCCCCTGGATGTCCTCCCACCTGTCCAGTTCCATGGTTCTCCTCTGTCATTCTGTCGAGAGAGCTCAGGCAGCTGCTTCCTCCTCGCAGTAGCTAGCCCCTTCCTCATCAGGAAGAGCTGCAAATCTGTTTTTCAGCTCCAAGTACGTTATTGTACATTTCGTTCCTTCCTCCACAGTGGAACATTCTTCCTCCAATTTCCTGACAAAGGTCAAGTTGCCACTCTGGATCCTATTATTTCCTCTTGGAAGTTTGTTTGCCAATTTGTCTTGGTTTGTTTTTGTTTTGTTGTTATTGTTGAAAGTGGGGTGGGGGGTTGGAAAAACACTGCATTTGATAACTGAGTGAAGGGGATAGTCCTGGAGTCCCTTCCCTGAATAAGGGAAAACAGCCTACACTCATTGCAGACAGTATTCATTTGGTTGTGGCAGAAATAGAAGCAACTCAAGTCATTTCAAACTTCACCTGGTTACCATTTGTTATTGGTAAATCGTTTCAATCATGTCTGACTCTTCAGGACCCCTACTGTGGTTTTCTTGACAAAGATACTGGAGTAGCTTGCCATTTATTTCTCTAGCTTATTTTACAGATGAGGAAACTGAGGCAAATAGAGTCAATTGACTTGCTCAGGGTCACACAGCTAATAAGTGCCTGAAGCCAGATTTGAACTCAATCTTCCTGACTCCAAAGCCAATACTCCATGTACTTATGGCCTCCCATGGCTACCCTTCTGGATAGCCTTGCTTGATATTCCTGATATTCTAGCCCTGTGTGTGTGTTTTTAACTAGTTCAATGAGAACTTTAAAGCCCCTCATTACCTCATCTTTAGTCCTTAGAGGTCACCTAGTCCAATCCCCTCAGGCTAAAGATGAGAAAACTCAAGATTTTGTCATTAGAGAAAGTGACTTGCTAACATGGTGACTTGGTTGTTTAGATGGCCTGGGAGGTAGCTCAGACCTTGCTCTATAGAAGAATGGCAGCTCTAGGTTTCAAAGGGAGAACAACTACTTTGAGAGTCAAGAGGCAAGTGGGAAAACAGAAAGTGAGACACAATGTGAGGACAGGAGACACCTTATGTTAGGACCCAGAAGGGTCCTAAGAATGTAGAATATGGGAACCAAAAAGCTAAAACATTAAACATGGAAAGATTCGAGCTGGGAAAAGATGAGAGAAAATGGCAAATCATGAAATGTCCGAACGAGAGTGGAATATAAAAATTATTTAATCTTACTTTACAGAGGAGGAAACTATGACTCGGGGAGGGGAAATTTCTTTCTAGATCAATACCCTCACTGAATAGGGATGAAACTGAGGCTCAGGGAAGATTCTTTCCTCTGTCCTACAAGGAGATAGGACCATGGAGTCAGAATCAAGACCTTGCCCCATCCCAGGTCAAGACTTCTCCAGTTTGAGAAAAATCCACCTGAATTGCTTTACCAGGCCTGCTCATCTGCTCTGGTTTGGAGAACCAGAGGATTTTTTTTTAAAGCAATTGGGGGAACTTCTGGAGCCACAGCACCCACAGAACTACACAGAGAAGCTAACCTCCTGCTGAGGACAGCCCAGCAGCCCTGCAGGGAGCAGCGAGCGCAGTGCTCTGAGAGCAGGCAGCACAGCAAGCTGGGAACCAACAGTGCAGCGCAGAGAGCCGAGCCCAAGTCCGCGGTTTTAGCCCCAGGGCGGCCGGGCCATCAGCCAGCTGGAGGGACCCCAGAACATGAGCAACTGTGTCGATTCCAGAATTATCAGCACAGATATTCCTAGGACAAAGTGAGAGGTTAGTGCCCTATGGACTTTGGGACCAGTATTTGGGGAACACGTGGCTTCCTCCCCTGGGGGCAAAAAGCTGCTGAAGAAACAGCTGCACAGAAGCCATTTTGCAGCTTCAGTAGTGGCTCGAGCTCCTGGTCTGCAAACTGTAGGGAGATCCAGCAATCAGTCTGGGGGTTAATCGCTCTTGCTTTAAACTGCCTGGATCTAGATTGTGGTCTGGGGGGGAAGTTTGGGGTGGGTATCCAATTTGCCAGAGTGGGTGGAGGCTTTACAGAGGCCACCCAACTGGCAGAAGTTATGAAGACCCCACGTTTGGGCAGAAGCTCCCCTGTCTGGTGGCAGAGTCCTACTGTGGCAACAAGCCCAAAAATCAAGTAATTAAGTGGCAACATGCCTAGGCAAATGAAACAAAATAAACAGAAAAGTTCAACATTGGACTCCTATTTTAGGGGCAAAGAGGCTCAAAGCATGGAGGAGGACTGTGAGGTCAGAGCTCCTGCAACAAAAGCCCCAAATGAAAATACAAGCTGGCTACAGGCCATAGAGGACCTTAAGAAGCAGATAAGAGAAGTGGGGGAAATTTTGGAAAGAGAAATGAAAAAGATGCAAGAAAAGTATGAAATGACAGTCAACAGCCTGACTGAGGAAAATAACACCTTAAAAAATAGACTAACTCAAATGGCAAAAGAGGCTCAGAAAGGCAATGAGGAGAAGAATGCCTTAAAAAGTCGAATTTGCCAGATGGAAAAAGAATCTCAAAAGCTCACTGAGGAAAATCATTCCTTCATAGTTAGACTGGAGCAAATGGAAGCTAGTGACTTTATGAGAAATCAAGATACTATTAAACAGATCCAAACAAATAAAAGAATAGAAGGCAATGTGAAATATCTCATGGGAAAAACCACTGACCTGGAAAATAGATCCAGGAGAGATAATTTAAAAATTATTGGACTACCTGAAAGCCATGATCAAAGAAAGAACCTAGAAATCATCCTTAAAGAAATTCTCAAGGAAAATTTCCTTGATGTTTTAGAACCAGTGGGGGAAATAGAGGTTGAAAGAATCCATCGATTGCCTCCTGAAAAAGATCCCCAAAAGAAAACTCCTAGGAATATTATAGCCAGGTTCCAGAACTCCCAGATCAAGGAGAAACTACTACAAGCAGCCAGGAAGAAACAATTTCAATATTGTGGAAACACAATCAGAATAGCCCAGGACGTGGCAGCTTCTACACTGAGGGATTGAGGGGCATGGAATATGATATTCCAGAGGGCAAAAGAGCTGGGATTGAAGCCAAGGGTCACCTACCCAGCAAAACTGTGTATCTTGTTTCAGGGGAAAATATGGTCATTAAGTGGAATAGAGGACTTTCAAGCATTCTTGAGGAAAAAACCAGAGTTGAATAGAAAATTTGACATTCAGACACAAGAAGCAAGAGATGCTTGAGAAGGTAATCAAGGAAAAGAAATCAAAAGGAACTTATCAAAGTTGGGCTATTTACATTCCTACATGGAAAAACAATAACTGTGTTTGATGAAACCTTTCTCATTATGAAAATAATTGAAGAAGGGTACATGGCACATGTTCACAGATATACATGGATAGAGGGCACAGGTTGAATTTGATGGGAAGGGATGATTCTTTTTTTTTGGAGGGCAATTGGGGTTGGGTGACTTGCCTGGGGTCACGTGGCTGGGTTTTTGTTTGTGTGTTGGGTGTCTGGGGCCGTATCTGAGCTCGGGTCCAGGCCCGGCGCTCTGCTCGCTGCGCCACTTAGCCGCCCCAAGGAAGGGTTGATTCTTAAGGGGTGAAGTCAAGAGGTGAGAGAGGAAAGTGGCAAGAGGAGATGGAGAGAGACAGGGTAGGGTAAACTAGGGAAAAATGTAACTCATAATCTGGTGGAAATGAATGATGTAAACCAGAAGTTAATAAAGCATTTGTTTAATTAAAAAAAAAAAAAGCAATTGGGGGTAAGTAACTTGCTCAAGGTTACATGGCCAGTAATTTTTGTGTGAGTGTTAAGTCTGAGGCCATAACCAATCCCGGGTCCTCCCTGGGGCCTGCGCTCTTACTCACAGCACCACCTAGCGGCCCCCAGAGGTTGTTTTTGTTTGTTTATTTTGTTTGTTTTTTTGTTTGCTTGTTTGTTTTTTGCTTTTTGGAGAGGGGTAGGGCAATTGGGGTTAAGTGACTTGCCCAAGGTCACAGGCTAGTTTTGTGTTAAGTGTCTGAGGCCTGATTTGAACTCAGTTCCTCCCAACTCTGGGGCTGGTGACTCCACCTAGCCTCCAGTTAGGTTAATTGTTTATCTGGCTGAGCCACAGGTAGGGAACCTGTGTACCTGAGGCCATGTGGCCCTCTAGGTCCTCAAGGGCTATACTTGAGGTTTCAAATCAAATGCTGGCCTCCAGGCCCCAGGCCTGTCAAGCTGGATGTATTTTTGATCTAATATCAATAAAGAAACAAGTCTTATCCATGTATACACACAATCCACAATCTTAATGCTTTCAATTCTTTCCAGTGTGTCACACATCAGTGCTTCTCCAGGACATAGCAAGGGGCTGGAAAAGTGCGTTCAAAGGCAAAATATGCCCACATTCCAAATAAGCCATTCGTGGTGATGAAACTATCTCTGTTCTCGTCTCCAGAATTCTAGTCTTGGTGTCCAATATTGCCTAAATCACTGCCCGGTTACTCTTTGGCAAGTAGCATTAGGCAAGGGTATTTAGTATTTGCTCAGCACCTACATCACAAACAGCCAATCATTTCTTTTCAAAGATAATTCTGAAGGAGTTTGTTTCCCATACTGGCTGCCTTTCAGTGCTTGAAAAGATGATTTTAAACTCTAAATCTCCAAACAATCTGAAGCTAAAGTGGTCTTGTTGACCTCATTAGTCACTTAAAATATTAATATTGATCATCCTGCTTATTTATAGGGGTTCTACTTTCAGGACTTTTGAGATTCTGTTGTTTTGCTTTGTTTTTTTTCTGGAGATGGAGTTGTGCAATGAACCATTAGAAAATGACCATCTGGCTATTGGTAACTGCTGGGTAGGAAGCAGCTAGGTGACTCAGTAAATAGAGCAATGGATATGTAGTCAGGAAGACCTGAGTTCAAATCTGGATTCAGACACTCACTAGCTGTGTGACCCTGGATGTCACTTAACCTCTATTTGCCTTAATCTACTAGAGAAAGAAATGGCAAACCACTCCCCTAGCTTTGCCAAGAAAACTCCAAATGGGGGCGTGAAAAGTCAGGCATGACTGAATAGCAACAACTGTTGGGTAATGGTGAGGTAACCTATGACACAGCATTCTACCCTGAGTATCTTCACCACCACCCAGGGATGAATCACTGTTTTCCCAATCAAAAATTACCTAGAATTAAGGAAGGTCCTTTCAATTCCTTGAATTCCACGTTTTAATATTCCACGTCCTCAGGGTACATTCTATGTTCCATGTTCTAATATTCTATACCCTATAATCCAACATGCTATATTCTAAAGTTTACTTCAGCTCTAACATTCTATGTTCTAGGTCCCTTCTAGAACCAACATTCTATGTTCTACTCTCTACCTATCTGTACTCTTAACATTCTTTACACTATTGAGGGAATTGGAGCAGCAAGTGGTGGAGGGAATGGAGCAAACCACCTTCACTCCATCTTGTGATTCAGTTGTGGAACTAGCTTAGTTCCCACTCTATTCAATTAGGAGCCTAATCCAATTTCTTTCTTGGTGGGAGGGGGGCAACTTTATTCAATTGTGAGAGGATTTTGTTTGATTATTTGAACCTAGCCCAGTGTGTCTGGGCAGCTGGACCCCCTTTACCTACTACTTAGAGACCCTTAATTAAGGACCTAGGTTATACTGACCAGAAATTCAGTTGAATCCAAAGACTGATGCAAGGGACTTTCTCACAGCTGTAAATCCTAAGCAACCCATATTTCTTATCTAAAAACTGGCCTGATGCTAATGGATTATTTCTTGTTTTCATGTTCTTTTGATTATTCACAGACAGTTGGAGGGAGTGGGATACCTGTTCACTCTCCCCCTCTCAATTTACAAAGTCCCTAATCTTTCCTCCAATTAGAAATCAGATCACCTAATTTTGTATCCCAGTTAATTGCTTTTTTTAAATTAGCTAATCTTATTTGTTTTTATGCATAAAAATCTGTCTCCCCAAACTATATTCCAATATCTTATATCAATTTCAGCTTTAACGTTTTATGTTCTAGGTTTCCTTCCAGGACTAATATTCCATCTTCTGCTCTCAAGTTATTTGTTTTCTAATATTCTATACATTATATTCCAATATCATATGCCCTAAAGTCTATTTTAGCTCTGATATTCTATGTTTTATATTCTAACATTCTATGTTCACTTCCACCAATATTCTATAACTTCCATTTAATGGATGGGCAAAAAGGCTCAGGGAGAATGGATGTATTGTTCAAGATTATGGAGCCAGGCAGCAACTCTGTCCAGATTAAGAGTAGGTCTCTCAGCTACTCTTCCAATTCTCTTCCCATAAAACCAACTATGAGATTGAATAAAGCATGACCTCCCATCTGCACCCAATGGCTCTGGAAATGGGATGTTGGAGATGCTAAAGGGCCCCCACCGGAAAGTGGTGGGAGAGGACGCCATCACTTCATGTAATCCAGGGAATTAAATGCCCTCCTTAATTGTTCTTTCCTTCCTCTCACAGAATGACTTGAACCCCAAAGAAATGGGGCCCATTTTTCTTCCTTGCTAACAACAATAGCATTATACCTGTTTTTCCCTTTGGTCTCCAGGGTAGCAGAAAAACAATCCCTGTCAGGAGTGAAGAGAGGAAAGAGGAAAAGAGGGGAAAAAGGAGATGACTGATAAGGTTTATGAGAGAGCATGGACCAGAGGAACCAGGCAGCCCCATGTTAAGGGAAGGCAGGTTTGAGGCTCACAGACTGATACTGGAATTTATTCAAGCCCTGAGATGGGATGACAAAAGTGAAAGGATTCTTAGCTATAAATCATCTAGTCCCACCCACCCCCTTTTTACAGATGAAAAGACTGAGGCCTAGAGTGTTTAGGAGACTCTCCTCAGGCCACAGAGGTCACAAATGGAAGAGCCAGGACCGTTGCCCTTTGATGGCAAACGGCTTACAGCTGTGCAGGCAAACCTCCCCAAATGGAGACCCAAGGTGAGATGTTTTGCTGGAGTCTGGGGGCATTTCAGAGCAGCTTTCCTCCCACTTTTGATTGGGCCCAGTCTATTCTGCTCAGCCAGAAAAGGAAAGCCAGACCCAGCTCTGTTCCCATTAACATCATGGTTATTTAGCTGCTTCTTTCTTTTCCATTCCCATTTAAGGGCTCATTGGCTTCATCAGAGGGGGATTTGTGGCTTTGTTATTGACATAGTCCTGAAATTTAGGGAAGAGTCAGCCAAGGGCCTGAGTTTGGGCAAAATGTCCCTTCCCCTCTCTGGGCCTCAGTTTCTTCATCTCTAAAAATAATGGGGTTAGACTGGGTGAACTCTGAGATCCCTTCCAATTGGAGAATGCTGTGGCTCTGTGGCTAACTGGCAGAGGCCGTCCCCCTCCTTGCCAAGATCAGCTCCTCCCTCCCATCCAACCTCTTTTTTTTGCCAGGAGTTCATCCTCTCCATCATCATCTCTCCTCTTTGAATTTCCAATATCTCTTTGCCCACTGGTTCCTTCCCTGTTTCCTAAAGATCTGCTTCTATCCTTCAAAAACAACAATAGAATATCAAGGGAATTAATGAAAAAAAATGCAAAGGAAGGTGGCCTAGCTGTACCAGACCTAAAACTCTATTGTAAAGCATCAATCCTCAGAACTATTTGGTACTAGCTAATAGACTGGCAGATCAGTGGAATAGGTTAGGTAGACAAGACACAATAGTATGACTATAGAAATCACTGTTTAATAAACCCAAAGTCTCCAGCTTCTGGAATGAGAACTCATTATTTGACAAAAACTGCTGGGAAAACTAGAAAATAGTGGAGCAGAAACCAGACATAGACCAACATGTCACACCCTACACCAAGATAAAGTTGAAACGGGCACAATCATTCAGATATAAAGGACGATACCATAAGCAATTTAAAAGAGCAAGGAATATCTCCTCTCCAAGGGGTTTGAACACAGCCTTCTCCTGGTTTTCTCCCTACTTGTGGGATTGTTCTTTGTAGGTCTCCTTTGCTGAATCGTTCTCCATACCCCACATTCCAGTCTCTGTCCCTGGGGCTCTTCTCTTTTTCTCCCCAAGCTTGTCTTGATGATCTCCTCCGTTTGCCTTGGATTCAAGACTTCTCTCCAAGCTTACTCCCCAAATCTGCATATGCAGCCCTCATTTCTCTAATAAACTCTCACCTTACATCAGGAACTGCCTGCAAAACAAGTAAATATCCCACAGGCTCACATCCAATATGTACAAAGAAGAACTCATATCTTTCCCTCTGAAAGCTCCCTTTCTCAATCTCCCACTTTTTTTAGGGCATCACCATCCTTCTATCCACCTAGGTTCTCAAAATGAGAAGCATCTTTAATGATTTCCTGCCCCACCCCATGTCCAATCAATTTCCTTGCTTGGATATTTCTGCCTTGAAAACATCTCTCACACTTGTTTTCTTCTCAAGCAGTCATAGCATTTATTAAGCACTTGCATTGGGGATACAGAGAAACACAAAAAAGGTCCTGCACTCAAGGAGCTCACAGTCTAATGAGGGAGACTACTCCCATAGCAGCACCCTATATCAAACCCTCAGAACTTCTTGCCTAAACGAGTTCTATATCTTCTTAAATTAGCTCTGCTTCCAGGCTCCTCCTGCTCCAATCTATGATCTCCACAGCTGCCAAAATGATCTTTCTAAACCACAGGTCTAGACGTGATTGCCCTGCTCAAAGAGCAGACTTATCCCTATTGCTGTTCAATTGTGTCCAACCCTATCTGGGGTTTTCTTGGCAAAGATACTGGGTAGGTCGCTATTTCCTTCTCCAGTTTATTTTACAGATGAAGAAACTGAGGTAAATAAGGTTAAGTGCCTTTCCCAGAGTGACACAGCTCATAAAGCATCTGAGGCTAGACTTGAACTCAAGAAGAAGAGTCTTCCTGACTCCAGGTCTGTCACTCTATCCACTGTGCCACCTAGCTGCCTATCCCCATTGCTTATGTATAAAATGTAAACTTCCCTGTATAAGCATCTAAAACCTTCATAATCTGGCTTCTGCCTAGCCTTCAAGAGCCATAAGTGCTGAATCAGGAGTCAGGAAGTCCTGAGTTCAAATCCAGTGTCAGACACTTATTAGCTGTGTGATCCTGGTCAAGTCGCTTAACCCCTGCTCATTTCAGTTTCCTCATCTTTAAAATGATGACATCTGAAGTTACCTCTTTGAGGTAACTCATCATTTTCCACCAGCTTTGGACCATCATATCTCAATGCTGAGTATTCCTTGACGTCCTCTCCCTTGCCCTCCCCCTACCCAAATTACTTTTATGTGTTGTTTTCCCCCATTAGATTGTAAACTCCTTGAGGGCAGGAACTTTCTTTTTCTTATTTGCAAGCACAGTGTCTGGTACATACTAGGCACTTGAAAAATATTTATTCAGTTCCAGCCTTGTCTTTGATGCCATGATTAGTAAATGTGTGTTAATGAAATTGAACAGACAAAATCGAGAAAGAAGGCAGCAGCAGCTCCAAACATCTCATTAAGAAGAGCCTGAAATAAAAGGATAACTTTCTTCCTAGAGCAGGGAAGAATGAACCCTCATTGTTTATAACCCAAAGCTCTAATCCGAATCTTCAAAGAAAAATGGGGTATTAGCTCCCCTGCCTCTAAAACTCCCACAACCCTTGCCCCAGACTAATCTACAATAAATAATTATTGAAACCATTCAAATGGACAGCATTTCAACTCCCCTCACCCCACAGTGTGATAAAACCTCCCCTTCCCTGGCTCTTTGCTGAAATATAAGCTGATCATCATGGTATGCCAAGGAAAGCTTTTTGGCAATGAGAGTTTGAAAGAAAAAAAATATATCTAAAGTGCTGAGACAGCACTGTATTTAGACAATTCAATTTGGAAAGCCAAGCCAGTTCCTGTAAGTCTCCTGCTCGAAGAACAAAAGGTTTTATTGAAAGTATTCCTGTGGATATTAATACCGACACTTTAATGAGCCCTGCAGCAAGTAAAAGTCCTCATGGGCAGTAATTACACCAACGCTCCATCAGTGGGACTCGGGCAGAAAGCCAGGACGACAAAAATCCGTCACTCACTCGATAGTCACCTCAGGTTGTATCAGACAGCCCACACTGGATGGTTGAGTCACCATTACTTTGGTGGCACTTTGGGAGGGAGAGGGACTTGGGTCACTTTGGGAAGACAACCAATCGGCGTTTCCCACTGGAAAAGGCCTTTCAGGGGTTGGAGATGGGAAAAGGCTTCAACAGAAACCCCATCACAAACAACTTATTCCCCCCACCTTAAGTCTCTGAGGAGGTCTGGATGTGGGTTGGCATTTTCCATTTCTTTGAACTTTGTCATTCAGAAGGGGAAATTTTCTTAGAAATGTTTCAGTCAGGGAATGGTGGTGAGAATCTTTTTCTACCAGATCTTTCTGCTCCAGAAATGGGGAGGAGGAGGAGGAAGAAGAGGGGGGAGAGAGAGAGGCAGAAAGAGGACCCAAGAGAAGTCGGAAAGTAGGAGATAATATAGGGAACCAAAACAAGGAAAGAAAAGAGAGGGAAAATGAGGCAAAGAGAGGGAGAATAGAGGAGAAAATAGAAAAGGGGAAGGGAAAGCATAGAAAGAAAAGAGGATGAAAGGAAGGAAAGAAGGAAATGGAATTGAGAAATTAATTACTTGTATGGCCTTGGTCAAGTCACATCACATTTATATTTATATATGTGCATATACATATATTATATATATACAAGTATATACATACACATACACACATACACATTTTTTCCTCCAACATAAAGAGATTGAACTAGATAAATGCTACATTTCCTTCCTTTGCATCCAGGAATAAGTGACTGTCAAGTTGTATTTTACCCTGGTCAGACCCACATATGTAGGGCTTGTATTCTACTTGGGAAGCCACATTTTAGGGAGGACATTGATAAATTGGAGAGGATCTGGGGAATTCAACCAGGATGGAGAAGAGCCCTGAGTTGATGCCATATGAAGACTAGTTAAAAGAATTGGAGATGTTTAGCCTGGAGAAGAAAAATCTTGTGGGAGAGAGGGGGGTCAAGATACCTTTAAGTATAAAGGGCTATTTCCTGAATGAGGGAATAGACTTTCTCCCTTGGCCCCAGAGAGTACTAAAATCAAAAGAGGTCTAAGCTTCCTTGCGGCTAACTTTGAGTCAATTTAAAGAAAGTTTTCTAACAATTAGAGCTATTTTAAGAATAGCGTAGAATACCTTCAGAGGCTGGAGGATTTTCTACCATCATTACTATACTCTAATTAAAGACTGGATGAACATGTATTAGCTATATTGCTGAGGGGAGTCTTCAGAGGAGTTGGGTACAATGGCCTCTGAGGTGTCTTCCTCTAGGAATTTTTGATTCTCTGATTTTAAATTCATAGAAAAGAAGGGAAGGGGGGCGGCTAGGTGGCGCAGTGAATAGAGCGCCGGCCCTGGAGTCAGAA
This sequence comes from Gymnobelideus leadbeateri, assembly GCA_011680675.1. Classification (NCBI taxonomy): domain Eukaryota; kingdom Metazoa; phylum Chordata; class Mammalia; order Diprotodontia; family Petauridae; genus Gymnobelideus; species Gymnobelideus leadbeateri. Next base: position 165,336 of record WOXC01008095.1, read on the forward strand.
GGACCTGAGTTCGGATCCGGCCTCTGACACTTAATCCACACAAACAAAAACCTAGCTGTGTAACCTTGGGCAAGTTACTTAACCCCAATTGCCCTAAAGGGGCGGCTAGGTGGCGCAGTGAGTAAGAGCGCCGGCCTCGGAGTTGGGATGACCCAAGATCAGATCCGGCCTCAGAAAATGAGCACCCACGTGTAAATAATGACTAGCCGTGTAACCCCAATTGCTTAAAAAAAAAAAAAAGAAAAGAAGGGAAGAAATTGTTAGGAGGTGGGCTAACCTTTTGCAGTCACTTCTCAAGAGTATTGAAAAAAGTGTGAAAACATACCAATGTAGCACTCAATTTTTTCTGAGGAAAGTTGGCTAAGCAGTGCTAAGGAGAATGAAAAGAATATGTTACGAGATTTTGAACTTAGGATCAGAAGGAGCGTGGATGAGAAAGAGCCTCAGATATAATCTAGTCCAAAGCTTTCATTTTACAGATGGGGAAACTGAGCTCCAAGAAACCTGAAGTTATTTGCCCATGGTCACAGAAGTAATAAGTGGAAGAGCTGGAATTTGAATCTATATTCTGTCTCTTAATCTAAAACTCTTCATATAGTGTCGAGATTTCACCATCATGTACTGATTCTTTTGGCTAAACCTGGAGAAAAATAAATGTATAGCTGGAAGGGACCTTCAAGATTATCCCCTTGATTAACAAATAAGGAAACTGAGGCTCAAGCAGGCTAAGTGATTTGCCCAACTTCACACAGGTAATGAAGGACCAAGACAGGATTTGAACCCAGGGCTCTTAGAACGAACCAAGATTTTCTCTACTGTTCCATGCTATCTGCCTCCTGAATGCCCTTCCTTGACTTGTCCTGAATTGGTGAGGTTAATACAGATTAACTCCCCTGGCTGTGCAGCTCAGGAAGCTTTCAAGGTAACTTTGTACTGAGTGGCATCACTATAGAGGAGAACCTGAGAATCAGATTGAATGTAGCAAGGCTTTTCTCTGTCCTCAGTCCTCAGGAGAGGGAAGGGAAATGCCCTTGCCCTCCCCACAGTCAGGCTGAGAGGGAGTGCCCACTTTCACATCCTTCCCAGGGAAATGCCAGTTTCTCAACTGAAGAAAGGAGTCCCTTCATTTACATGAAACCCATATACATTTGCATGAAGTGTCAGGAGTTGATGAGGACTTTGGGGGAATGCTACATCTTTTTTTAAGAGGTAGGGTTGTCTTTCCTCCTACACCTTCTCCCCAGATGCAAAAGATACCCAGACCCAGAGAATCTTGCATCTTTCTGGGCCTGGTACTTTTGTACAAAATGTCCTCCATATCTCCCAACCCTACACATCTCCACTGAGAAGTTTTATCTAGCTTTTCCAAAAGACTTCTGGGAAATGAAAAAAGCCCTGTTGAGCTTCCTAAATCTGATTCCATCTTTCTTCCTCTAAGCTCAGTATTTCAGTCAGGGAGTAATAGCAACTATTCTTCCACACCCTTTTCACCTGCCAGACCATTCACTCAACCGTCATTCATTGACCACTATCCTGTGCCAGGCTTTGGTAAGAAACAATGATAATTAATACTAGGCTCCTGCTCTCATAGAGCTTGAGCCGCAATAAGGGGACAAAACATAGAAACTAACAACAACTGCATTTAAAAACAATCCACAAATAGCATTTTAACCTAACAGCCCGGGGGGTAAGTACTATGATGATCCTCATTTTACAGATGAGGAAACTGAGGGTAAGAAATTTGCCCAAGATTATACAGCCAGTAAGGATCTAAAGCCAGATTTGAACTTAAAACTTTCCAATTCCAAGTCCTGCACTCTAGCCACTGCACCAAATAGTATTTAAGGAGTTTTTAAAAGACTGAAAATAAACCACAGTGAGTCCTGAGGGAGGAAAGAGCTCTAGAGAGAGGAGGATCAATCTGTGAAAGCTTCCTGCAGGGGATGGCAATTGTCCTGTGTTTTGAAAGATGGGTAGGATTTCCAAAGGCAGACAGGGGTCAAAGGGTGAAGCTTGAGCAAAATCAAGGAGTCAGGCAACAGATCAAGTCAATAAGGATTTATTTATCTCAGTCTATGCGCCAGATACTGTGCTAAGTGCTGGAAGTGGGAAGACAGGGAAGGTGCCTGGAGTGCGGAATCCATGAAGCCAGAAGGTTGAAAAGGCAGCACAGGGCTATGAGCTCAAAGTGTTTTAAAAGTTACCAGGCTAGAGCTCCTGACAGCACCAATGGACAAATATGCAGAAAGAGACATATTTTGGGGTATAGCCAATGTGGAAATTGTTTTGCATGAGGATGCGTATTTGTTACTCAGGTTTTGTATGTCACCACCCCTGCCCCAGGGGAAGAATTGGAGGCAGAAAAAATAAATACTTGGAGATGTTTTAAAAAGTAAAATTCAATTTAAATGGTTGGGTTATCCATAGACTTGGTAATTAAAACCACTCTCTCTAACTCTGCCTGCTTTATGAGCTCTTTGTCACGAAGGGAGGTCAAAGTCTCCCATGGGAGGGGAAGAGCTGAATAAAGCAAGAGAGTCCATGTTGGCGCTTAAGGCAGGTCTTATTATTACCATAAGTCTTATTGAATTTATAAAGCAAGTGTGGTGATGGGCACAGAATGCTGAACATGGAATTAAGAAGTCTACAGTTTGAATATTGTCTCTGACACATATTACCAATGTGACTATGGACTGGTTGCTTCATCAACCTCAATCTCAGTTTCCTCATTTGTAAAACTGGGATAATAATATCCATAATGCCTCCCAGAAGTGGTGCAAACTATAAAAAAAAACTTTGAAAAGACTGAAGGCAGCATGCAAACAATACTTATTACTACTAAACTTTCTGTTATTTTTTTCCAAGCAACAATTCAATTTACCTACCCTGTTCAGAGCCCTGTCCTAGGTGCTGAGAATAAAAAGGTTGGTAAGATAAGTCCCTTACCCTCAAAGGGAGATGTGAGAATTCTAATACATATATTTATGGAATAAAGTAGAATATGATGAAAGAGGGAAATAAAATTACATTTGAGGTTCAACAGAAGAAATGGTCATTCTTACTTTGAGAATCAAGTGAGGCTTCAGGGAGATTATGGGATTTGAGGTGGTCTTTGAAGTATAGTTCAAATTCAAATGGGGAATGTAACAATTATTGAAACTGAAAAAAGGACTGAGTTTGAAAAGGCAAGGGGCAAGTTTTAGATACATTGACTGGTGTAGTTTGGTTGATGTACAAGATATGTGAAGGGGAATAAAGTAGGAAAAGTCTGGAAAGACAACTTGGGGCCAATATATGAGAGGCCTTGAATGCCAGGCTAAGGAGACAATCATACTTTATTGATCAGAGAATAGAATGTCAGTGAAAGGTTTCGAACAGCAGTGAGGTAGCCAGAGTTGTGCAGTAAGATTGTCTGGCATCTAAATGTATGATGAATTAAAGAGTTTTCAAGACTGGAGATAAGGACACTAGCTAAGGAGCTATCGCAAATCTAGGCAAGAGGTATTCAGAAAATAGAGCAAGGTAGGCTGGTGAAGTAGAGTGCAATAAGGTTGGTAAGAATACTGATAAAATGCAACTTGACCCCTTCTCCTTTGATATGCTTGAACAATTAAAGAATCTGAATATTGGAAGGCATCTTCCAACTCAACTCATGCCTGAGCAGATATATCTTCACCACTATAGCCAAATGGTCACCCAGTGGTCACTTCTCCATTTGAAGAAATCCAGTAAAATGGAACCCATTCTTATCCTGAAGTAGTTCATCTCTCTTCTGGATAGTTTCAATTTTAGAAAATTTGTTTTTCCTTTTATCAAATCAAAATGACTTTATTTACTTCTAGATATGCCTTCTTTAGAAAGATTCTAATCCCTCCTCATCACAAAATCCTTCAAATACTTCAAGATCTTGTGCCTCTCCCACTCTTCCAGTCTTCTCTTCAGGCAAAACATCTCTAATTCCTTCAACTGAATATGGCTGAATTTCTAGTCTTTTCCCCATTGTGGCCCTCTCCTCTACCTAAGCTCTAGATTCCCAATGTTCTTCCTAAATTGTAGCACCCAGAACAGAACACAACATTCCATATGTTCTCTGATCAAGGGAGAGGATAGTGGCACCACTAACTTCTCTAGCCCTGGATATCATGCTTCTCATATGCAGTTTAGGATTACAGTAGATTTCTTCACCACACTAACTGTTGAATCTTAGTGAGTTTACTTTCCATTGAAATCCCCAGATCTTTTTCTATTGAACTTATCTGGCCATACTTCCTCCATTTTGGATTTATACAATTGATTATCTGAACCCATTAGAATGCCCCTTATTGGGGGTGGAGCCAAGATGGCGGAGTAGAAACAGCTCATCCAAGCCACTCTCCCCCCAGATTCCCCCCAAACTATGTAAAAGGGGACTCTGAACAACTTCTGGAGCCCCAGCACCCACACAACGACACAGAGAAGCTAAACTCCTGCTGAGGACAGCCCAGCAGCCCTGCAGGAAGGACCAGCGCAGTGGTCTGGGACCTGGCAGCGTGCAGCGCGCAGAGTGCAGGAGCCGAGCAGAGCCGAGCCCAGGTCCGCATGAGCTGAGGTTTTAGCCCCAGGGCGGCAAGGCCAGCAGCCAGCTGGAGGAACCCCAGAACACCAGGAGCTGTGGCGACTCCAGAATTATCAACATAGACATGCCTAGGACAAAGTAAGAGGTTAGTGTCCTATGGACTTTGGGACCTGTATTTGGGGAATGCGTCAGCTCCCTCCCCTGGGGGCTAGAAGCCGCTGAGGAGACACGCCATTTTGTAGTTTTCAGAGGCATTTCCGGCTCCCAGCCTGCAAATCGTGGGGAGATCCAGCGATCAGTCTTGGGGGGTAATCGCTCTTGCTTTAACCTCCCTGGATCTGGATTGTGATCTAGGGTGGAAGTTGTGGGTGGGTTTACAGCTTGCCAGAAACGGAAGTTGCCCCCCACACGTTCGGGACGAAAATTCCTCTAGCTGGCCTTAAAGCCATAGTGTGGCAACAAGCCCAAAAGTCAAGCAATTAAGTGGCAACATGCCAAGGCAAAGGAAACAGAAAAATGCAACCCTAGACTCCTATTTTGGGGGCATAGAGCGGGAAAAGGACTGTGAGGTCAGAAGTCCTGCTCCAAAAGCCCCAGGGGAAAACATGAGCGGGTTGCAGGCCATAGAGGACCTTAAGAAGGACTTTAAAAATCAAATAAGAGAAGTGGAGGAAAAATTGGAAAGAGAAATGAGAAGGATGCAGGAAAAGTATGAAATGAGGGTCAACAGCCTGACTGAGGAAAACAACACCTTAAAAAATAGACTAACTCAAATGGCAAAGGAGGCCCAAAAGGGCAATGAGGAGAAGAATGCCTTAAAAAGTCGAATTTGCCAGATGGAAAAAGAATCTCAAAAGTTCACTGAGGAGATTCATTCCTTCAGAGTTAGACTGGAGCAAATGGAAGCTAATGACTTTATAAGAAATCAAGATGCTGTTAAGCAGATCCAAACAAATGAAAGATTAGAAGGCAATGTGAAATATCTCATGGGAAAAACCACTGACCTGGAAAATAGATCCAGGAGAGACAATTTAAAAATTATTGGACTACCTGAAAGCCATGATCAAGAAAGAACCTAGAAATCACCCTTCAAGAAATTCTCAAGGAAAACTGCCCTGATGTTTTAGATCCAGAGGGCAAAATAGAGGTTGAAAGAATCCACCGATCACCTCCTGAAAAAGATCCCAAAAAGAAAACTCCCAGAAATATTATAGCCAGGTTCCAGAATCCCCAGATCAAGGAGAAAATACTACAAGCAGCCAGGAAGAAACAATTTCAATATTGTGGAAACACAATCAGAATAGCCCAGGACCTGGCAGCTTCTACACTGAGGGATAGAAGGGCATGGAATATGATATTCCAGAGGCAAAAGAGCTGGGAATGAACCCAAGGGTCACCTACCCAGCAAAACTGAGTATTTTGTTTCAGGGGAAAATATGGTCATTCAATGGAATAGAGGACTTTCAAGCATTCTTGAGGAAAAACCAGAATTGAATAGAAAATTTGACACCCAGACACAAGAAGGAAGAGATGCCTGAGAAGGTAATCAGGGAAAAGAAATCAAAAGGAGCTTATCAAAGTTGAACTATTTACATTCCTATATGGAAAAACAATAACTGTGACTGATGAGATCTTTCTCACTATGAAAATAATGGAAGAAGGGTGTATGGTCATATGAATACATATGTGAATGTGTGTGTATATGGTTACAGTTATATATGGATAGAGTGCATAAGTTGAATTTGTTGGGAAGGGAGAATACTCAAGGGATGAAATTATGAGGTGAGAGAGGAAAGTGGCAAGAGGAGATGGGGAGAGACATGGTAGGGTAAACTATCTCATGCAGGGGAAGTGGTTGCAAAGGAGGGGGAGAATAAGGAAGGCTAAAAAGGCAAAACCACATTCACATTGAATTTGGTTCAGGGAGAAAAATGACATACATACTAAATGGGATATCTCAACCTGCAGCAGGATAGGGGAAAGGGGGATGAGAGGAGGAATGATGGATGGGAGGGCATCCTTGGGGTGAGGGGAGGTTGGAAGTACCCACTATAGAAGAGGGACAGGATCATGTAGGGAATGGACCAGGGTGGGGGTGGGATGAGTGGGAGGGAATTATAAGCAGCCTTGTACAATATATCTACTATGATAATGTTTTGCATAGCTAGACATGTACAACATATACTGAATTACTTATCTCCCAAGAGGGAATGGGTGACAAGGGAGGAAGGAAATGGATCTGAAATTTGAGGTCGTAACATTAAATGTTTCAAATATATATAAATACTATTATTAATACTCTTTTGCTTGTAATAGGGAGATAAGATGTGCAGGCATTGGGATGCAAAGACTCACCTTCCTCTAATGGAAAAGTCGATGGGGGTATGGGAGAAGGTATGGGAGAGAGCAGATTGGAGGAAGCGATATCTTGTGGGATTACTATTCTGGGAGGTTGGGTAGGGGAATAATGGGGGGAAAATGATTGTAACTCAAAATATGGCGGAAATGAATGATGTAAAACAAAAGTTAATAAAGCATTTGTTTAAAAAAAAAAAAGAATGCCCCTTATTAGATATGACCCATTCTTCAAGCTGATTCAGATGCTTTTGTCATCTAATGTGTTTTAAGGAATATAATCATAGGTTGTTTGAGTTGAAGTGAATTTTTGAGATGATCCAGCTCAATACCCTTACTTTATAAATGAGAAAACCAAGGCTCAGAGAAATTCACTGATTTGCCCAAGACCACCTAGTAAATTAGTGACTGAGGTAGACGTTGATTCTGACTCTTCCATCTCCTAGTCTGGTGCTTTCTTATTCCTCACACATCCACATTAGGATGAGTCCCTAAGCAAATAAACTCCTGAAAAAGAAATCATTAACTGATTAGAGTGTTTTCCTTTCCTGTTCCTTTCCTCCACAGCCCCATAACCAATAACACACATGCATAAATGTGTGGATCAGTTGGCCAATCAACAAGCATTTACTAAACACTTACCAGACAGGAGAAAGAACAAAACCAAAAAACCAATCCTTGCCCTCAAGAAGCTCATATTCTAATGGGGGAGACTACACTTAAATTAAGTAGGTATATACAGGATGTATGCAGAGCAGAAGGAAAGTAACTCCAGAGGGAAAGGCTCAAGTGGCTGAGTGTGCCAGGAAGATCTTCTGCAGAAGGTGACATTTGAGTTGAGTCTCTGAAGAAGCTTCGGGTGTCAAGAAGCATAGGTAAGGAAGGAGAGCATTCCAAGCTTGGGAAACAGCCATTGTGAAAGCATGCAAACAGGTTTCATGTGTGAGGAACAGCAAGGAGGTTGGTATCCATGGGCCATAGAGTACATGGAGGGCATTAAGATGTGAGAATACTGGAAAGGTATGTGGACAGGATGTGGAGAGTTTTGCTTTGGCTTGGAAGTAATAGGGAGCCAGCCACTGAAGTTTGTTGAACAAAAGCATGACATGGTTAGACCTAAATTAGGAAAATCACTTTGGCAACTGTATGGAGACTGGATTGGAGTGGGAAGAGACTTGAGACAGGGAGATCAACTCAGAGGCTATTGCAACAGTCCAGGAATGAGATAAGGAGGGCCTGAACCAGAAGCGTGGCTATGGTAATAGAGATAAGGGGATAGATCCATGAGAAATGTAGGTAGAAACCACAAGAGTTGACAATGATTGGACATGGGGGTGAGTTAGAGGAATGCAGGACAAAAGTGAGGTTACAAACCTGTATGACTGGGAAGATTGTGGTGCTCTTGACATTATTAGAGAAGCTGGGGAGAGAGGAGGTTTACTGGGGAAAGATAATGAGTTCTGTTTTGAATCTATTGAGTTTGATATGGCTATGAAACACAGAAATATCCAATAGGCAGTTGGAGATGTGGGGTTGGAGCTCAGGAGAAAGACTAGGAATGAATATATACATCTGGTAATCATCTTTATAGAAATGATAATTTAACCCAAGAGGGATGATGAAATTATCTGAAAGAAAAAATAGAGAGAGAGAGAAAGAAAAGAGAGTCCAAGACAGAGCCTTGAGGGACAAAATAAAAAACTGCAGCAAAGGAGGTAAGGAGTAGTCAAACAGGCAGAAGGAAAACTGAGAATATTGTCAGGATAGTGCAGAGAGCAGAGGAGTGTGATGGTAAATGTGTAACAAGTGGGTCTCTGGAAAAAAAATGTACCCATGACACATTTTAAAGTTTAATCTTCATTTAAACATTTTCTCCACCACTTTCTTAAGTCCACATGAACAATAAAACAATGCTTTAAGCCCTGTCTTGTAGCATTTGCTGATTTCCAAAGCATAAATGCTTACACTAAAAATTTAACAATTTTAAATTTTAAAAATCTAAATTTAACAATTGTCTCTCCCAAGCTCTTTTGATCTGACTCTAGCATACTCGTGGGAGAGATTAGTCAGAAAGTGATAAAGTGTTAAATGCTACAGATTAATCAAGAAGGATGAAAATTGAGAAAAGGACATTTGATTTGACAATTACAAGATCACTGACAACTTTGAAGAGAGAAGTTTGAGTTGAATGAGATCAGAATCCAGATTGCAAAGGGTAAAGGAGTGAGAGGAGAGAAAATGGAGGGACCAGGGTGTTAACAACTTTCTCAAGGCACTGAGCTGAAAAGAAAAGCTATGGGATGACAATTAGATGGGATGGTAGAATAAATGAAAGTTTTTGGAGAATGGGGAGACACCCTATTCACATGTATATGTGTCCTTGTGCATAGCAAAGAAGAAACCAGTTTTGTAGTTCAGTCCTGCCTGACTCTTTGTGACCCCATTTGAGGTTTTCTGGGCATAGATACTGGAGTAGCTTACCATTTCCTTCTCCAGTTCATTTACAGATGAGGAAACTGAGGCAAACAGAGTTAAGTGACTTTCCCAGGGTGACATAACTGGTCAGTTTCAGGCCAGATTTGAACCCAGGTCTTCATGACTCCAGGTCTAGAACTCTATCCATTGCACAACTTGGAAACCAGTAGGTAAGATTAGATGGAAGATTTGAGGCAATGGCAATGCCTCTGCTCCTGCTGGAGAGGATGGGAGGAGGTAGCATCAAGACTGCATGTAAAAGGGTTGGCTTTATCAAAGACAAGGGCCACCTCTTCCTCAGAGACTGGGGTAAGAGATATGAGGTATGATGTCAGAGGGGTGTGGTATAAGAAGGGGAGAAGAGGGAACTCTTGATGGGAATGCCTCCATTGGGATGATGGGAGGGAAGCTTAGAAAGAGAATAAGGCCTGGAACAGCTGCAGTGTTGAGTGGAACAGTAAATCAATTAGAGAAGAGTAGGGTTGTCTTATTGTCACAAGGGCCCAGTTGAGATCAGAAAACATAAATTTTTAGTGTCCTCAATCAGCATTTTGGAAACTTCCTTCGGTTCCTTCCAGCAGCTCATGAATAGGTATGAAATAGGTAGATTGTGGAAATTATCAGGGTTGGAGTTTGTTGAAATATAATTGGCAAGAGGAAAAGGGAGCAAGAGATTTGAGAGTAGAGGCTTATATAGAACCAAACTGTTTCCCCAAAGGACAGAGATTGGGACAGGAGGAGAGGTTAGCCAGAATCTGGATAATGGGCTAGGAAAAGATTGGGGGGTGGGGTCAGGGTGGAGGTCACAGTGAAGACAAACCAAGGGAATAGTGGGCAAAAGGCATAAGATTAGAAATTATCATGATTTAAAGGAATTTCAGTGTTCATGAGTATGAAAATATGACATTTGTGGAGAATAGTAAAATCAATGTTAAGACTGATAACATCAGGGGTGTGGCCATCAAAAGAGTATGGGATATCCCAACTTTATCACTAACTGTGTGACCTTGGACAAGGCTTACTCCTGTATACAAGGAAGTGGGTGCAATAAACCCCTTTAAGCCTGTTTCCAGTCCCTTCTATCTCCAACATTCCATGTTCTAATATCTGCCTCCCCCTAACTCTCAAATTTTGTGTCCTAAGATCTTTCTCAGATCTGAAATTTTATGATCTTAGGTCTTTCCCAGCTTTGACATTCTGTGATTCTATATAACATACTCTTAAAACGAAAGCTTCCCTTCGACATGAAGAGAACATGACTTCTAGAAAGAGCTGCCTGAGATTTGGGCTGAACTCCCATTGTGAGTGTGAGGCTTTCTGACATTTTACTTCTCTCTAGAGGAACCACAGAAATAGCCCAGGTGGAGATCCCATCCAGAGCTGGAGATGCTCTGTGGCTGCCCTTTTCTTGGGCAAGGAGCCAGAGAGCCATCAAGATCTGTCCATCCCCTCAACATTCTCCTCCTCCTACCCTCCCATGTGGAGCAAGCTAATGCCTGGGTCTCTAACAGGGCTCCCTAAAACTCTCAGTCATCTGCCCTCTGAACCCTCATCTCCTTCCAGCATCCCCTGGGGCTGGGGCTGGGGGTAGAAGGATCTTTGACAATGCTCTGCTTGTAAGCACTCCAAGATGGTTTGGGAAATACTTGCCAGGGCTTCTCTCTGCTCCAAGACTAATGGAGAAGCTGACTGAAATCATTCCTGGTTATGACCATCTTCAGAAATGTGGTTCTCTCTGGAAATAGAATTAAAGGATTAAGCTGGTAGTGATCTCAGAAGACACCATTTTAGAGATGAGTAAGCTGAAGACTAGCTATAGAGGTTAAGGGACTTGCCCAAGGTCACACAGCTAGGAAATAGCCAAGGCAGTTTTCATTTCCATTAATTTCAATAGTAACTTTCAGGAAGTACAACAAAATTAATTTTTTCCTCTATCATCTTCATCTCTTCTAAAGTCCTCACTTGGATTCTGAATTATCATAAGTAGATTACTATTGGTTTTTTCTAAGGCTAGGTCAGTATAGCACAAGGTTCACATACAGATGAGAAAAGTGGGACAGATAGCAGCAGCAGCAGCAGCAGCAGCAAAATCATGGAGTAGATAGAATGCTAGGCCTGGAGTCAGAAAGACCTGAGTTCAAGTCTATCCTCAGATACTTACAAGCTTTATAGCCCTGGGTAAGTCACAACCTCTGTTTATCTTAGTTTCCTCGTCTGTAAAGTGGAGATCCACCACATAGGGCTATGAGAACCAAGTGAGATGATGTATGTGAAGTGTTATGGAAACCTTAAAGTGATAGGTAAATCACATATAAATGTCATGTCAGATAAATCACATATGGATATTAACTATTATACTTGGATTGTTCCAGGCCTTATACTCATCTGCATAGAGTAATCAAACTCCTGGGAGTTGAAAGCTCCAAAATACATAAGAGGCAGCCTGAGGGTCTGACTCTCTATTCAGTGAGCTGCCTTATGGAGTCAGGGAGTTCTCCCCCTAAAATTTATCAGGCAGAGGCTAGGTGATTCCCTCCCCCTTGTTGGGAATGATGTAGAGAGGATTCTTGTCCAAGTGCAGGTTGGAGTGGATGGCCTTTGAGGATCCTTCCCACTCTGAGATACTTGGGAAGCCCTATCCACTTAACCTGCGGGGGGCGCCTTCTATGGCCTGGCCAGTGGCTGGTACTGGGTGGAGACACCCAGGTCAAACCACACCCTAGTGCTCTGGATTGTCTTTTCATGTATTTTGTGTAAACGTGGGGGATGCTACTGAAGTATATTTGCCCCTGTGGCCATTTTGTGGAGAAGAAGGTGAGAATGGTAGGGGGGAAGAAAGAGGGAAACTAAAGCAATTGTAGGCACCAACCCCTAAGGGGATCTAGTTTACCTAAGAATGCTCAGATTTCAGAGTGGAAGGACCTTGGCTGTCATCTAATTCAACTCTAGTTTCACAAAGGAGGAAACTAGGAATCCCTCCTAGAGGGATGAGATGAAGGCCCAGTATCAGAGTCAGTGAGCCTAAATCAATCCACATCTCCATGGAATATATAGTATTAAAGGAGAATGGGGATCTATGCCTTCATTAGCAAGGGAACTTCTGATCTGGAGTCTCTCTCCAACTTGTCTATAGCTTGGAGTCTCAGGAAACTATGAGATGCCAGAAGAAGATAAGGGCCTTGCCCATGATTGCACAAGACTGATGGATACGTTGGAGAGAGCACTGCTTTAGAGGCTCAGAATCAACATCTTTGACAGTTGGATGTGATCCAGCCCATAGAAGAAAGCATCCACACTGTAACATGCCCAACAAATGGTCCTTTCTCTGCTTCAAGCGCTCCAGCGAGGAGGGTAGTAAATCGCCAATGCCTCTGGAGGCGATCTCTTTCACTCTGGGACAGATCTCACTGTTAGGATATTTTCCCTGTTCTCCAGGCACCACCTGGATAATGGCCACCACCCCCTGTTGCTCCTGATTGTCTTCTAGGGGAAAAGAGAAGACTAGTCTCTCTCCCACATGACAACTTGTAGGTTCATAAGCACAAGTAGCATGTCCCCAGAGTCTCCTTTTCTTCAGGCTGAACATGCCTAGTTCCTTCAACAGACACTCACATGCCATGAACTAGACCTCTTCTGACACTTCCCAGCCTGCTTGATCTTCGGTGCTCAGAAGCAAAGGTCTCAAAGGGCAGAGTAGAAGGGGGCTATCAAATCTCTATTCCTGAAACGGATGGCCCTGCTAATGTAACTTGTCTGCTCTATCACACTGAAGATTCATATAGAACCTGGAGTCACCCAAGCCTCCAGGTATGTTCAGAACAAAGACCATCTCTTCTCCTGACTCCCCCATTTTATATATACCCAAGTGCAAGATGTTACATTTATCCCTATTAAATTTCATCTTCCAATCAAATCAACAAGCAATTTGTAAGCATTTTCTACGCGTCAAGCACTGGTATGCAGACACAAAGAAAAACTTGCCCTCAAGGAGCTTATACTCTAATGGGGTAAAATAACACATAAAGGAAACTGACAGGTGGGTAGGGGCAGGGAAGGTAAGTGAGGTGGAACATGGTGGAGAAATAAGTCTGCAGAGCCAGAAGCAGACCCTGGGGAGGGATGAAGCAGTGAACACGGTCAGGTTTCTTCAAATGGAGATTCCAGAAAGAACTGACTCATCAGAGAAAAGGGCCAAAGGGACAAGGGCATCTTCCAGGTTAGGAAAACTAGTGAATCATATTGGAGAATGAAGTCAGAATCATGAGTGGAGCCCAAAGAGGAACGAACATGGCTGTTCTGGGCATTTTCCTTCAAAGGTTATTAGAATTGGTCCAGTGGTCTAGTCTGCCAAGTTCCTTTTACACTGGTTTGTAATCCAGTTACTAAAGCTGCCTTCCAGCTTTGTCTGCAGATCTGATGAGCATCCTATCTATGTCTGCATTCTGATGACCAATAAAATTGCTAAACAGTCTAGGGCCAACTACAGATCCTGGAGTGGTACACTGAGGACCTCTTACCATGTTGACAATGAACCATCAACAAGTAAACCCATTGGATTGCATTACTGTCTAATTGAAACTTCCAGATCTTCTCCATGAGGCAGACTAAGCTCAAATCTTGCCACAGACAAGTGGCCCTGGGAAAGTACTTTAAATGCTGTCAGCCTCAGTTTCCACATCCATGAAATGGAGATGATAAAATCACCCTGCCTCACCAGGCTGTTGGAAGAATTCAGATAAGTTATGTAAAGTACTTTGGCTCGCCATAAAGCTCTGTATAAATGTTAGATATTATGTGGCATAGGCAAGACCTGGACCTCCATATGTCTGACTCTAAACGACCTCTATCCCTAATATGCCTCATTGGCTGGTTAATCTCAGGGCCGCTTCTCTGGATGGTGTGGGCACCCCAGAGCATGGACAGCGAAGCCAAATTTGGGGGTGGCAGAGGGAAGGAAGGGCAGCAAATCCCTGAGGCTAACCTGTTCTAAGGGATGCAGTCATGGGTTTCTGAGCCCAGAAATTCACAGTGGGACCATTTGGAGGCAGGAGCACCCCCAGCAGGCCAACGGATGAGTTTGTTCTTTAATCAAACAACCCCCACAACAGCTGGTCCCTGCCCACCCAGAGCTGCTGGAAGAGTCACTGATGATTTACAAATAGGCAGCTTTCAAAATGTTAATGACAGTCACTCTCCTCACTAATTACCATTTAATCAGACCCTAATGAAGTTCAGTGTCCACCCAGGACTTGTGGGAAAGGGCTTGATGGCTTGTAAAAGTCAAGGAGAGCTATGTGTTTATTGAAAAGTGGTCCCTTTTAAATGGAATGAAGGAATATTGTGGGGAAAGAAAAGGGTCTTTACCTTTCTATCTTTCTGGTATTGAGGTGCATTTTGGGCAACTACCTACAAATCCCAGCACTTCAGGATGGCAAGGGAAAAGAGGCAGGATACGTGCTGCTGGCCCAGCATGGTGGCACACATTTGGAGTCCCTGCTGAAGCTTGGGGATTGCTGAAGCTTAGGAGTTTTATATACAGAAGGGCTAACCGACCCCCCCCCCAAAAAAAAAAACAGAGGGTCCACCCTAAGTCTGCCACTAATACGGTAAGCCCACATGAGTGAAGGACCAGAGGCTGCCTAGGGAGGGGCAAATCAGCCCAGTTAGGAGATGGAATAGGTCAAAGCTTCCAGTGTGGTCAGACCTATGAGTGGACATTGTACTTCTAGCCTGGATGAAATAGGGAGACCCAGTCTCAAACAAACAAGCAATAACAACAAAATCCACGTTACTGGGCAGGAATAAAAAAGTATTCCCTGGGCACATACACCATCTATAACAATAATATCCGGTATTTACCTAACTCTTCAAGGTTCCCCAGGCATTTTAAATATGCTATCTCATTTAACCCTCAGGTGCAAGGTGGGTGCTATTATTATCCCCATTTTACAAAAAAGAAACCTGATTCTAGGAGAGGTGGTCAACTTGCCCAGGTCCACATACCTAACAAGTGTATCTATGACAGAATTTGAGCCTCAGTCTTCCAGACTCGAGCAAGCATTCTATCCACTGCACTCCCCAGCCCTCTGGAGCACCTCTGGAGGTCTTCAGGCAGTGTTGGGATGGCACTCACAGAACTGTGCTTAGACTGGAGCTCTTCAGAGGTCCCTTTCAGGTCTGTAAGCAAGGTGATCCAAAGAAAGCTGCCTGGCATGGGTTTATAGTCTTAGCTTTAGCACCAAAGAACTGTTTGACTTGTAGAAATTTATTTCCCTTCTCTAGAATTATGACCTATGAAAAATGAGAGATTTTGATGTGACAGCATTCTAACCAGAAGCTAAAGACCTTGATTTCCTAGTGATTACCTTAATGGTCCCAGGTAAGTCAATCAACCTCTTTGGATCTCAGCTGCCTCATCTGTGAAAAGGGGGGCTGCCTTGGGTGAGTCACGGGATCCAGAGCTGATAGGGACCTTTGGGGTCTAACCCCACCCCTCCCCCATGAGGTCATCCAAATGCTGCCTGAAGACCTCCAGCCAAGGGAGTTTGTTCCACCTTGAGGCAATTCTGCTTATTAAACATGATTCCTTCTATGGAGCCAAAATCCTCCTTTGTAACTTCAAGTCATTGTTCCTAGTTCTGCATTATGGGACTGAGTGGAACAAGCCTAATTGGAAAGTGGCTTCCAGCTTTAAATCCAGCTCTGATTTTATGACCAGACAATCTCTAAGGTCCCTTTCAGTGCTAAATATTCCATGTTCTTTTTACTACAAAATTCCCTCCAGCCCTAAAATCCAGTGTTCTTCATTCTCTCCCAGCTCAAAACATTTCCTATGCTAATGGTCCCTCCCAGCTCCAGCACTCTCAGTTCTAAGATGCCTCCAAGCTTTGATATGCCATGTTCCAAGGCATTGGTGTTAAACTTGAGGGGCTATGTACTGACTTAGGAAACCACAAATTAATATTATCTATGATGTGTCATATTTTTATTTATTTTACTAAACATTTCCCAATTACTTGCAGCTCAGAGCTCCCTCTAGACTAGTTTAACAATGTGATGGCTGCCAGAGAAAACTACCCCACTGAAAGGAAGTCCACTTTCCTAGAAGTAAAATTTGTTTGTATGACAGACAATAAAACACAGGAACTAAGCTTTGAAAGCTGTCCTTTTTAGAGGGGAAAACACCTTGGCACTTTCAAATGGATGAATTGGTGAGTGTCTTAATTTTTTAAAATTTTTCTTTTAACCACAAAAGCAATCTATGGTGTTTGTCATTGCCTGTTCTTTAAAAAAAAATGGAACATTGAGCAGAACACAAGCCTTCATTTTCAAAAGAGGAACTAGAGCCCTTAGAACATCCAAATTTATGTGTGTAAAAGGGATGTCCCATATCCTTCCATCAATAATTATAGAAGATGAGGATTTATCCATTGAATCAATCAGAAACCTTAACTAGACCTCAGCATTCCCACTGAATCAGTCGATCAAAGGCACTAACCTAAATACAAATGACAGCACACAGGAAATATATTGGGAGTGGCTGAAGAGACTGAGTCACACTCTGTGGGTTCTGTATTAAACAGCAAGTTATTTGGAACTTGGACATTTGTGTGCGTGGCCAGTTCAGTGGTGGAAGTTGTCTTAACTGAGCCCATTGATAGCTGGGGAGAGGCAAGAGAGGGAGAGGGAGAGAATAGCCTTCTTCATCCCCCCTTCTTGACCAGAAGAGGACCTTTGGAACTTCAAAAGTTCCAGAGGAGTTTGGATTTCCCATTCTAGCATTCTGGCAAAGTCCCCAGAGCAGCTGGTGGCAGGGTCTACAGAGAATAAATGAGACACAATCAAGAAAGACAACTTTAGGAGCAAAGAAGAAAATTATATTATACCTAAGAGGAATTCCATGTAGGTCCTCCCAAGGGGAAGAATAGTCTTACTTATAGCCAAGGGACTTTAATGGACTATGAATTGTTTCCTTTGATATATGTGCTCTTACTTTGAACTCACTTTCACCTAGACTCTGTACACACTTATGGGAGAACATGTCCCTAATTTTTTTTGGGGGGGAGGTGGGAAGAGGGATTTCTTGTGCTGACTGAACCCCACCACTGGTGGTATACCATGTTAGTAAATACTCATTTCTGGAAGATAATTAAATCTAGCTGGCTAATTAATGTTAATTAATAATCAGTGAGAAAAGGACACCAGTGGGGGCTTATTAACTATAGTACTAAATAACCACACTAAATCCCTCAGAGTCTCTGGAGCTCTGATGGGAGAAGTAAAGGCTGACATTTTAGGTTTCAGACAAACAGTGTTCATGGAAGTTGGGAGAGGAAAATATAAGCCTTTGCTATAAACTGATAGATAATTTCTGAACTATTGACTATTGGGTGAGAAATAGTCAAGTAAGGGCTAGATTAGATGGGAAACCTTTCCTATTCTGTCTTGAAAAAAATGTATAGGATGGAAAGAAGATGCTCAGGCAAGGCCATGTCACAATGGAAAGAAGAAAGAGCAGGGGGAAGGAACAAGCATTTGTATAGCAACTACTATGTGCCAAACACTGAGCTTAGCCCTTTACAGATATCATCATTTGATGCTCACATCAACTGGGAGGTAAGTGCTATTGCTATCCCCAGTTGAGGAAAGCAAGATTGACAGAGGTTGTGATTTGCCCAAGATCACATAGCTAGTGTTTGAGATTGGGGTCAAGATTGGTCATTGTAATGTCACAGCATTCAGCTTCTGTTGTTGTGTTGTTCTTTCTGTTTTCATTCTGTATATTATTTTCCTGGTTCTGATGACTTCCCTTGCATCAGTTTGTATGTCTTCCCATGCTTCTCTATAGTCATCATGTTCATGGTTTCTTACAGGACAGTAATGTTCCACTACATTCGTGTCCCACAACTTGACTGGCCATTCTTCATTTGATGGGCATTACTTTAATTCTAGTTCTTTGCCGCTGTAGAAAGTGCTACTTGCTATAAATGTTTTTATGTAGAGGAGACTTTCCTTTTTGCCATATTAGTCTATGAGGGTAGACATCTACCAGGAGATTTTCTGGGACAAATGGTAATAATATTTTAATCACTTTCTTTTGTTACTACTTTTGGAAGGGTTACTTTATGGTGATTGTTCCAGGACAATGATGTCATAAGTAGAGAATTCCCAATAAGAAACTCTCGCTCCCATGCAGATTGGTATTATAGAGCTTACCATCTGGTCAAGTTGCCTGATAGAGCAGAGAAGTGAGTTTCCAAAAGATTAGACAACTAATCCACATCAGAGGTGAGACTGGAATTCAGGTCTTCCTGCCTGAAAAGGAGGCTAGCTTCTGCTCCATGTTAACTCTTCCCACAAACAACTCTTGGAATTCCCAAAGTTTCTCTTCTCAATATTCCATGCCAGTCCTGTGGTGCAGTGTAGATGGAAGAGAGACCCAGGGTCTCTAGTCAGAGAATAGAGGTTTTAAATGCTTGGCCCTGGGATTTGGTACCTATAGAATTATATATTGGTACCTATAGAACAATTATTAATCCCTCAGTTTCCTTTTCACAAAATCAAACTAGTGGACTAGATGACTTTGGAGATCCTGTCTCACTCTAGAAACCAGCACTTTGTAATGTAAGCATTTTTCTCCCCATTTTATGGATGTGCAAAGTAGTTGGGGCTGAAACCTAGGACTCCTCCCTCCAAGTTCCATGTACTTTCTACTATGGAGATAACTGGATGGTATAGTGGATAGAGCATGGCGCTTGGAGTCAAGAAGACATGAATTCTTATCTTGCCTCTACTGATTATTAACTGTTTGACTTTGGGTAAGTCATTTACCATTTCAGACACAGTCTGTCATGTGAGGTGATAGAACCTATCCTAGTGCTGTAGAAAGTAAATGAGATAATGTGTGTTACCTTTATAAAGTAATCTGTTAACCTTAAAGTGATATTTAAAGGTTAGTTATTGTAGAGTTTGTTTTTTAAATACAGATTCTCCCCTATGAAATAATTTCCTCTGTTAATTATTTTATGCATTCATTCCACAATCTTTGGGTGACTACAGTCTAGTCAGTGAGATATGAGGTGCTTGGGGGTGTTCCAAGGAAGGAAAACAAATAGCTGTTTCCTTCATGTGACATCAAAATGACTTTGCAAGTAGAACCTGATGTACAAGGACTTCCCCTGCCCCAAAATACCGTTCTAGCATCAACTTTGAGTCATTGCCCTCACTCTGTCCAATCTCACTGCTCCCTAGATCCACTCCAAGTCTTTTCATAAAGAGACAGCCAAGAAAAGACCAAATCGCCATGGTCTAGTGGAAAGATTTGGGGCCAAAAGCCTTGGGTCCAAATTTTAACTGCTACGTAATTCCTGCATGTTTTTGGACAAATTAATCAGCCTCTCTGGACCTCAGTTTCCTCCACTGTAAAATGAGGACTTTAAGTAATTTCTAAGATTGCCTTTCACTTCCAAATTTTGTGATCCATTTTGCCCCCACCATTCCATATCCTTAGAAAGTCTTCTCTCACCACCATCACCTCGTGTAATTATTCTACCCATCCTTCAAAGCACGAGTCATCTGGTAGATGCTCTGCCTTCCTTCGTTCTCCAGATGGTGATTGATGAATATTTGCTCTCACTTTTACGATTCTGGATGGATCTAAGTACAGAAATGAATTCATGAATGTATCTATGCATTAGGCATTTCACTGCATTTCTATAGACAACTATAGCTTCCTAAATGATTAGAAAAGATAAGTTTATCAAGTGCTTTGTTGGGGTAATTATTGTGTTGCCTTATTTGATTTCCTAGACTCCTTTGAAGTACCAAGTAGGAATAATTATAATTATAATTAATATTATATGTGTTTGAAGTCATAATACTTTAAAGTTTGCAAAACACTACCTCTTGCATCAGCCCTGTGAAGATGTAGAGGTGGGACTTGCATGTCAAAGGCTCCTTCTGAACGCAGTGACCTGGATAAACCTTTGCAGACCTCACTTCTCTGGTTCACTGACCTCAAACCCATAAAACCTGATAATATTGATATCAAGTTCTGTATCAAGAAAAGCCATTGTCATACCCTTGCAAGCACCCAGGCTCACAAGCCTCCATATTTAGAAATTAGTGAACACAGAAAGCATCGCCATCTGCATCAATAGAAAATGAAGAATACTAAGTAACTGCTGGTTCAGATGCTATGGGCATGGCTTCAATGACTTATAATAGTGCTGTGGATGGGACTTCAGCAATGAATTAAAGCTTGGTCAGCTTTCTAGCACAGCATCTCCTCTTCAGCCCCTCGGTTATTCTCCCCCATCTCTGATGGCTTCCCTGGGCACTGCATCCAACAGTCTCCACTCTACTCCTATCTCCAGCAATGCTCAGCTCTGATTCCTGGAAATTTCTTCAGTTCTATTCTCCAACAAATAAACGACTCTCATCACCCTTCTCTAGTGAACCAATCCTCTGGCTTTCAGACCATATGGAGTCGATACCCTAGAGCCTTGCCCAGCTACATTTACAGCCTGAAAACATTTCAGAGTTATATTGTTTTTATTCCTTTGAAAACCATCCTTTTTATTACCTTTGCCCTATGGTCCCTTACCATATGGTCCATGCCAAAGGTCTCACATGACACCATCACCACATTTGCTCTGGCACTGTTCAGCTGAATCTCTATCTCTACCTCCATACAGGATTATGGTGAATAAAGTTTGCCTTCTCCCTTCTCAGGGTGAGGTCATGCATCCCCTGCACCCCACCCTGCCCCACAAAAGCCTGTATCACCACCTTCCCATCAAGGGTGAATGTGTGAAGGTGAAAGTCTAGTCCAGTGTTGCCCTCCTCCTCTCTCAATGGGTTTTGGGTTTTTGTTTTCTTCTACACCAACTCATGGCTACTTTCCCTAACAATTTTCAAAAAGGAGGGAGAGGTTGCTGTTGCTGCTGCTGCTGCTGTTGCTGTGCCTTTTGTCTGAGCCAAGGAAGTCTCAGAGGTCATCTTGTTCAACCTCTTCATTTTATCCAAGTCATTGAAAGAGCCAGGATTCAAACTGAAGACCCCTGACTCCAAATCCTGAGCTCCTTCGACTTCGCCAAACCACACTTACTTGCCAGAGATGAAATAATTCTGTTCATATAGAGTAATGGGAAGCAAGGAGAGGCTTCTCACCACCTCATAATGATTCAACTCAGCACCAGATTTAGGGGACTCACTATAGTTTATCTCTCCCAGGTCCAAGTCATGTATTTCCCCCATTCTTCCATCAGCAAACACACACACATACAAACACACACACACACACACACACACACACACACACACACACACACACACCTCCTTGACTCTTTGGAGTGGAGGAGATGATGGAAAAGGGACTTGTAAAACTATTCTCATTAATAGCAGTCGTTATAACTGTAGGATGCCGGAGCATTTTTCTCCTCCATGTAGAGAAGTCTTAAAAGAGAGAGGAAACCTGTGATTTCTGGCTCTTTGCCATCACTTATAGAAATCTCCCCCAGGTCAGCTATTACTAGAAGGGAATTTGAGCTGAGGCCTGCAGCATACCTCTGAGAGCCTTCTGGGTTCAATTATCTTACTCTCAATGGTATAAGTTTACATTTTGGACCCCCAAGCAAACATTTGTGGTGAACTGCAGAGTGTACTTGCCCAAGACTCAGCAGATCTGGGCTCCAGCCTGACCTGTAGCCTCAGTTTCCTTATCTTTGAAGTGAGGAGTTGCACTAACTGACCTTGGCCATCCCCTACCAGACCAACAAGCCATGGGTTTCAGAAAGACTCCTCTTACCCTTGTCAGCTTCTGCATGAGCGGAAGATTGCCTTTTTTGGCTTCTGGGTTCAATTCATTTTGGCTGGGTGTGAGTTTAAATTCTAAATCCCCAAGAAAATATCTTCAGATAGGATCTATTATGTTGTTGCTGCTGTTGCTGTTGGCAGCTAAATAAACAGCATTTAGCAAGTGTAGAAAAATCAGTTCATTTGGGAGAGACAAAGCAAAGTCCTACAACACACTGCTCTTCCCCAAAAGGAAATAGCAACAGCTCTGTCATGCCCCACTCTTCATGACCCCATTTCAGATTTTCTTGGCAGAGACACTGGAGTGGTTCTCCATTTCCTTCTCCAGCTCATTTGACAGATGAGGAAACTGAGGCAAACAGGGTGAAGGGACTTGGCCAAGGACATGCAGCTAGTTAATGTCTGAGGCCAGATTGGAACTCAGAAAGATGGGGCTTCCTGACTCCAGGCCCAGCACTCTATTCACTGTGCACCTAGCTGCCCCCTAGCATTAATTGAGTAGTTCCAGCATTATTTCACTTGATCCTCATGACGCTCCTGTAAAATAAGTACTGTTAGGGGCGGCTAGGTGGCGCAGTGAATAGAGCGCCGGCCCTGGAGTCAGAAGGACCTGAGTTCGGAGCCGGCCTCCGACACTTAATCCACACAAACAAAAACCTAGCCATGTAACCTTGGGCAAGTTACTTAACCCCAATTGCCCTAAAGGGGCGGCTAGGTGGCGCAGTGAGTAAGAGCGCTGGCCTCGGAGTTGGGATGACCCGAGATCGTATCCGGCCTCAGAAAATGAGCACCCAAACATAAATGATGACTAGCCGTGTAACCTTGAGCAAGTTACTTAACCCCAATTGCTTAAAAAAAAAAAAATAAGTACTGTTACTACCTGTATTTTGCAGTTGAGGAAACCAAGGCAAGCAGAGAATAACTTACTCTTGCCCAGAGTCAGTCACATTGCTAATAAACATCTGAGGCAGAATTTGAATTCTGCTCTTCCTGACTCTAAGCCAGCGTCCTATCCACTGTGCCACCAGCTGCCTCCATGTATCACATGACTTCCAGGCTCACCAGCTTTGTTCTTGCTGTTGCTATCATTGCTGAAACAGGTTCATGTATCAAAAACTGTTGAGGACCCCAACCCCAGATGAAGATCTGCACTGACCGGAGAGAGCTCTGGCTGCCCAACAGCCTCAGCCAAGGCCTCTTGCTGCTAGTGACAGGTTGAGTAGGGATGGTTGGAAGTTGGTCCCCAGGGTCTTATGACAGACAGGTGGAACAATGGAGGATGAGGAGAGGGTAGAGAAGAGGGAGAATGATTGGTGAATGGCCCAAGCCACTCCTTTAAGAATCTGCGGAAACAATTTACTGTTTCCTTATTTTGAGTCATGGGCTAGCCAGCCGGCTGAATCAGGCTGAGGCATCAGTTCTAACCCTGGTGCTCCCTGCTTAGGTCTCATTCGACCTGTTTGCAAGATTACAGTTAGAATCCCAGCCCAACTCTTTCCTCTTTCTGTGCTGGTGCAAGGGCGACTGGCTTCCTCTATCTGGCCTGGTAGGATGCAGCTAAAGGAGGGTATCATCAGAGGACCCTGGTCCCAAAGCCAACCCTGCATGACCTTGGGTTGATCCCTTCTTCTCTCAGCCTTAATTTCCTCATCTGTAAAATGACAGGATTGGACTAGTGAGCCCTCCCAGTGCGATGATGAATTCCTCCCAAATGTGAGTCTCTTCGATTTCTCCAGGGACCAGATGACTGTGGAGGTGCTTCTACCTAGGAAACTCTCAATCATGTCTCCTACCAGTGAAGTCTGTCTTCAGTAAGGGGGCCCTGAGGTCATCTTCAGAAGCCTCCTGGTGCCTCCAGACATCAACTCTGGGCAGGCCCAAAGGCCTCCTCTCCAGGAAGGGAGCTTAGAGACCTTCCCCATGTGAAGCATTACCATCCCCCAGCAGGGCAGGCTCTGAGGCCCTGAGGAGTTGGGAGGAGCCCTGAGCTCTCCAAGCTATAATCCGGAATAGAGTTCAGACTCACTGTCAACTTCACAATGGGATCCTGGGAAACATTCAGAGGCAACAACAAAAGCACTCTTTCCTACCCACCCTCTAAACCAGGGGTTTGGGGTCTGGGAGAGATTTTAGGATTTCCCTCAGCTTGGATGGGGATATGCACACAAGTAGCTACACTCATACATATTTTTTTTAAAAAACCATAGGATGACAAAGGAAACAAATTAAATTTAAATAAAGATACATATTATCTATTAACATATATAGACATACAATATATTACATATTATATTATATATACATATTATACATATTATATATCTTATATACTACATATAGCAAAAATGATATGTATCTTTAAATATACACATATCTATACTATATAACATATTTGATAACTATTGTACAATATATACATTATATAATACATATAATGTGGCCCTTTAAATAAAAATGTATTATATTATATATTATTGATCACATATAGCATGATATAGCACATATTATAAATTACCTATCTTAAATTATATTTAATATATAATATGTACCTTTAAATAAAGATACCCATTATATAATATATAACACATATAACATATTATATATTATAAAAATACATTCTATATATAACATATGCAATATGCACCTTTAAATAAAGATGCACATTATATATCATGCATTATATAACACATATATATGATAAAACATATATAATATACATCTTTAAATACATATATAACATGATATATTGTGTAGAATGCTTTTTATAAAACATCATATTTATTGTATTATATGAAATAATGAGTTTCCTTTGTAATCCTACGTATTTATTATATATAGCGTAGTATATGGCAAGTTAGCAAAGCTCCCCTTGGCCAGGCCCTGTTACATAAGAACATATACAACAAATGCAAGGTAACTGGGGGTACGGGCACCGCAGCTGGGTGGGGGGAGAAGCATTCCTGAATGGCCCCGGGGTGGGAACCTTGCAGAGAACTTCCCCTTTCCCCTCCAGTTTGACAGTAGACAGGCATGGTGCATAAGAGAAGGTAAGTGCCAGCCCTGGCCTTACTGCCATTTTGAGATTTAGTCACCAAGAAATTGAAGCAGCATGCTCCGCAGGTCCTTCCAGGCCCCTCGTCCCATGACCTTCAGAAAGCCATCCTTGAGGGGCCTTTGTCCAATGGGATGAGCGGCCTGAGCCCCTGCCAGGCCATACCAGGGCCCAGCCGGTTCTCCTTAGATGGGATTTCCAGGCGCTGGAGGCTTTGACCACAAAGGCTGTTGTGGGCCTCTGCAAGAGAAAGGCCCAGACTTATCCAAACTCTGGTTCTGGGAATGACAGGATGCACCTGTGACAGGTCTGGCTGTGCTGGAGAAAAGGAGGAAATGAGGACTGCATAGGAAATGTGGAGCAGAGGAAGAGCTGGGCTGGGGCAGGAGATCTGACTTGTCATCTCTGCTCTGCTGCTACCTGGCTCCGTGACCCCTAGGCCCCTCTGGGCCTGCTCCTGCACTTGCAAGAGGAGCAGGTTTGGAAGCAGAACGAAGGCTCCAACAACAACAACAGAGTTTCAGATGCTCTGAGGTTTGCAGGTTTGCAGAACCCTGTTCATACATACCACATTTGATTGTCACACCAATGCTTTGAGAGAGCTGCTATTGTGTTTCAGTTGTTTCAGTCATGTCAGATCCTTTTTGGCCCCATTCAGGGTTTTCTTGGCAGAGATACTGGAGTGGTTTACCATTTCCTTCTACAGCTCATTTTATAGAAGAGGAAACTGAGGCAAACAGGGTAAAGTGACTTATCCAG
This sequence comes from Gymnobelideus leadbeateri, assembly GCA_011680675.1. Taxonomy (NCBI): domain Eukaryota; kingdom Metazoa; phylum Chordata; class Mammalia; order Diprotodontia; family Petauridae; genus Gymnobelideus; species Gymnobelideus leadbeateri. The sequence goes on from WOXC01008095.1 coordinate 191,348, forward strand.
GGTCACACAGCTACTAAGTGTCGGAGGCCGGATTTGAACTCAGGTTTTCCTGACTCCAGGACCATCGCTCTATCCACTGTGCCACCTAGCTGTCTTCCTTTGAGAGAGGGGCTATGCTATTTTTATCCCTATTTTACAAATGTGGAAACTGAGGCTGAAGCTAGGCTATTTGCCGAGGGCCAAACAGCTAGTAAGTGTCTGAGGTCGAATTTGAACTGAGGTCTTCCTGGTCCAATATTCTAGCTTCCTCTAACTTGAAGGCAGAAACTATTTTCTTTTCTGTGTGTGCATCCAAAGAGGCTGCTGGGCACCTTAGTCAGTATTTGTTGAATCTAACTAGATGAATTTTGAGGTTCCTCCCCACTCTAACATTCTAGGTTCACGATCCTCTCTAGTCCAAATATTCTGTGTACTACAGTCCCTACTGATTGTAACATTTTAGATTCCAAAGCCCTTCCCACTTCTGATATTTCATATTCCAAAAAGGCGAATTGTGTTCTAAGGTTCTAAGTTCCAATGATCCATCTAGATCTACCACTCCATATTCTAAATACAGATTATGCTGAGGTCTCCTCTAGTTGAGAATTCTAGGTTCTGACCAGCATGAATTCTAAGACTTCTAGCTCTGACGTTTATGTCCCAAGAGTCACTCCATCTGTAACAGTCTATGTTCTAGGGCCCTTCTAGCTCCAACATTCTAGAGTCTAACATTCTGACTTTGAAGGTGCCCCTTGACTCCAGCAGTTTATGTAGGAACACTCTAATCCCTTCTAGCTCCAACATTCTAGAATTCTGTTATGCAAAAACACTGATGAGCAGTTGGGAACTTCCTTCTATGAGTAAGATCCCTTTTCATCCTATGAAGAATTTTTTGACCTAATTGTGCATTAGGAAGTGAATATTAAAAGTGGTTCTTGTGCCACCCATTTGTTGACCCATGACTGGAGCTTGACCACCAGCCCACTGCTTATCCTGACTCTAGCAATACCCCAAAGCTGTTGGAGACCCATGCGATAATGTGGAGAGTGCATCCTCAGGTAAGAAGAGGCACGCAGGGGTGGGGGAAGCACCTTCCAGCCCCGAGCTGCCTTGCCCCAGAAGCTCTGCTTTATGGAGCAAAGAAAGGAAAACCCTGGAGGCCACTGCAGTCTGACTCTGAAGGCTGGTCCTCTCCCTGGCTGGGCTTGGTTATTTATACACTGCATTGTGAGAAAACTGAGGTGAAGAGATGGAGGGACATGGCCAAGGGGAGGGGCATAAGACGGACCTAACCTAACTTGGCCCTTACTCTGATTAGAGACTCTCCAGGATGGCTGTAGGGCAGGGTTTGTACAGAGCTAGCCTGGACCAGGAAATGGATTTCTTTAGCCACAGCCATAGAGCAGGGCAGCACCAGAAATAAGAAAGACCCTGGTGTCCTGGACTTTCCTCTCCTTAGTTTGGTCCAGATGTGGAAAAGGTACATAGGCCCTGAGGGGAGAAATGAGGGAGGGGGCAGACCCTCCTGTCAGAACTGCACTGGCCTGGAACATGCTAATTATTTCATTAGCCCCTAAAGAATAGTGAAACCATAACCACAAGGTGGGGGAAGAGGCAAAAGTGAATTTTCGTAGTGCACAGAATGTTGTTTCTTGCTCATTATAAATAGCATTTACCAGTTTCAATGGCTCTCTCTCCCTCCCCCTCTCTCTCTCTCTCCCCCCCTCCCCCTTCCCTCCTCTCTCTCTCTCTCTCTCTCTCTCTCTCTCTCTCTCTCTCTCTCTCTCTCTCTGTCTTGTTTAGTCTTTCTCTATCTCTTGATCTTTGATTATCTATTTCCCTGTGTTTTTGTCTCTAATTCTGTTTCTCTCTCTTCTCTATGTCTCTCCTTCAGTTTATCTCTATCTTGCTCTGTTTCTTTTTCTGTCTCTTAATTTCTGTCTCAGTCTTTCTCTGTATCTCACTATCTGTCTCTGTGTTTCTTTTTCTCTCTGTCTCTTTATCTGTCTGTCTCAGTCTATCTCTATATCTCCCAGTCTTGTTTTGTCTCTGTCTCTGTGTCTCTGTTCTCTCTTTCTCTCTGTCTCTGCCTCTGTTTCTGTCTTTCTCTGTCTCTCCATCTGTCTCTCTATGTCTCTGTCTCTCTCTGTCTCTTTCTCTGTCTCTGTTTTTCTCTGTCTCTGTCTTTCTCTGTCTCTCTGTCTCTCTGTCTGTCTGTCTCTCTCTCTCTCTCTCTCTCTCTCTATCTATCTATCTCCCTCTGTCTCTCTCTCTCTCATTAATGGATATTAAGCCTTGACTCATCTGATTATGTGTTTGTTTTTTATGCAGGGACAGGGTTGACACCATGTTGAGATGTAAGGTTTCAGAACAATAGACTATCAGAGTTGCAGATGACCTTAGAACAAGGAATGCTAGAGCATCCAAAGCCAGACAGGAAAAGTCAGGACTAAAACATTCATTAGAACACAGAATATGAGAATACACAATCTAGTGGTGGATGGGGGCTTAGAACACAGACTGTCCGAGCCAGCAGGAATGCACAATAGTGGAGCTGGAAGAGACCTTACAACACCGGCTCATGGTCAGATTACTTAACCTCTCTCAGCCACAGTTTCCTCATCTGTTAAATGGGGATAATAATAGCACCTGCCTTGCAGGGTTATCTGAGGCTTAAATGTGATAATTAGTCCTTGTTAAGTGCTTTGCAAACCTTAAACATTAAATAAATGCTATTTATTACAGTTGCTGCTGTTGTGACTAGAAGGAACCTTTGAAATCATTTAATATGGATCCCACATTTTACTTCTAGTCCATATGGACAGAGTGAGTAAGTGACCTTCCCAAGGTCACACAGCAAATTAGTGGCTAAGATAAGGCAGGCCACCTTGCCTAAAGGGTCAGTGATGTTGCCACCTCATGCTCCTTCCCCCAAACCTAGCCTCATGTCCCTGTCGTAGCCCTGCCACTGAGGAAGAAGCCTTGCTCCTAACTAGGTGAGGTGTGCAGGGTCGTCTCAGCCAGGCGACTCTCGGGGCTGTATCTTCCTTATTCAGAACCCGGCCCATCCACTACACTTTTTTTCACTTGCAGAAAAAAAACTCGAAACCTGCTCGATCTGCTTCGGGCTGAGCCGGGGCTTGTTTTGTTATTTCTGTTGCCAGGCGACGGGATTGTTGTTTGGTTTTTTGTTTTGTTTTGTTTTTTTCTTTCTTTTGCTGATTTGCGTCTCTTGGGCAATTTCACAACCCTCGGTAAGAGCCGCCGCATTTTCGGTGCACATCTGGTTTGGATTTGGGGCTTCAGCGCTCCCTCCCCCACCCTGCCCCTCTGCAGAGCGGGGCATGGCTTTTGCTGCCTGGCACGAGGAGGATGTGCCAGAGCCTGGAGCCCCTCGGCAGCCTCCCGTACTGTCTCCGTTTATTCCTCTGGGAAAGTGCTCTGGGCTTCTGGCTCACCCATGCCTCCCTCCCTAAGTCAGGGAAACCAAGAGCCTAAGACCACCTGCTCTTTGTCTGGAGTTTTCTGGGGGGAGAGAACTATTCTCTCATTTAAAACTCCCACCAATAATAATGATTGTCACAGTCCTGATAACACACAGACATAGAGCACTTTCAAGTCTGAAGTTTGTAAAAACCCTTTTAAGTGTATTAGCTCATGTTGTATCCCCCGGTAGATTGGAAGCTCCAGGAGGGCAGGGGCTGCTTCATTTCCCTGGGGCCCTTCAGGAATCAGCTAAAATGCCGACTTGACCTGTCTATGCCTGCCTCCCCCCATGCCCACTACAAATGTCTTCTTGCCAAGATTTCCTCCCATTTACACCATCTTTTATGTGCAGTTATTTTAAGATTTTCTACCCAAAAGACTATGAGCTCCTTGAGGGCAGAAACTGTTTTTTTCTTAGTACCCCTTTAGCATAGCACCTGGCACATAGTAGGTGCTTAATGAACGGTTAGGGGCAGCTAGGTGACAAAGTGGATAGAGTCTGGAGTCAGGAAGACTAATGTTCAAGTTCAAATCTGGCCTCAGACACTTACTAGCTGTGTGACCCTGGCCAAGTCACATCACCCTTTTTGCCTCAGTTTCCTCATCTGTAGAATAGAGATAATAGCAGCACCTCCCACACAGGGTTATTGTGAGACTTAAATGAAATAATACATGAAAAGCCCTTTGCAAACCTTAAAATGTAAGATAAATATCAGTCACTGCTGTAGGGTTATTGTCACTGCTGTCACTGCCCCACTAATCTGCTACTGAACCTGCAGTTAGGAGGCTTTGTGTTCACAACAATGACTGACTGGCTGTTCAACTCCCAAAAAATCCAACACTCAGTCCACAAACATTTAGTAAGCACCTACTATGTGCCAGGCACTCACTAAGTGCTGGGCACGCAGTGACAAAAAGGAAACATTTCCTGTCCCCCAATTCTCCAGGGGGAGATTATATGGATATAATCCAAGGTGAATTAGAGGAGAGGGAAGGGCACTAACATTGGAGTGGGGAGGCAATTACAGGCTTGTAGGAGCATCAGTTTACAGCTGGAAGAGCCCAGAGAGGTCATCACATCCAATCCTCTCATCTTATACAGGAGGAAACTGAGACCCAGAAGAGTTAGGTGACTTTTCCTTCCAAGGCTTCTTCACTTTCATCTATGGGGGTCTGACAAAGTCTAAGAATCCCTTTTCTCAATGTTTTTAAGTGTTTAAAATAAAGTACACAGGATTACAAAGAAAACATATTACATTGAAATACAATTTTCAAACTATTTTTATAAGTCCACTGACCTTAGATTAGAAACTTCTCAAGAAGAATGCTTTCAATGGAAATGAAATACTTTCACTACCCACTTTTCAGTTCTTATAGAAAGAAACTATTGATTATACCCAACCATGCTATATAAATGTGTGCTGTTATAATTACAGTATATTAATTTATTATTTGTTTGCTTGCTAATTTATGGAATAAAGCAACCATTTTCATAACATAGTATAATACAAAAGATGATTGCACACAAAACTACAAATCTATTATGTACAACTTACCATTCCTTTGAAATATATAATAAAGTTATCACATAAATTTCTTTTTTTCTTCCCTCCCCCCATCCTAGAGATGCCTATCGTTAGACACAAATGTGTATATAAATGTAAAATTATTCTACACATACTTCTATTTATCAGTTTTTTCTCTGGATGCAGATAGTGTCTTTCTTCATATGTCCTTTATAGTTAATTTGGATATTTATAATAATCAAAATGACTTATTTGCTCAAAGTTGTTCTGAAAACAATAGCACCTTAGAGTCAGGAAAACCTGGTTTCAAATTCTATCACAGACACTTAGTAGCAGTGAGACCTTAGGCAATCACTTAAGCACTTTTTGCCTCACTTTCTTGTCTACAAAATGAGGGGGCTAGACTCAATGATCTCAAAGATCCTTTCCAGCTATTAAATATATATATGATCCTATAAAGCAAAGGAATGTTTTCTTCCAACAAGGCATCAAGGTATCTCCTAAACAAATTTCAATATTATGCAAGATTCACTGAGAAAGGGAACAGAAGAAATAAATGATAATCTTCTGATCATCCATATTGAGCAAACCATAAAGCAGAGATGTGTGCTTGACAAAGCACGTTCCATTGTCATGGAGGTTACCCAATGCAGAATCCAAGGAGAAGAAGGATTCCTTATGGATAGCGAGCTTTTTCAGAAGGTTTTGATCATGGATGGCATTGTGCTGACCTAATTAAGCCTGAGAACACTGCAAAGCCTTCCAAGTGAAATCCATAATTAAGCAAAAGATTTTGGTCTAACTGTTCAAACGGGACAAACTAAGTGGATGAAGAATGTGTATTGTTCAAACTACTCTATGGCTATGCAATTGAATAGACAAACTGTAGGGTTCTTCTATCAAGAGATATACCTTGGGCGGCTAGGTAGCGCAGTGAATAGAGAGTTGGCCCTGAAGTCAGCAGGACCTGAGTTCGGATCGGACCTCAGACACTTAACGCACAAACAAACAAAAAACCCAGCCGTGTGACCTTGGGTAAGTTACTTAACCCCAATTGCCCTCCAAAAAAGCAAAAAAAAAAAAAGAGAGAGAGAGAGAGAGATACCTTGCAAAAACCCTGTAGATGACAATGACCATGGCCCAGAATTGAACAGAAGGAAGATATTGGACTGGGTTGTCTTTTTAATGTAGTGTTTTGAATGACATGATGCTTTACAGTATGTTTCACATCTATCTAGATTCTACATCTTGGGCCATATAGACATCATCCATGCTACCCAGAACATGACCCCCACTCCTTACTTTCCAATCCTCCTCCCCTAGTAATCAAATCAATATCCCCATTGCTTTTGAAAAGGAGATGACAACCAATTACCCAATGGCTGCACTCCTCATGCCTGTGATTCTACATACCAGACTCCCTTCCTTAGCCACATTTCCCTGTGTGTTTTGTCTCTCCCTGGAAGCTCCTTGAGGGCAGGGTCCATTTCACTTTCCTTTTTGTATTCTCAGAACCTAACCCAGGGGCTGGTATATATAGTTATTCACTCACTCACGTGGTGAGATAAGGAACTATCAATGAGTAGTTAATGTGTAGAACTCAATCCTAAAGTACCCACGACACCACACTGACTGCTAGTGGTTGTCAGCTCCGCTTTACAAAAGAGAAAATCGAGGCTTCTTCACATAATCTGTTCCATTTTGCATTATAGTTTGGTGTGTGTGTGTGTGTGTGTGTGTGTGTGTGTGTGTGTGTGTTACTCCCCACTAAATATGAGCTTCTTCAAGTCAGTCAGGCAACAAGCATTTATTAAGATCCTATGTGTTGTGTACTGTACCAAGAAAGGCAAAAGACAGCCCCTGACCTCAAGGAGTTCACAGCCTAATGGGGCAGACAACATGCAAACAACTATGGACAAAAGAGATGTATTCAGGGGAAATTGGAAATGATCAGCCGAGGAAAGGCACTGCGTTTAAGGAGGATGGGGAGAGGCTTTTTGCAGGACTTACAGGAATCCAGGGAAAACAGAAGCCAGAGAGGAGGAAAGTGAGAGAGGGAATTCTTGGCATGGGGGACACCCTGAAGTCAAGAGCCCTCTCTCTCGGTTATATTTGTATACCATTTAGCATTTAGGACTGCACCTTCCACAGAGTAGACACTTCGTGTTTGTTGAATGAATGAATGAATTCCTGCAGAATCACCTTTTAGAAAGGTCAGGGACATCTTAGAGAGTATTTAGAGGAAGGTAGACAGGCTGACCAGGAGATTGGGGATGATGCCATTCAAGATTTTATTAAAGGACATAAGAATGATTACCCTAAAGAAGAAAATGACTTAAAGAGGCATGGTAGAAATGCAAATTAAATTGGCTAATGTGACAGAAAAGGAAACAGATAAATGTTGGAGGGGATATGGGAAAAGTGGGACATTAATGCACTGTTGGTGGAGTTGTGGACTGGTCCAGTCATCCTGGAGAGCAATTTGGAACTATGCCCAAAGGGTTATAAAACTGTACATACCTTTTGAACCAACAATATCACTACTAAGTCTATATCCCAAAAAGACTTTTTAAAGGGAAAAGAACCTATTTGTACAAAAATATTTGTAGCAGCTCTTTTTGTGATAGCAAAGAACTAGACATCGAAGGGAATGGATGAACAAGCTGTGGCATACAATTGTGATGGAACACTATTGTGCTATAAGACGTGACAAGCTGGATGGTTTCAGAATAACCTGAGAAGTCTTATATGAATTCATAAAATGAACTGAGAAGAACCAAGAGATTATTGTACACAGTAACAGCAATATTGTGCAATGATCAACTGTGAATAGCAGCTATTCCCAGCAATACAACCATCCAAGGCAATTCCAAAGAACTTATGAAAAATTCCATCTACTTCCAGAGAAAGAACTGATGGAACCTGAATGCAGATCAAAGCATTTTTTTTTGCTTTCTTTATTTTTCTTGGTTTTTTGTGTGTTCTCTTTTGCAATATGGCTAATATGAAAATATGCTTTGAATGACTGCACTTGGACAATTTATATCAAAGTGCTTGCCTTCTTAATGGGGGGGAGGGAGAGACTTTGGAACTCATTTTTTTAAATGAATGTTTTTTTTTTTTAAAGACATGGTAATTGTCTTCAGGTATTTGAAGGATTGTCATAGGAAGGAGATAATACTATCCTGTCTTCACTTAAGAGGATAAGAGCAATGTAAGTTAGAGAGGAAGATTTCAGAAGATAGCCAAGTAAAACTACCAAATAACTAAGCATATTTTAAAAATGAAATGAGTTGCATCAAGAAATAGTGGAGTTCCCCATCCGTGAAGATCAATCAACCAATAAGCATTTATAAAGCTCCTACTAAGTGTTAGAAACACAAAATTCAGTCTACTCTCAAGGAGCTTACATTCTATCAGGTCTCAAGCTAAAGCTGGAGAGCCACTTTTTGCAGATGTTTTCAAGGATCGTCTTGTTCAGTTTAGGACTAGCTGGCATCAGATGTGCCTTTCAGCTCTGAGATTCCTGAAAACGTCATAGATAACTGAAAAGCTGGATTTCAATTCCCTGAATTTTTACTGCAGTGAAGATATTCATATGTACATATAGATAGAGATATCTACATTTATATGTATACATATATATCTTATTTATATATAAACATATATTATTATACATATGTACATATATAAACATATATATGTAATTTTACTGCAGTGAGGATATATATGTGTATGGATGGATGTGTGTGTATCCTCCTCATTGCAAACACTGTTCTCTTTGGATACCAGAGCACTGGGATCCTGTTACATGGGAATAAGCTCACGAAACACTCTATTGTTCAGCCTGGCTATCATAAACAAGAGGGATGGAATTTGCTCTTCTTGGACAGAGAGGGAAAAAACAGGAGCAATGGGTATGAGTTTCAGAGCAGCAAATTTATACTTGGTAAAGTGAGAGGAGTGGGAGGAAAGGGAAGGGAAACACTTTTTTCAAAAGTAAAATAGGCTGTGTCGGGGGCTAGCAAATTCCTTGTCAGTGGAGGTCTTCAGAAGGCTGAAGGACCACTAGCCAAGGACATCATTGAAGGCTCTTTAGCAGGAATGGTTTGGGCCAAATCATTTCTGAGGTCTCTTCAGTTTTTAAGAGTCTGTGAGTGAATGCTGTCTTCTAGGGTGTGAGATCTCTACACCTACAACCACATTCCTTTGGAGCTCAGCCTCATTGACCCACAGAGTTATATCTTATCAGAGCTCTCAGGACATAAACGTTGCTAACCACAAGGAACCATACTAAACAAAGGATGATTCTCTCCATGTATCTGAGCCTGATATTGATCAGTGAGTGACTGGAGGTCATCAAGCAGAGGCCAAATGACCACTTGTGAGACCCATAGTAACGGGGATTTCTTTCTGGCTCTGGGTTGCCCCAGACAGCCAATGAGTTTCCTCATGACTCTAAAAACCAGGGACTTTGGAATATCTGCCCTCAAACTCAATCTCAGGAATCCTCAAATCCTACCAGGATTCAAAGCCTACCCAAGAAATGACTTAGAGGGGGTGTGACCCTGGCTAACCTCTCCCAGACTTGGTTTCCTCTTTTGTAAAACTGGGATAATAATAGCCCCTCCCTCACAGGGTTATTGTGAGGTTCAAATGAGATAATATATGGGAAGGACTTTGAAAAATCTGACTGCTCTTTACGTGTTGGCTATGTATTTGAGGCCAGTATGTTTGATTGCAAGCCATAAAGCGAAGGTTGAATGATCACTTGTAAGATCCACTGTAATGGGTATTTTATTTTAGATATTTAAGTATTTGCATTATTACTTTATTGCTGTTATGAATTTAGGGAATGGACCGAGTTAACGAGTCAAGTCAACAAACATCTATTATGTGCTAGGCACTGTGGGCACAAAGAAAGGCAAAAAACAGCCCCCTCTCTTAAGGAATTCACAGTCTAGAGGGAGAGATAATGTGCAAATAAGCATGGACCAGTGAAATACAGACAGGATAAACTGGAGATAATCAGAGAGGGAAAGCCTTGGCACTAAAGGGTACAGTTATTTTTTTAATGTAGTGAAAAGACCACAGCATCCCAGACGATTGAACTCAGCCAGAAGCCCAGGCATGTGTCCTAGCTCAGCCACTTGATAGCGTGTGACCCTGGAGAAGCCACCTCCCAGTCAGCAGACATAGAAAGAGCTGGACTTGACCTCCTCGTGTCCTTTCCAGCTTTAACAGAGTCCATGATTCCAGCTCTATTAGGAAGAAATTTCAGAGCTCCTCTCCTCCGCAGCTGTTCTTAGCTCTCAACCAACTGGCTCCAGGTTCCATCACCCTGACTGAGTTGTCATCAGCCCAGTATCCCTGGTATCCCATTTCCACCATGTGCCTAAGTGGCCTGTAGGCAAGCCATTTTGGAAGCTCAGCAGCAGCACCTCATCAGTGCTGGGGTAGAGTGAGGGAGGGGAAGAGGAGTAGTTCAGGGAAGGCACCAGAAGTGGACAGGGCCGCCTTTCCCCATGCCCTTCACATAGAGCATCAGCAACACGCCAGGAGTTACCCCACACTCCCTTCTCTTGGCAGTGGCGATATTTATTGCTGTAACTCTTGGAGAAAGATACAACTGGCTCCCACAGTCTGCTGACAATCCCTGCGTCTAAAAAGCAGCCTGGAGCACAGGAATGGCTGAGTCTCCTCCCCTCTCTGAACCCCAGGCTCTTTATCTGTCAAATGAGGTTGAGAATGAATTCACTAGACCAAGAGTAAAGATTTGCCCTTAGAAACTCAGGATCCTGAATCAATGGGTGTGCTAGTAGCTGGAGAAAGCCAATTGTTAAATGTTCACATGAGCATTTATATCTTGGAAATGGACCTCAGCAAAGGCAACAAAGCAAGGATTAATTTACTATTTGTTGATGGTCTGGCATTAAGAAAGAGGTGAAAAAAGTGTTAATAGTGAAGAGTAAACTTTAAAGTGCATCATGCTGACATCTAGTTTTTTCAGAGTTTGCTGTTAAATATTTACCAGCACATCCTTACCTCAGAGGCCAGTCATTTAGGTCAAAACCCACATTTTACAGAGGAGGAAACTGAAGTCCACAGAAATTAAATGACTGAGAACCAGAGACTTCAAGTTGGAAGGGACCCCAGAGGCTATCTAGTCTAACATCCTCATTTTACAAAGGAGTAAACTGAGACCCAACAATATTAAATATTTTTAAATCATAGGTTTAGAACTGTAAAGGATCCAGATGCCTTCTAGTCCAAACCCCTCATTTTCATGCAATGAAATGAAGCCCATGGAAATGAAAAGGCTTGTCTAAAGGAGTTGAACCCAAATCTTTTGGCTCCAAAGTCCAATTGAAAGGAGCCATAAGTACAAGTTGATATTACTGCTCTTCTCATCATTGTAGCCCAGACCAGGATTCTGCCTTTGTTGAGGCACCAAGGGATGTTCTACACAAGGCCTGGAAAAGAAGACAATCCTCTAACAAGTAGGCTTTGAAGGTGGAGTGCTTGGGTGTGATGACTGGACCAGTTCTTTTCTTACTGTATAAACAACCCTGGACAGCTCCCAGGACCCATCTCTAAACATGGCAGGCGGGAATATGTGATAACTAAGCTCCCTTCTAGCTCTGCCTATTATGATCTTGCTGACATAAACCTCAAATGACAAAAGGTATTCCAAAAACACGCCACTGTTTCTTAACAACTTTTCATGGATTTCTTTGCCAAGAAATTATCTAAACTTTTTGGAATGGATGATGCATGGTGATTTACACTGTATATATTTTGCATGTACACAGTTATTTGCATGGTCTTCTGCATTAGAAGGTGAGTTCTGCTGGCTGTGGTGGTATATGCAGAAGTCCATGCTGCTGGAGAAACTGAGGCTGTGGAGTGGCTTGAGGTTGGGAGTTCTGAGCTTCAGGAAGGCTAAAGCACATCTGGGGTATACACAATGTATAGGGGCAATGTGGACAGCTTCTGGTGGGGTGGGGGGATGTCCAGATTTCCTAAGGAAAGGAAAACTGACCAAGGTCAAAACAAATGAAGCAAGATGAAGCTTTGTGCCAATCAGTATTGGGATGGGGCTGAGGGGCCACTGTACTTTCAACCTGCGTGAGGTAGGGAGACTCAAACTTAGAAAAAAAGAAAAGGGAAATAAAAAGGAAGGAAGGGAGGGAGGGAGGGAGGAAGGAAAGGAGATCCTTGAGAGTCAAGCCAAGTTTTTGCCCCAGCCAGTAACACAATACCTGGCACATTGTAAATGCTTGTTGACTGATTGCCTGGGTCTTGATTTCCAATAATCCAATCCCTTAAAGTTGCAAATAGTAAATATGGTTGGTAGAGCTTGAACTAGCGAGGAACAAATGGGGCATGAAACCAAGGTACTTAATATTTAGTTGGTTTGCTACCTTCCTCTGCTGGGGTAGCATTTTCACCCTCAGTTTGTTGCCCTCTCTTCCCTCACCCAGTCCCAGGCTACCACCCCATCACCAATGTGGCCCTTTCCCAGAGCCTGCCAGGTGAACCAGAGAGACATTTTAAGTACAACTTGAGCTTGAGGAAGATGACAGCTGTTCCAGTTTCCCCATTCTCATCTTCTGCTACCCTTCTGGCATCCTCTCTCTTCTCAAAGGTTTAAAGATCAGGGACCTTAGAACTTCACTACAGGTTCATAGACTAGACTTTCTGTGGGACCAGATGCCCCTTCCCCAGTGTGACTGGGCCTGACCTTAAATGACTCACACAAAGGCCATCCTGATGTCTTCTCACATCCCTGATAATCTTTCCCTGATCAGTCCACCCCAATAGGAGCCTTGGAATAGTCCTGGGTCTCTAACTACCCCTTCACTTATCCATACTATAGAGGAGAATCCCAGATTCTAGACTCATGCCTTGAGTTCTCTTCCCAAGGTTTCATCTCCCCTTTCTTCCTCCACACTTACCTGAGGCACCAGAATCCTTGGGCATGGCTCCAATGGCCACATATAGCATCTCACTGTCAAAAGCAGCAAGCTCATACTTCCTGAAAGCACATGAAGCTCTCATATTACAACTCTTCCCTATGATTCTGCCCTTGCCTCCCTCATGGTCCTTTGTATTTTCTCCACATCTCTGTCAAATACCTCCTCATGCGTCCTAATTGGGATAACAATTACAGGGGCCTTCTCCATGGGGTCATAGGCTTGGATCTAGAGGGGTCTTAGAAGCCATCTGGCCCCACCCCTTCCTTTTACAGAAGAGCCTGAGGCCCAGAAATGCTAAGTGACTTGCAGGATCTCACGGGTAGTAGCAGAGCCAGAATGGAACCCAGGTCCTGTGACTTCAAACAGAACTCTTTTGAGGTCTCCTCAAAAGGTCTCCACTGGGACCTTTTTTTAGTGTCGCCATTTTCCTTTTGCCTACACTCCCAGTTCTGGCCTTTAGGCTTTTTTCCTGTCATCTCATTGACCACTTAACCTTTCCTTGCCACCAAGTAATAATAAAGCTAGAAACTAAAGATGAATGGTCAATCTGCAGCAGTAGAAAGAGTTTTCACACTAGGAGTTCCCAAAAAAATCACAAGGTTCCACAAGATGATCAGAGCCTTGAGGGCCATGATCAGGCTTTATTGTTATAGTTTCTACAATGAAGGAAGAGGAGTTACAGCATAATAGATGAAGAGCTAGCTTTTGAGGAAGGTCAGGAAGACCTAAGTTCAAATCTCACCTCTGACATATACTGGCTATTGACCCAGGACAAGTCACGTAACCTCTCAAATTTTCTAGGTAACTTTTTAATGCTAACAATAAGTTACAAGGAAGGGACTAACCAAAACAGATGGAAGGAATTTCCTCACCCAGAGATTTCTCTATATTAATGAAATTATAAGTGGGATTCCTATCTCAGATGCCATTTCTATGGGCAAGGCCCTATAGGAAAGCAGCTAATGAGAGGTAAACCTTAGGAGAATACACTCCATTCCTCAGGTAAGGGAGTTAATCACTTGTTATACCAGCATCAGTCTTGAAAAATCACTTATAAAGTTTTGGCAAATATTTTTTTTTTACTTTTTGGAGGGCAATTGGGGTTAAGTAACTTGCCCAAGGTCACACGGCTAGGTTTTTTTTGTTGTTGTTGTTTGTGTGTCTAAGTGTCTGAGGCCAGATCCGAACTCAGGTCCTTCTGACGCCAGGGCCGACGCTCCACTCACTGCGCCACCTAGCCGCCCCAGTTTTGGCAAATCTTAAAGCATTCCATAGATGTTAGCTGTTATTATTTTTCTATATGTTTTTTTTATTGTGTTTGTATGTTATTAGATTGTTTTGTTGTTGTTGTTGTTGTTGTTGTTGTTGTTGTTGTTGTTGGGAGTGAATGGGCTTCACAGGGGATGATGAGGTACCCTCTGTCATGGCTAAAGTTGTACATCTCCCAAACCATGCTGGACCTTGGTCTGTCCTTCAAAGTTCTGCACATTCCTCAGAATCCAGACCCCATCCCCTACAAGCATGAAAACTATATGAAACAGATTCTCTGACCCAATCCCAGGTTTATATATCAACTGGTGCCTAAGGGACAGAAGGGTTTCATCAGCACCTGGGCCTACAGGCCTGGGATGCAAATATTAGCTCTTCCTACCTGTGTGCCTTTCATCTCCCAAGTTTACTTTAGTAGATTCTGATAAGGCCCCTCCAACTACCAGCAAAAGCACAGGGTTCCCATTCCATATGTGCATATGATCAAAGCTTTCCCTGGTGGCCCTGGGGTCAATGACCTGACCCCGTTCTGAGCATGTGGTTTCAGAGAATTGCAGAGTTTTACAGTGGGAAGGGTCCTCAAGGCATCTAATACAACCTGACCCTACATGAGAATCTCCTCTTTACCAGACATCAGACCCTGGATACCCAACAAGTGGCTGTTTGGAGAGGTTCTCTGAAGTAGTCCATGCCCCTTCTGGACAGCTCTAGTGATGAGGAAGCTTTTTATAACATTAAGGACAAATTGGCATCTTTGTAATTGCCCCCCATCATTCCTACCTCAAAGTTCTAAGGCCATGAATGGGGGCTAGCTGGGGATGGCAGTAAGGTCCATTGTAAAGAGCCCACTGGATTGGGAATCCTTACCTCTGTGACCTTGGCCAATTGGCTCAACATTCTAGGCCATAGCTGCCTCACTCATAAAATGACAGGGTTGAACTAGATAACATCTAAGGTCCTATGGTTCTATGATTCCCCTCCCCACTTTAAATTCTCTTTCTCTATGCTAAACATTTCAGTTGCTTCAATAGATTCTAATGTGGCTTGGATTCTAAACCCTTCATCATCATCACCATCATAGCTAGCACTTCAAGTTTTTCAAAGCACTTTGCAGACTTTGTCTCATTTGACCTTCACAACTTCATGAGGAAAGAGTGACAATTAGTATCTCCATTTTGCTGGTGACAAAATCAAGGCAGGTTAAGAATTTTGTCCAGGGGGGCAGAGCCAAGATGGCGGAGTAGAAACAGCACATCCAAGGCATTCTCCCCCCAGACCACCTCCAAACTATGTAAAAGGGGACACTGAACAACTTCTGGAGCCCCAGCACCCACAGAACGACACAGAGAAGCTAACCTCCCGCTGAGGACAGCCCAGCAGCCCTGCAGGAAGGACCAGCGCAGCGCTCTGGGAGCTGGCAGTGCAGCACACAGCATGTGGGGAGCCGAGCACAGGTCCACCTGAGTCGAGGTTTTAGCCCCAGGGTGGCCGGGACAGCAGCCGGCTGGAGGGACCCCAGAACACCAGCAGCTGTGGTGATTCCAGAATTATCAACACAGACATGCCTAGGACAAAGTGAGAGGTTAGTGCCCTATGGACTTTGGGACCAGTATTTGGGGAATGTGTCGGCTTCCTCCCCTGGGGACTAGAAGCTGCTGAGGAGACACACCACTGTGTAGTTTTCAGTGGCAGCTCCAGCTCCTGGCCTGTGAACTGTAGGGAGATCCAGCGATCAGTCTTGGGAGGTAATCACTCTTGCTTTAACCTCCCTGGATCTGGATTGTGGTCTGGGGTAGAGGTCGTGGGGTGGGTATCCAGCTTGCCAGAAACGAAAGTTGTCCCCCCACACGTTCGGGGTGGAAGCTCCCCTGTCTGGTGGCAGAGTCCTACTGTGGCAACAAGCCCAAAAGTCAAGTAATTAAGTGGCAACATGCCAAGGCAAAGGAAACAAAATAAACAGAAAAATGCAAAATTAGACTCCTATTTTGGGGGCAAAGAGGATTGAAGCATGAAACAGGAGGAGGACTGGGAGGTCAGAAATCCTGTTCCAAAAGCCCCAAAGGAAAATATGAGTGGGTTACAGGCCATAGAGGACTTTAAGAAGGACTTTAAAAATCAAATAAGAGAAGTGGAGGAAAAATTTGGAAGAGAAATGAGAAGGATGCAGGAAAAGTATGAAATGAGGGTCAACAGCCTGACTGAGGAAAACAACACCTTAAAAAATAGACTAACTCAAATGGCAAAGGAGGCCCAAAAGGGCAATGAGGAGAAGAATGCCTTAAAAAGCCGAATTTCCCAGATGGAAAAAGAATCTCAAAAGCTCACTGAGGAGATTCATTCCTTCAGAGTTAGACTGGAGCAAATGGAAGCTAATGACTTTATGAGAAATCAAGATGCTGTTAAGCAGATCCAAACAAATGAAAGAATAGAAGGCAATGTGAAATATCTCATGGGAAAAACCACTGACCTGGAAAATAGATCCAGGAGAGATAATTTAAAAATTATTGGACTACCTGAAAGCCAGGATCAAAGAAAGAACCTAGAAATCATCCTTAAAGAAATTCTCAAGGAAAATTGCCCTGATGTTTTAGATCCAGAGGGCAAAATAGAGGTTGAAAGAATCCACCGATCACCTCCTGAAAAAGATCCCAAAAATAAAACTCCCAGGAATATTATAGCCAGGTTCCAGAATCCCCAGATCAAGGAGAAAATACTACAAGCAGCCAGGAAGAAACAATTTCAATATTGTGGAAACACAATCAGAATAGCCCAGGACCTGGAAGCTTCTACACTGAGGGATCGAAGGGCATGGAATATGATATTCCAGAGGGCAAAAGAGCTGGGAATGAACCCAAGGGTCACCTACCCAGCAAAACTGAGTATTTTGTTTCAGGGGGAAATATGGTCATTCAGTGGAATAGAGGACTTTCAAGCATTTTTGAGGATAAAACCAGAGTTGAACAGAAAATCTGACATCCAGACACAAGAAGCAAGAGATGCCTGAGAAGGTAATCAGGGAAAAGAAATCAAAAGGAACCTATCAAAGTTGAACTATTTACATTCCTACATGGAAAAACAATAACTGTTACTGATGAAACCTTTCTCAGTATGAAAATAATGGAAGAAGGATGTATGGTCATTTGAATACATATGTGAATGTGTGTATATATGTTTACAGTTATACATGGATAGAAGGCATAGGTTGAATTTATTGGGAAGGGATGATACTTAAGGGGTGAAGTTATGAGGTGAGAGAGGAAGTGGCAAGAGAAGATGGGGAGAAACAGGGTAGAGTAAACTATCTCATGCAGAAGAAGCAAGGGGAAGTGGTTGCAGGGGAGAGGAAGAATAGGAAGGCAAAAAGGCAAAACCACATTCTCATTGAATTTGGTTCAGGGAGAGAATAACATACATACTAAATGGGATATCTCAACCTATAGGGGAAAGGGGGATGAGAGGAGGGATGATGGATGGGAGGGCATTCTTGGGGGGAGGGGAGGTTGGAAGTACCCACTATAGAAGAGGGACAGGATCAAGTAGGGAATGGACCAGGTGGAGGGCGGGATGGGTGGGAGGGAATTATAAGCAGCCTTCTATAATATATCTACTATGATAATGTTTTGCACAGCTAGACATGTACAACATATACTGAATTACTTATCTCCCCAGAGGGAATGGGTGACAAGGGAGGAAGGGAATGGATCTGAAATTTGAGGTCTTAAAATTGAATGTTTCAAATATATATAAATACTATTATTAATACTCTTTTGCATGTAATTGGGAGATAAGATGTGCAGGCATTTGGGGCACAGAGATTCACCTTGCTCTAATAGAAAAGTCGAAGGGGGTATGGGAGAAGATATGGGAGAGAGCAGATTGGAGGAAGTGATATCTTGTGGGACTGCTATTCTGGGAGGGTGGGTAGGGGAAAAACGGGGGGAAAAATGTAACTCAAAATCTGGCGGAAATGAATGATGTAAAACAGGAGTTAATAAAGCATTTGTTTAAAAAAAAGAATTTTGTCCAAAGTCACAGAGTAAGTGCCATGTCTACTCTGGCCTACTGCCTTCCTCCTGGTGGTTCTCCTCTAGACTTTCTCCAGTTTATCAATGTCTTTCCTCAAATGTGCATATGTCTCTAAGACCCTTATCATGTGACACCATGTGGGATGGTGCCTCAGCCTTCTACTAGACTATAAGCATTTTGAAGACAAGGTCCATGTCTTATATGTCATAATAATTATGTTTGTATGACTTCCAGCTCCTAGCAGAGTACACTGTGCTGACAAAGGACTTAATACTTGTTCATTGAATTTATTTGAGTATATCTACTTACTTCCATGTTTTAATCAATGAAAATTCTTTACATCCATTAAAACATTCCATGTTCCAATCGATGATAATTTTCTACATCTTTATAGGAGTTGCTATAGTTACAAATTGTCATGACCCAAGTAGAGGGGCCAACCTTGTGGGTTAGTCCCTCTGACTTTTGCTCAGCTGGTCCTTAGACACCACATCTGTCTCCTGGCCCCTCTCTGAAACCCCTCCAGCTTGGCTAGACCTGGTAGAACTTGAAATCTTTTGGCAAAGCCCTGAAGGGTCCAAAGTCACCTCCATGTGAGTATCTGAGGCATCAGAGGAAAGCTTTAGAGTAGGATCATAGACTTAGAGTGAGGAGGCACTTTAGGGGTCATCATGTCTAACCTTCTAATTTGATAGGTGGGGAAACTGAGGAACACAGAAACATGACTTATAAAAGTATAAAGACATGGGGAAGAAAGCTGGGATTTGAGACTGTATCATCATGAGATGATATATTTAAGGCTATAAAGGACCTTAACTCATCTTGATCCTGATCTACTGTTCATGCTTAATTCACTATATGTATGTATATGTAAACTATTGTATACAGTATATGTATACAGTATACGTGTGTGTGTGTGTATACGTGTATACAGTAGGTGGGGAATGCAGTATGGTGCCAATGAAAACAATCCAAGGAACTAGGTTCACCCCCCATGATCTTCTGCCACTTTTGCTGTCTCTATGACCGTGGGTCTCAGTTTCCTCACTTGTAAACTAGCAGAGTCTAGGGGACTTCAGATGACCTCTGAGGTTCCCTCCAGATCTCCAATGATGGTTTAAAAATGATTATGTGATTTAGTTGTGCCTCTAACATCCTATGCCCAGGAGACACATTTATCTCTTCTGTAGCTGATCAGACACATTTCTAACAGGGAAATACCTCAGTTCTGACCTGGAGACGGCTTTGTGGAATCCTAGATTTTACAAAGAAGTCTGCAGCACCCAAGCAGTCACACGGCCAGTCAGATGCAGCCAGGACTAGAATCCAAGTCTTCTGACTTTGAGTCTGGTGCTCCCTTAGTTGCTCCACTCTGTAAAGGCATTTTGACATATCAAAAGCTGAATATGTTTGGGCAGAGTGTGGGATGATACTTGGAGTCAAGTGACCGGGGTATGAATCCTAACTGCCATTTCCCAGCTACATGACCTCTTGATTGAGAAATCCCAAGACCTTTTCTCCTGTGTCATTCTCCCCTGATCTCTGAAAAGGGCCAAGCTGTGCAGACAAGGTTTCCTCAGGCCGCTTTCTCTTCCTCGGGTCTCCATAACGCCACTCTTTACTGCTTCTCTTCCCACCTCCCCCTGCTCCTTTGTGAGGCAGATCATCATACGTGCTTCTTTCCCAAGCCCTCTTCTCTCTTCTGTCTGTAATTCCCCATATACTTCACCAGCTCCCATGGATTCCAAGGCTATCTCTACGGTGATGATTCCCAGATCTCTATGTCCAGACCTAGGCTCTCTCCAGAACTCTGATTCTGTATCTCCAGCTGCCTCCAGGACAGCCCCACCTGGACATCCCATGGGCATCTCAGAGTGATCTGAACAGAACTCACTGTCATATCAGTAAACCCACCCCTTCTGCAAAATTCCCTTTTGTTGTTGAGAATATCATTACCAAGCTCCCAGTCATTCAGGTTCACTCCATTTTCACCCACACTCCCCAACATCTAATTATTTCCCAAGTTTTGTCAAGCCTGCCTCTCACATCCTTCCTCTTTTCTCAATTCTCAAAGTCATTACTTTCTTGTGAGTTTTTGTAACCTTTTCCCTAGACAAGAGTTTTTGAACCTGAGGTCTATGAACCCCCCACACTCATGGACAGATTTCAAAGGGTCAATGAACTTGGATGGAAAAAAAATTATATCCTTATTTTCTCTAAACTCTAACTGAAATCCAGCATTTTCTTCAATTATTTAAAAGCGTTTTTATGAGAAGGTGTCCAGAGGCTTCACTGGGCTGCCAAAGGAGTCCTCAAGACAAAAATAAAGATTAAGAACGCTTGCCCTAGACACTTGTAGATCATTCTAATTGGTCACACTAGACCCAATCTCTTCCCTTCCCAATCTATCCACCATACAACAAATCAACAGGACTGTATTAATCTCCTACTATGTACCAGGCACTGTACAGAGCACTGGGGAGATGCAAAGGCAAAAGCAATATCTCCCCTCAAGGAGCTTACAATCTAATGGGGGAGACCAGTAAGAACTCCTTATTCCTAGGCTAGCACTGCTTTTCCTAAGCCTACCTAATTGTAATAAATTGAAGATTCATTATAATTTAATTTCAGGGAAGAAACCATTTCCTGAGATACCCATGGGAAATTCAGCCTAGCATCGTGGAGAGAGTTCGAGATCTGAAGTCAGAGGACTAGGGCCTGAATTCTGTTTCTCCCCAGCCATCCCTTGGGCCCACTCCTCCACTTTCTGGGGTTTAGCGTCCCCCTCTGTGAAGTAAGAGGTTGGGTTAGGTGGTGTATGTATGAGATCCCTTCCCACTCTGGCAGCATGATCTAGTAACAATAAGTGGTTTCATGTTCTTCAGCTTCAATTTGTTCATATGTAAAATGAGGGGATTGGAGTCCATGGCCTCTGACACATCTTCCAGCCTCTGGCCTGTTTCTTCATTTGTCACCAGAGTGAAGGGTCAGGCCACAAAGGCCTCTGAGGCCCCTCCCAGCTCCAGATCCATGATACTAAGATACTGACCCTTCCCCTTTCTGGGCCTCAGTTTACTCTGTGTGAATTGTGAGTGTAGCATACCATGTACTGTATGGTCCTGCACTCCAAAGATCTCTCCAATATCACTCAGCTGTGACATAGGGTTAAAATAGGCATATTTCTCCACCGAGTTTGCTCTGTGGCCTATTCTTGTAGCCTCTTGGCACTTATAAGACTCTCATTCCTCCAGCATCTTTCATTTTTTTGACCCTCCCAATCCCACTGAGTTATCCTCCCCTCTCCTCAATCCCTTCAGCACTTTGGCAAGTGTCAAGAATGCTCCACCCACATGTCTCCATAATTCCTGGTACTTTCTGGGGGTCTGCTTCTATCTCTTCCCTTGGGCACTTGAGACCCCAAAAGGGCAGAGTTAAGGAGCATCCAAGGTCCCTTCCAACTATGAATTCAATGAGCTTCTACACCCCAACATGAGAACTTACCTCCCAGCTTTTCTGCTTCCTTCCTCACTCTTACCCCATTCCCTCCTTCTTGTTGGGATCAAGGGATGCCCATTCCCCTTCTTTTCTCTGTAACCTTGGCATCCTCCTTGAGTCCTCTCAGAAACCTCCCTCCACCCAGAAAGAAACCGTATTCCAAAACAACCCTCCAGACAGCATGAGCTCATCCTGACCTTGGCCTGTGCATGTGCTCAGATGTACTCTCAAAGGTAGACCAGAGCCACATCTGGAAACTCCAGTCAAGTTTGGGCCTTGCAGTGCCTGGCTTGCCATTATATAAAAGAAGAATTTGAGCAGGGTGAATATCCCAAAGGCATCCTGACCTAGTTTGGGGCAAAACTACAGACTTAAAGAATCGACTGAGTATATGGTAGTGACTCAAGCAGGGCCCCAAGGTCCAAATACCAAAGCCCTAACTCTCAGGCTAAAATCTGACTGAAAGGCATTGGTTTTCAGACTTTCTGAGGATGAGAATTATACTTTCAGACAATTTTAAAGTTGGAAGGGAGCTTAGGGGACATCTAAACTCTACTAGGCAGTTAAGTCACCTAGTAGATAGGGCCTTGGGCCTAGAGCCAGAAAGACCTGAGTTCAAATCTGGCCTCAGACACTTACTAGCTATGTGAACCTGTCTGTCTCAATTTCTCCAACTGTAAAATGGGGATAATGATAGCCCCAACCTATCAGGGTTATTGTGAGGATCAGCTAAGATACTATTGTAAAACCCTTAGGGTAGTTTTTGGCACATAGTAGGACAGATACTTAATGTCCCCTTCCCTTCCCCCTTCTCTCCAACACCTAATACAAGAGCCCTAATAAAATACTTTTGATAAGCTAACTGGAAAGTTTTTGATGGATTTTCATTTTTTTCTTTCTGGTCCCTGAGGGATTCCTCATTAGAATGTAAGCTCCTTGAGGGAAGGAATTGTCTATTTTTTTTACTTATACTTATATTCCCAGTTCTTAGAATTTTGTCTGACACATTAAGAATTTAATTAACATCTATTTCTTCATCTCAATACTGATCTCTAGAATTAAACCCTCTCCATTATCTCCATTTCTGTCTCTATAAGCTCTATCTATCCATTTACCTACCTATAAATCTATCATCTGTCTATCCATCTGTCTTTCTGTCTAATAATCTGTCTGTCTAATTATCTGTCTAATTGTCTCTCTGCCTGTCTAATTATCTACCTATCTACCTATCTTCACCACCAGTTCTGGAGGTGATGAAGAGGAGGTGATAAGGTGAAAGAAATTATACAAAGAAAGGTTTTAAACTATTTATTCAAGTATACAGCAGTGACTCAAGCCAGGCCCCTCAGTCCAAATTTTCCAAAAGCCCTAATTCTCGAACTAATATCTCACTGAAAGGCATTTGTTTCCAGACTTTCTGAGGATGAGAATTATGCTTTAAAGACAGGCATGCCAAGCAGTGATCTAAGCATAGATCATGGAATGTAAAATCTGGGAAAGGCCCCTAGAACAAAGACTGTTAGGATGTAGAATATTAGAGATGGGAAAGACCTTAGAAGACAGAATGTCGGACCTAAAAGAACCTTAGACATTAGAATGCCCGAGCTGGAAGGAACCTGAGAATGTATGTCAGAAGTGGAAGGGGCTTAGAGGATAGAAAGTCATTTCTTGGGATAGATAGATCTCAAAGCATAGATGGCCATAGCTTGGTGGGACACTAAAACACAAAATGTCATAGCTACAAACGACCTCAGTACAAAATGTCAGAATACAGACTACAGAATGTTAAAGTAAGGAGGGGCCTTAAAAAAATCTCCTCCTCCTCTCATGTCTTGATTTCACAAGTGAAAAAATGATGGGCCCAAAAGATGAAAACCATCAGATTGCTGGGCTTTAGTAAGGCTCTAACCCTCATCTAGGCCAACCCATAGGTGTTGTAAGTGAGGAAAGTGAGACCCAGGTAAAGGATGTTGCTTCCTTGAGGTCACGTGGCACTAATTATAGCCAGGGCTCCAACCCAAGGCTCCTTCCACCATCCCCTTCATTCCTTTGCTGCTTGACTCCCTTTTATCCCATTTCCAATACTTGGGTTAAACACTTGATTCCAAGGTGAAGTGGGCAGCAGACAGAGACATTAGAAGAGGGAAAGGAGGTGTGATCTACTGTATGTGACAAAGAGAAGATGTGCTCGAAAGTTTTCTAGATACAATTGTGGGTAGCAACTGACATACTTTGCCTAGAGAAAACACTAGCCAAAAGATCAGATAAGCAAGACAAAGAAAACTGAAGTAACAGAAATCTAGGAGGCACTATAACATACATAACATATATATAAAACATAGTGGAAAGGGCACAAGATTAAGAATAAGAAATTCTAGGCTCCCAACCTTGAAGTGTCACTAGTTCACCATGTGACATTCAGCAACTGACTTCCCTTCTTTGGGCCCCCATTTCCTTATCTGTAAAATGAGGGTGTTGGGTGAAATGATTCCTAAAGTCCCTTCTATAATTTTAGGAAGTCTCTCATCTGAAAAAAGATCTTGAGTTTTAAGTAAACTTGAAGCCTAATATAAAACAGCCTGATAATGAGGAAATTAAAAAAAAAAGGTCAACACCATCTTGGGCTACATGAAGAGAGGCATAGTTTCCAGGGATAAGGAGGCAATGGTTCCTTCTGGATTCTTTCCTGATCATACAGCATCTGAAGTACCTACCATGGGCAGTCTGGGTGCCTCAGCTTTGAAAAGGCATTGATAAGCAAGAAGGCAATTTGGATGGCAAAGAGCCTCAAGGAGCAGTGGAAGGAAGCTAGGATATTGGTGGGAGAAGAGAAGACTAAAGGCACATGTGAGACTTGAGTATTTGAAGAGAGGTTGGTCTTGCTCTGTCCGGTCTCAAGGGGAGACTCAGAAGCAATCAGGGGAGGTTACAAATAAGTAGATTTGGGCTTGATGTCAGGAAAAATGTCCTAATGTTGTTATTGTTAGGTTGTTTCAGTCCAACTCTTCATGACCCCATTTGAGGTTTTCTTGGCAAAGATACTAGAGCAGTTTGCCATTTCCTTCTCCAGCTCATTTTACAGATGAGGAAACTGAGGCAAACAGGCCTAAGTGACTTTCCCAGGATCACACAATTGGGAAGTGCCTGAGGCCGGATTTGATCTTGGGTCTTCCTGACTCCTGACCCAGCACACTATCCACTGCACCACCTAGTTGCCCCAAATACTAGTAATATTAATTAAATATTAATATTAAAACCACCCCAAAGTGACAGGGGCTTCCTCTGTGCACAAGTGGCTCTTTCCCTTTGGAAGTCTTTGAATGACAGTTGGAAGACCATGCACTGATATGCTGGTAGATGAGATTCTTTGTGCAGGTAAGCTTGGACCAAGTGACGACCCTTCTCATTCTGTATTTCTCTGATTCTATGAAGCCCTTCTGCCTTCCTGAACATTCCAAGTCCAATTTGCTAAGCAAATAAAATGGGTTTTCATTGTTTTGTTTATTGAGTTTAGGTCATATTCAACACACTTCATATTTGCATAGTCAGAATCTTCTTTTAAAATAACCTTGACTTCCAGTTGGTTTGTTATGGCCACAAAATGATTTTTCAAAATGAGTCAGCCTGGGCCTAAAGCTTCTTCCTTTTAGGCTCTCAGACCCCTGCAAGTTTGGTGCCACTCTGGCTGTGGAATCAGAAGATATCAGTTTGAATCCTGACAGTTTGAGTAAGATGTATGACTTCTTTGGCCTCAGTTTCTTCCTCTGTAAATGAGGAATTTGGACCAGATGACTCACACCTCTTGTTTCAATGATCGTGTTACTACCCTTCTCAGCATAACCTCCAGATAGCATTGCTACCAATGTATCCCCAGCTTCCCACACTTGGCGTTCAGTCATTTTTCAGTGGTGTCCAACTCTTCATGATCCCATTTGAGGTTTTCTTAGCAGAGATACAGAGTGGTTTGATGTTTCCTTCTCCAGCTCATTTTATAGATAAGGAAATTGAGGCAAACAGGATTAATTGACTTGCCAGGGTCACACAGCTAGGAAGTTTCCAAGTCTTCCTAACTCCAGGCCAGTTGCTCCATCCAGTGGGCCACCTAGTTGACCATAAAGAAGAACCTGAGTTCAAATTCTCCCTGTGCTACTCACAAGCAG
The DNA here is from genome assembly GCA_011680675.1 of Gymnobelideus leadbeateri. NCBI lineage: Eukaryota > Metazoa > Chordata > Mammalia > Diprotodontia > Petauridae > Gymnobelideus > Gymnobelideus leadbeateri. The sequence goes on from WOXC01008095.1 coordinate 217,268, forward strand.
TGTGGCTTGAGAATTCCCATCTCAGAGACTCAGTTTCTTAACCTTCGAAAGAAAAAGAGGGTGGATTAAATGCCCTTTCAGCTCTATATCCTATGATTTTAATAATTACTGAAGAATTTTATGTTTTTAAGTCAAAATGTATTTTATTTTCAGGTCCACATTTTTTCACTCAACCTCCTACCCCCTCCATTGAGAAACCAAGAAAAAACAAAATCCAGTGCAAATATATATAGTCAAGGAAAACAAATTCCTACATAAGCCATGTCCACAAAAACAGCAGCAAAGACAGCAACAATGTTTCCTTGATACACAATGAGTCTCTTGCCTCTCAAGCTAGAGGTGGGTGCCAAGTTTCATCACAGCGCTGTGAGGTTGTGCTCAATACTTGGGATGATTAGAGATCCAAAGCCTTTCAGATGGGTCCCTCTTTCCCAGGCTGCTGCTATTGTATCCACTGTTCTCTTTGCTTCTGCTCCCTTCCCTCTCCATCAGTTCATTCAAGTCTTCCCAAGGCACAAAAAAGTAGTTTAAAGAATCATCTCGATAACTTACCAATCCAGGCTCAATGTCTTGAGGCATCCTGAATGTGTTAGTCTATCCAGACATTGTAGGTAACCGGAGATCTAATGATTCAGAACCCACCTTAGATGCTGGTGAGTCAGACTCACAGATGTATCTCTGTCCCATGAAATAGGAGCCCCACCGGCGGCCAGGCATAGGAACATAGCTTTAGAACCCATAGACCTGAGAAGCTAAGTCTAACTCCTCATTTAACAGATGAGGAGACTGAGGAGAAGAGATGTCCCGTGACTTGGCCAGAGTTACACAACTGGCAAATATCTGAGGCAGGATATGACCCTGAGTCTTCCTGACTCCAAGCCCAGCACCCGATCCACTATTCAAAGCTGCCTCTCCTCTTCTATGGGCATGAGGGAGGTGGTAAGTGTCAGCTGGTCACCTGTTATCATGGATTAGGGGTGAGAAAGTAACAGCAGGAGCTCTGGGAGCTGCATCGGGAGAGGGGCTTGGCTGTCTGTCCATCCTGACCATAACTATGATCCAAGGGCAGGGGACGAGGCAGTGAAATGCTGGAATGGGCTCCTTTTCACCCAGCACAGAATGGTGGAATCCTTGTGAATCTGATCATCTGTGGGAGACTTCATTGGCTTTCAATGACCTCAAAGTGGTGGGTGCCCGCTCCAGTCCCTCTGCAGGCAGCAGAGCATAGCCCGACGACTCCTTAAAGGTCTCTCCTCATTGATCAGTCTGCCCATCACATTGAACTTGAAGCCAGAAAAGCTCAGATTCCGTGCCAAACTCCAATATGTAAAGGCTGTGTGACCTTGGAAAAGTCACCAAATCAGCCTAAGCCTAAGTTTTCTCATCTGCAAAATTGGCATAAAAATAATCGTATTTCATCCTTCACAGATTCATTGTAAAATTCATTTCAACAAAAGTCTATGATATATCATATTCCTCACAGAGATTTCATTCTCTTAGAGGGGAAGCAGGACAAAGACATATATCAGATCAGAAATGATGGGGACAAGAGAGAATCAAATGAATAAATTTTTTCCTTTAAAAAAAACAATCTATTAAGCTCTCGTACTATGCTGGGCTCAGTGGATCCAGATACAAAAGCAAAGACAGCCTCTGCCCATTGAGGTGAGAACACAAATGGGAGGAGTGGCCATAGAGAAGCCCTTTAGACCTGAACGTTACAGGGGTGATTCAGGAGAGTAAATTGACACATCCCATCCAGGAGCAATGGCAGAGATAGTTGGACTGTGATTCCAGGACTGGGGCTGGGGGAAGAAAGCAGAATTAGAGAAAAGTTTACCCAAAATATGCCAGTGGTGGGCAAGGCCGTCCAGGAAATAACCAAAAGTAAGGTGTAAAGTGAAGCATAGCTGGGGGTTTCTGAAATAGTGAACCAGAAGAAGCAGCCGCCAATCCGGACAGTAGGACCCTGGCTCAGAAGTACCAGAGATGGAGGGATTCAAACCTCCAGGACTTGATCTCAAGGACGGGTAGAAAGGGGCTGATGAGGAGGTAACCAGGGTAGAGAAGAGGTCCAGACAAAGAGAGCTAGGGGAAATCAGTGAAAGCTTCACCAGAACATTGCACTGGTGCCCAGTCTCCAGAGAAGAGAGGGATTCTGGGAGTGGATCATATGAAAGCTTTTCAACCCAGCTGGGGGTGAGCAACTTGCATTGGAGATTGCCTGCTGAGTATAGAGAAGAGCTGGTCTGGTTTGGCTTAGAAAGAATGTATGTAAAAGGGGGAATGATGTGAAATTAGTCTGGAAACATAAGGGGAGGGAGAAGTTAGAATGCAGACAGAGTATGTGTGTGTGTGTGAGTGTAGATGGGTGTGTTTATATGTATGCATGTGTGTATAAATATGTGATATTTATTATCATAGAACTATTTCAGCTTCTTGAGTTCAGACCTGCACATTAAGCAGGTAGCACTCGAATGGTAAGAGATGAGGCAGGAAGATAAGTCAGATGCCTGTTGTAACAGTCCAGGTGAGAGGGGAGAAGGCCCTGAACTGGGGCATTCATTGCATGAGCTGTGACCAATGTATGGGATATGACAGAGGCCGAATGTAGACAATTGAAATGGAGTGATAGGGAGAGCTGGAGGGGAGAGCCGCATCTCCCAGAGCACATGCGTATTTGAACATTATATATTTGTATATATGCATATAGTGCATTTCACATGTACATACATCTACGTGTCTATGTATATATACATGTGTACACGTGTGCATTCCTATGTGTATAGTGTATATTATATATTTGCAAGCACAACTGATTATAGAATTCACTAAAAATCTGAGTTTTGTGTGTGTGTTACATCTATCATATATTTGTACAGGTGTAAATCAGGAGATCTGCAGCTGCTTTGGGTTCTGGACCTCTTTAACAGTCGGGTGAAGCCTGGGGAGCCCTTCTCACAATGTGCCTAAAAGCATAGTATGAAATACACAGGATTACAAAGGAAACTGATTATATAAATACAATTATCAATTTGTTAAAAGTTTAAGGTTCAAAACACATTATATAAATGTACATGTCACATGTATGTATTTTATATATACATACGTATGCATGCATGCATGTATGTATGTCTCTGTCATTTTTTCTCTTTGTTGCTGTGTCTGTTTCTGTCTGTGTCTCTGTGCATGTATCTTATCCTGTCTGTCTCTCTGTCTCTATCTCTGTTAGCTTCTGTCTCTCTCTGTCTTTCTCCCCCCACCCCAACTCCACCCCCTCGGTATTTTTCCTCTGTGGCCAAAGGAGAAGGTGGTGCTCTGACTTGTAAACAACAGCGTCTGCTTTGCTCTGAATCAAGTGTAAATGGTTTACCAGAACGGGCAACCACAGTTCCTGCTTCTCTGCTCCTTTTCTGTAAGTCGTTTGCATGGTTCCCTCCCCATTCTGGTAACTGCAGGAAGCCCACGAGCTGGCTGACCGCAGGCCTCCCGTGCTCCCCGCTTTGCTGAGCCCTGGGGCTTTCTCTCCTCTCTCCTCTGGCCTTCGAGGGCAGTAAATCAAACCCACCTCCGGCTTTAAGGCCCCTGTGGCACAAATCCCTGGCCTCCATCGGAAGAGGGGGCTAGATAAGCATCCTAAACACAAAAATTTTCTGGGGATCTCAGAGAAACTCTGAGCTGTTTTACTCTTAAACAACCAGGCCATTCAGGACCCAGAGACAGAATAGAAAATATCACAGGGGAAAAATTCCCCAAGTTAGAATTCTGATCATGTCATCTCACCCCACCCCCATTCCTTTCCTCTAGAATCACAAAATCCCCTGAACTAGAAGGGGGCTCCCAGGCACTCTAGTCACAGAATTCTGGGGCCATCATGTGCCATCTGCCACTGACAGAGATATTGGTCCTTGGCACAAATGGTTTTCTGATCCCTACTGGCAGCATGTGAGGCCTGGTGGGTTCCCTCGTTTCATGTGTGGGATAACTAAGACTCGGAGATATTAGTTAATAAGGTCACCACTCTAGAGCTGGAAGTTAGGTGTCCAACCCTTCATTTTAGAGATGAGGAAACTTTCCCAGAGAGATGGCATGGCCTGCCTAGAGAGGCTAGTTGGCATAGTAGTGCAAGAGATACCTCCCATATTGCTCAGGAGGCCTCTTAAGCTCCACCTGCTGCCAGTTACTCTGCACCTTATAAATGGTCACTTAACCACCTGGGGAAATAATGGTCCCTATGCAAATGTCAGCTAGAATTATGCTAATTAGTGGTAAAGAGCAGGCTGCTTGGTTGCTAAACTGATTTTCCTGAAATGCAGGGCTGACCCTGCTCACTAACCTCCAATGGCTCCATATTACCCATACAAATTTCTCTTGTCATTTAAGACTTTTTGCCACTTGGTCCCAATTTATCTTTCCAGGTTTTTCATCCCTTACTCCTCCTCAGGCATGCTGCAGTCCAGTCAAACTGCCTTTCTTGTTTTTCCTCACAAGTAATATTCCATTTCCTACCTCCATGTCTTTGCCCAAGCTATACCCCATGATAGACTAGAATCTGTTCTGTCCTTACCCCTACTCCTTAACATTCCCAGACTCCTTCAAAGCTCAGCTCAGACCCCACTCTCTACATCCTCCCAGCTACTTAGTGCCTCCCTCACAAAATTTCCTTTTATTTGTTTTGTATGTCATTTTGTGTGTATACATTGTCTTCCCCAAGAGAATCTAAGTTCTGTGAGGGCAGGCAGTGTTCTGTTTTCAAACTTTGAATCCCTAGTGTCTAGCACAATGTATGGCACATAGTAGGTAATTAATAAATACTTATTGATGGAAGGTGCTCAATAAAGGCTTGTTGAATCCACTGATTTATTTTATAATCCTTAGCCCATGTAATTCACATTTGATCATCATATTAGAAGGCAATGAATTCCCTCCTACTGGGACTTTATGCAGACTCTAAAGTGTCACCTGTTGGTTACATTGTGGAACAGAATTCTGGTCTGGTTAAATCCATTGGCCCTTCCCAAGTCTTCAGTTCTATGCCCTTTAAAACTATAACCTCCCTGAGGTAAGAGCTTTTGATTGATCATGTTTCCCACAGAATATTATATTTCATAAGGACTTTAGAGGCCATAGGGTTAAACCATACCTGATTGAGAAGCCCCTTAATGGTATTAATTCAGTTTAATTCAACTAACATTTATTAAGTGCCTACTATATGCACAGTACTGTATTAGGGACTTTGTATACAAAGATGAAAAAGAGGCCTAGGCTTCAGACTGGAAAAGAGAAACTCATTGCCCATCCCACTTTGGGAAGGATCTTATGTCGGTCCTTACTGCAGTCCCCTGGTACATCTGCAATCTCACCAATGCATTTCCTCCAATCATGCCATTCACAACCCAACTACCCAGAGCAATTCTGATCCCTAGTAGGTGCCCAATAAATGCTTTTTCAATTGAACTCGACTGTCTGAATCATCCCCACAACTCCCCAGTGCTGACGGCTTCATTCCTCTTCTTTCAGTCTCCCATATGTTCCCCCTGTCCCATAAATAGTCCGTCCCATTTCCAACCATCACAGGAGAGATTTTGGTGAGATTCCTGCTCATTTGTCACCTAGCAACGACCGCCCACCTCCTCGCCTGGCCCTGGCAGGAACCCTAAACCTGCTCACAAAAAGAGTTGAGCACCACCCAACCAAAGTGGTGCTGAAGAACATTTGGTCCTGACTCACTATCCCTGGAAGCTTCGGGAGTCCAGGAAAGTTAACCTTATGCCTAAACCAAGAAGGCGACTGATCATTTTGTGTGCAATTTAAGAAAGTCCAGAATTTGCTCCCTGACTCTTACCCACCACTCTGACCATGCTGTGCTCCAACTCAAGTCATTAAGGACTCCTTACTGCTGACTTAAAAAAATTCCAAACTTGTTTGCATGGAGTTCAAATTCCCCTCCAAACCAATACTCACCTTGGTGTAGTGGGACTAAGTCAGACTGCATCAGAGTTCACCTTCCTGAGATGATGTGAAGGCATACACTTCAGGCTGAGGTAAAGGAAGGGGGAGAGAAATGGTCAATGGAAAGTGAGGTTTCTTATTTCTTAATATAGTCGCTATAAAGATTAATGACAAATCCTATCTGATTCTTATTTGGATATATGAGTAGAAAAGACGTGGTCAGAAAACACTTTGTCTGAAGAAGATAGGGGGTTTCAGTAGGCTGCAATATCAGTCAATGGTGTGACATAAAAGCCAAGCATGTTAAGTCATCTTGAGCTTCATTGAGAGGCATCATTTCCGGGGTGAAGGAGATGACAGTCTCGCTGCACTAAGCTCTGGTCAGACCAGGTCTAGAGAACAGGGCTCACTCCTGAGGCTCATCTCAGAAAGATGCGGATAAGGTAGAGAGTTTTCAGAGGAGAACTAGAATGCATGAGTCAGAGCCAGGACTGGAAGAGTCTCAAGTTCATTGACACAGAGTGAAGGAGCTAAGGATGACAAGAACCGTGAAGAAGGGGAATAAGAGAACAAATACTGGTTATTATAAGAGCCTACTATGTGCCAGGCCCTGTGCTAAGCACTTTAAATAACTGACCATTTGAGAAGCTCTATCTGGAGGTTCAGCACCCTTGAGAGGGCACCACAGTGAAGAGGGATGGAACTTGTTCTGCTCAGCCCCAGAACAGAAAATTAGGAGCAGGAGGTAGACGTTGGAAAAGGGTGAGTTTAAGCTCAATGTTGGGGGGACGGGGAGGGACCTACTTTCAAAAAAATGAACCAAGCTATTAAAAAACTGAAGCAAACTTCCCTTAGAGCTGGTGGGATTTGCCCTCACTGGAGACATTCCAGAAAAGGCTGGCTGACCCCTTTGTGGGGGGGGCGTGGTTGTGTTGTACTTGGGGTTCTACTTTTGTTGATGCTCAGGTCCCTTCTCATACTAAAAGTCCATGATTCTGTGAAGGGGCAGATTTCAGTGATTCATGATCTTCCTGTCACTAGAAGTGTTCAAACGGAAAACAAATGACCACCAATCTGGGATATTGAGGAAAGAATTAATTCATTGAATGGGAAATTCAATTAAATTCAACTGAGTAAATATTTGCTAAGCACCTGCTTTTTCCAGAGAAATCACAGACAGGGTCTAAATGTGTCTGGCACTGTGTTATGACCCCACCCTCAAGAAGGTTACAGTCTTCTCGGAGATCACAACATCTACATATTTACATGAATGCAAAGTAATCAAATTTGCAGGCAGCTAGATGGCACTGTGGATAGACTGGATAGGACCTGAAATCAAGATGACTCATCTCCCTGATTTCAAATCTGGCCTCAAACACTTAGTATGTGACCCTGGGCAAGTCACTTAACCCCATTGCCTCAGTTCCTCATGTGGAAAATGAACTAGAGAAGGAAACGGCAAATTATTCCAGTCTCTCTGCCAAGAAAAGCCCAAATGACTGAACAACTACACATAAAAAATAATAAACTAGCAACTGAGAGGAGCCAGGAAAGGCCTCAGACAAGATATAATATCTGAGCTTCAAGGGGAACTCAGCTAATCTTCTATGGGGAATATTATAGAGGGGATGCCTACTTCAAGGGAGACCTCCAGCGGAGGACCTCAAAGATTCCTTCAGCTCCTAAGAGTTTGGGTTTCTCTCCAAGGGCCTTTTCTCCACAGTCCAACAGTTCACATTGGAAGAGCCTTGGTGTTGGGGGTGGACTCAGTGGCCCACAGACGGGAACCTGGGGTTCTGCGTTGAACCACTGCTTCTTTATTCATTTTTAAAGATTAGGCTATTTATTCATAAACAACTGGCAAAGCTGTGAGGCGCCTTAGAACAGAGACTATCAGAGCAGGCAGTAGCTTTGGATACCTCCCTCCCTCAGGGGTCTCCACATAGATTCCCCTCATCATTTCATGCATGAAGTCTCTGAGGACGAGGGGGAAGTGACTTGCCTAGGGTCACAGTAAGCGGTCATAAGGGAGGGGAGACCGAGAATCCCTGGCTCAATGGTCTTGTCTCAAGACTGAATTACCAGGTAAGTGCACTGAGGACGAGCATCATGGAGAGAGGGCCAGGAGGAGTGGGAAGCGCAGGGTGCAGAGCGGGGCTGCTCTGCGCCAGGCTGCCCACCCGCGCCAGCCACAGGCCCAGGGAGCCGTAGTACACGTGGTGGTGGCGCCTAGCGCGCCGCGACTCCTCCTGTCACAGCCCCCGTGGGGGAGGAGACGTAACGCTTCCGGGGACACGGGGGGGGCGTCGAGGAGGGGAGGAGAGAAGCCCGACGTTGCACGGGCGCACTGGGAATCGGACCGTTGCTTCTTAATCCTCTCCATGAAGCGTGAAGCACCCTTCCGAGGGCGCTAACGCGATGTTCAGCAGTTAGTTCAGTGGACAGAAGTACAAGCTGAAGAGCTGCCTCGTGATTCGAAGTTCTCCACGGCCACCGGCTGTGACTTTCTAAGCTCCTTTCCAGGTGGCTCCGATGTGACAGCGCTGATTCCCGGCATCTATAGATTGAGAGTTAGGAGGGACCTCAGCTGTCATCAACTTTGGTTCGTGCTGACCATGAGTCACCAAAGCAGCCTACCCAGGAAGTGGACTGCCCAGTGACCGCACGGACCTCTCAGTTTCCTTCTGGACCTTTAGCCATGAGGCCGAGGACATAGAACCTCTGCCCCCTACCAGGAGCACGGACTTGGACAAGTCACCCAGATCTACTCCTTTCAATTGAAGCCAAAACAGTGTAATGAAAGCTCACATGGTTATACTTTGGCGTACGCAGGATATTTTCTTCAAGTCAATCACATATCATATATTTTTTTCAGTTTTCTTTCATTCATTCTTGAAACAAGCAATTATTAAGAACCTTTTTCTATGCCAACCACTGTGCTTGGTGCTACAGATTCAGTGGCAAAATAAAACAGTCCCTACCTTCAAGAATCTTAGATTTTATCAGAGCAGACAGGTACGTAGCCAAGTAAATAGAAAACGTATATGACGTGATGTCACGGCGTGACCTGTCCCAATCACAAAGGAGTTCAGAACCGGCATTTGAATCTCAGCAACAGATTTTGATTTCAGGAAAGCTAGTTTCAAATCCTGCCTTGGCCAAAGACAAAGGTGGGGCCTCAGGGAAGTCACTGTCTCTTCAGGCCTCAGTCTTCACATCTTGATCAGATGCAGACCAAAGGAGATAGTATCTATGCTGCCTTTGAACTCTGAAAAATCAATCAGTTATGATTGTCAGAAAAGTCGATCAATCAATTAATCAATGAGAATTTATGCCATTGAATTCAATTTATCACTTGTAGTGTTTATTTTATGTGAGTCACTGCTCTGAGGAAATGAAAATGCCAGAATAAAATATGTATATTTTATATCTTTTCTATGTTTTATGTACATATAGTATATATTATATATTGTATATATTTCTGTCTGTTTTATATTGTATTTATGCATAGTTATGTGTATGTTATATACTGTGTATATTTTATATAAATACATTTTATATATTATATGTATATTTTATATTATATTGATTGCATATTATATGTGTAAATTTTAAAAGATTCTCTCTCTACCATCAAGTCAAACAATTGAATAGTGGGGATGGCATGCCCAAATAAATTTGGGCCAAGGTAGAATGGAATAAGGTAAAAGAAAGCCAGGTATAATTCTCCAGCAAATTTTGAGGGTGAACTTAAACCTTCTGAGACTTATTTTCCTCATCTGTAAATTGAAGATAATAATAAATGTACCAAGTAAGATTGTTTTGAAGACAAGATGATAGCTTATATATAATTCTATAGTTATAAAAATATATTTATGTGCATATACACATATGTAGGTGTGCATGTATGTACCCGTGTATGTGCATTGTGTATATGTGAACATGTATGTATATACTCATATAGACATGTGCCGTAACTGTCTTCAGCATCTTGACAAGGTGTCATGTGGTGATGAGACTGAATTTGTTCTACTTGCAATATTTAAATGTTTATTTGTTATTAATCTATAGTACAGAACTGTGGCCAAAGTTCCCACTCCCAGCTCTGCAACTTGCTATCTCTGTGACCTTGTCCAAGTCACTTCCAAGTCACAGCCTCAGTCTCCTAAACTATAAAATGAGGCATTTAAACAAGATGAGCTCCAAAGCACTTTTCTAACTTGCATCTTCTGCCCTGCCATGGCTTTTTCTTCCATGTTAGTTACTTAAAGGCAATTATCTATAGTTCCCTCAGCAGAACGAACAAAGGGTTCCAATGCCTTTAGTTTGTTCTCTGGCATTCCAGAGTCTCTCTTCTCCATATCCTACAATTGGGGTGGTAAAGTTGGATTATGTAAATGATCCTAATTAAACAAGCAATGATCAAGGACCTACCACTTTCCAGGCTTTGTACTAGGTGAAGAAGAAGAAGAAAAAGGAGGAGGAGGAGGAGGAAGAGAAGGAGGAGGAAGAGGAGGAAAGAAAAAGAAATAGCCCCTGCCCTCAAGAGGACTGTATTCTAATGGGAAGAAAGAAATAATGGACTATGCATTCAAAGAAAATGAGAAGGAGAGGTCAAGCATTCCCTGTATGGGAGACAGTTTATGCAAAGACATGGAGAAGGGAGATGGGAAGGTCCAGGACCAGGAATAGCAAATAGGCCAGTTTGGCTACAATGAGGAGTGCAAGAGGAGGCGGGATGTGAAATCCACTTGGAAAGATGCTCTAAATAAAAATTGCATGTTTTTGCAGAATTCCCCCCCCCAAGGGAATTTGTAACTAGATTCTGCTTTCTCTATGACGCAGTGTTCCAGGGTCCTTGGTGCCATGCCCAAACCTCTGTCCAGTTGGTACCCTGCTCCCTATCCACAGCGACCTATTAGTCAGAGCATAGCCCTTAGCAAGCATCCAATCAGTTGTGACTTGCCTGCTTCCCGAAAAGGCTATAGACCAAATCTAATTTAGATGAAATACATTTGAGTATGTGTGCACTGCCTGCCCAAGCAAAAACCATGTAGCAGCCACTTAAAACATAATTGATAAATGCGTAAAATTATTACCACTCTGCCAGCAAACCAGATCATCAGAGGCAAGGAGGGTTTAAGCATCTGATTGCATTAATGTGCCCAAATGCATACATTTGGAGACTGTCCTAAACCAGGCCTGGCAGGCCCACCCCTACCCAGTCATTCTCAGGAGTGCTAATGCATTTAGAGAGCACTCCCGGATGAACGGGCATTAAGTGATTCCCACCCTGCAGAGATTTATTAGCACAGGCTTTTAGATCCTGGCATCCCAAAGGGAAGATTCCGAGGGTCCTGGCCTCCATTTTCTGAGTGTTATTTCCGGAAACCAAGGAAGAAAAAGGCAGCAATGTATCATTTGGACATGGCCAAAGGGCTGATCCAGTGGCCTGGCTCTCTGTGGAGTTCTGATGTGAGGAAGAAACCAAGTAATCGTAACAACAACACCATTCCCATCTTCCTCCTCTTTCTCCTCCCCCTCCTCATTGCCACAGAATAACAGAGTTAGAAGGGCCCTCAGTGACCACCTAGTCCAACAGATTCCTGAACAAGAATGTCTCTAAGCTATACCCAACAAGTGCCACTCACTCTTGGTTTGAATACCTCTAGGGAGCAGGGATTCACACCTTGTGTCCTCTAATTGGTAGGTAGGGTTTTCCTTCCATAAACTTGAAGTCTGCAGTCCACCATCCCACCCCCAGCTCTGCCCTCTCTGACCAAGCAGAAGTCTGCACCTTCTAGAACCTGACAGCCTTCTAGAACTCTTTACAAACTTGAAGACAGTTTTGAGTTTAGCCAAATTCTGCAATTTCTACATCCCAACATCTTTCTGGAATCCAACAACTCCTCTCTACTCATTTGGCAGCCAGCTTGTCTCAGACCCTGTCACCTTTCCCTGAGCTATGGTGCCAACCTTCCCAATCCATTGCTAATTCCTGTTGATTTCACCTCTGCAGCATCTCTCCTATATGACCCCTTCTCACCTCAGACCCCATCCCTACCCTAGTGCAGACCCTAGTCATCTCAACTTTGACTAATTGTAATGGCCACTGGTGGGTCTGACTGCCTCAAGGGTCCTTCCACTCAGAAATCAGGAAACAAGGTTTTGAGCTAGAGCATCAAGGCACTCCAATAGATTAAATGCTGAACTTGAAGTTGGGAAGACCTGAGTTGAAGTTCTGCCTCTGACATTCACATCCCAGAAATGTTGTGTGGAGGGGAAAGAAGCTCTGAAGTCGGGGAGAGAGCAAGGGGAAGGAAGAGACCACTCTTCTGTGGTTGTCTTGCCTTCTGTAAAGGCAGGAACCACTTGCCTTTACATAACACATAATAAGTGTGCAAGCCGCTTCAAAAATATTATTGGCCTGTCTCTGTTTCCTCATCTATAAAATGGGGGTAATAATAGCACCCACCTTGGAGGGTTATTATGAGTATTGGATTTGTAAAACACTCTGCGGTCTTAAAATGCTACGTCCATACTAGCTATTATCATTAATTATGTTGATCATTAAAATCTTCCATCACTAGGCTGCCATGCCCCCTTGCCAGGACTGTCATTTATTCCCTGAACACCTCATCTATTTGCTTTTGCTGGCCACATGGTGTGTAGTGTACCTAAGTGAAAAATTCGTCCCCATCTCTGCTTGCAGGATTTCCACCCAGATTCCATCTGTCAAGCTTCCCTCCTCTAGTTATCCACAGAAAGCTGGGTCTTTAATTGTTCATCAGTCTGCTTCTTTTGAATTAGGTGTAGGCTTCCATAGTCATATGGAAGTTATGAGTCTTATCTCATTAAGCCTCGGGTGTTTGAGGTTAAACTCGCCTCCTTTAATTAGTGTCTCCAGCTCATTTGGTCTCTTACCCATATGTCACATGTGTGAATGTTAGATATCTGAAGCCATGAGTTATTTGGCTTCTTGCTTGGATTTTATCTCCTTTGAATTTCTGGGCATCCCTCCTGCAGATGCCCATTCCTACATTGTAGTCACTCTTTATAGAGGTCAGGGGAGGGGACTGGGGAGAGGGGAGGGCCTAGTTTGGGAATTGTGGACAGAGGCTCTACCTGCTGCCAAGTAGGGGTGGAGGGGAGGGAACTAACATGCTAATACCTGTGCAATTTGGAAGAGGAAGTTGAGTCTCATTACAGTGATTTACATCAACAGCCTGCTCCCTCCTCTCTCCTTTTAGGTTTCAATAAATAAAAATTTATTAAGCAACTACAAAAGGAGGCAAAAGAGAGTCTTACCTTCGAGAAGCTAACAATTTAATAGAGATAACAAGAAAACAGATTCATTTAAAGAAAGATCAGGGAATCATTGGATTTGAAGCCTGAGGACCTGAGTTCAAATCATTGACAAGCATGCTACTTGCTTGTCACATGACCACAGAGATGTCCCTCAACAGCTCCCTGGGTCTCTGTTCTGGGGATTCTTTCATTGCTACACCTTTGATCCTTTGGTCAGATTTGGAGGACTCCAGGAAAACGTACTCATACTAGCCCTTTTTAGTCTACTTCATCACTGGCCAAGAGCCCACCATTCCTGTGTCTTAGACCACAGTCCAGAAATCCAAGTCATGTTCTCAGATACCATCTCATATGCAACTGTTCACTTCCAGAAATTGCCTTTCCCTTCTGAAGCTCTGACCTGTATCTGGTGACAGATGTGAAATTGCCCATCATCCCAGAGTTTTCAGTTTCTTGTTCAAGACTTCATAATCCGTAGGAATGCTTTCTAAATTCCACTGGACAGGATCGCCTGTGACCTCAGTAATTACCAGAAATGGGCAGTAGTCATTACATTAACAATAATTAATCTGTTAAAATAATCTTGCCTTCTTCTACCCCTTCTGGTTAAAGATATTTCTTATCTTCATATCCCTGGTCTGCTAGGGAAAACACCAGACTGACACTTTATAATCCTTGGGTTTAACCCACCTTTTCCCATAACCGATGTTGTATCCTTATGCAATTCAGTTCTCCCCACACTTCAGTTTCATAATTTGTAAAATGAGAGACTTCTACTTGCTTTTTAAGATCTCTCTCAACCCTGACATTCTGTGTTCTAAGCTATCTTACAGGTCTGACATTTTTTGTTCTAAGATACCACTCAGCTTGGATATCCTTTGGTCTATTCCATTCCATTCAAATCATCCTATATTCTAAGATACTTTCCAGATAACATTCTATTGTAGAATAAATGTCACATGAATTGGGATATCCATAATACACCTAGTCAGATGTGCAGTGTCTTATGTGATCATAGTAATTTACATTTGACTTGAAAACCCCTCAATATTTTGTTGTGATATACTCAGTAGAAAATACAAATTAAATAGGAAAGTATTTAGTTGGGAAAGAATAGTAAAATAAATAACTGTTGAAAAATGCAGCAGTCGAGCTCTCTCCAGCAATGAAGGGGTATATTCTCCCAGAGAAACTCCTGACAGAGGGGGAACAATCCATTTTCTTCGGCAACTTGCTAGTTATAGTAACTCACCTCTGTGTCTCCCTTCCAGAGGATCCCTTGTCACTGGGGCTCCTCTCCAGCTCCCCAGACAGCAGTTTAATGAATTTCCATCCTCTTCTGTTGGTCTCTTGTTCCAAAGTTGTTGCTTGCTGTTTCTCTGCTGAGTTATTCCAGTCATCTCCTAGAGGTGTTGTCTGTTCTTAGTTTTCCTTGGTGTTGGTGACCTGGGAGTGTAACCAGTCTTTGGTGAAACAACACTGGGGTCAATATCTTTGTTACTAATTAACTCTCCAATTAGAAAAGCCTGTTGACACCCAGCCGACAAATCCAAAGGATGGATGGTACACAGTTACAGAAGTTTTGAGACCTTTTTGATACCAGTCCCCCTTACAGGAAGGTCCCTAGTCCTTATTCTAGGCTAGGTCAAGAGTAATAAATTCCTCTCACCTCATCCCCACTCAAGAGCACAGTCTCAGTGTCCTGTCCTTCCCCCCCTTCACTCCGTATCATCTCTAACTCCTGCTTAATCTTTTGGGGGTTACACATAAGTTTGCCCCTTTTTCATGTGCCTTTTCAACTGCCTTCATGGTAGTTCATGCCTGGGACCTGCAGGTGTTCGTGAAGCTTCCATACAGCTCAGGGAGGCATTTGCAACATACAGTGGGGTTGTACCCACAACCTGGGCTATTCATTCATTCATCACAGCTACATTTCATAAGCTATAAAATGATGGCATTGGACTAGAAAGTCCCCCGCCATGTTCTAATGCTAGAGTGCTAGTGCTGGCTTTGTCAGGGCAGAGCAAGTGACTTCCATCTGACCGGGATGGTGCCTCACCATATTTTAGAGGGGCCATCCCAGGGCTCAGAAGCCCAGTTGCTAAGTGACTCATTGGCAGACAGCATGAATGAACAGCATGACATCTGTTCAAGGCCCTCAGCAAGGACGTGCCTTACATTTTCCCTAATCAAAGTGCCAGAGCCTCAGTTTCCCCACCTACAAAAAGAATAGTATTTTCTTCTGGCTCTGATAGGCTACACTGCTAGAAATAAAACTACATTCACATCTTCTCACAAAGAGGTGGATCTTCCGCCCCTTTGTGAACTGCTCAGTAAGCTGAGATCAGCACCATTCACAGGGAAGGGGAATTGTGTTCATTCCACAGGCAGCCAAGGACCATGTGGTAAATGACCCCGGGGGCCTGGGCAGAGTGCTTGGGCTCCAGGGTTAGGGCCCTGAGTCAGCAGCCGGTGGGGCCTGTGCTCAGCCTGGTGTGGCCCGGGGTCAAGGCCGATCAATTTTACTGTAAGGAGAGGAATGTGAGCCATGCTCGGATGGAGGCACTCAGACATTTGTGATGTTGTTCTTTCAGTGCCATCCATCAATGAGTGACACCTGCACTGAGGCCTCAAAGGCTGGGCCAACTATGGACATGAGACCAGTCTTGGAAATGCAGAACACAGGGCAGGAGAAGGGGAAGGAAGAAAGTGGGCTGTGAGAGGCAGGAAGAGACCTGGGGAAGGAGGGGGAGAAGAAAGTTCAGAAGCTTGGAGCTGGGGCCTTGGACCCACCTGGGCCAGAACAAGCAGAGCCTGGAGCCCATCAAGGGGAGGTGGCTCCAAGGCTACCCAGGAAGCTCCTTCCACTCTGAGATGGCGAGTTACTGTTAGCAAGTGTGGATGAGTTTGTGCTCTGTGTGTTTGTGGATGACTGCTCTTGTGTCCTCTAAGACACTTGTCTCCTACACATTTAAGAGGCAGAGAATTCAGAGTCACAGCCAGCTGTAGCCAGAGCTGGGGCTGGCCCAGGAGTCAGAAAGCCAGCAGAAGCCCAGCTCTACCTGACTCAAGCTGTGACCTCAGTCAAGGGGGCTCACCTCCTCTAGCCTCCATTCCCTCATCTAGAAGGGAACAGGTAGAACTAGGCCACCTCTAAGCTCCCTCCCAGCTCTGACATTTCCTGTTCTAAGCTCCCTCCCAGCTCTGACATTCCCTGTACTAAGCTCCTTCCCAGATCTGACGCTCTCTCTTCTAAGCTCCCTTCCAGCTCTGACATTCCCTGTTCTAAGCTCCCTCCCAGCCCTGACATTCTAGTTCTAAATTTCCCTCTCAGTTCTAATGCTCCATGTCTATCTCTGACATTCTATGTTCTAGATTTACTTCTAGCTTTAACATTTCTATGTCTGAAGGTCCCTCTCAGGTTTTACACTCTAGAACCCTAGCACCCACTATGTGCCAGTCACTATGCTAAGTACTGTGGAGCCAAGGAAAGGCAATAACATGTTCTCTGCCCTCAAAGAACTTAAGAGTTGAAGGGCCTCCTGTTGGGTCACCCAGCCAGGAAATGGCAGATTCAGGAACTCAATGAGGGCACAGGTTCTCAGATTCAGAAAAACCACAGAGGTCTGGGACCATCTGCCAAGAAGGCTTCATGGAAGAAAAGCTCACAGAGTCCCCAGGGAATCACTGGCATTTATGGAAGAGCAGAGCGGACTGAGCTGGGCTGGACTTTGAAGTATGGGTCAGAAAGGAGAGAGGAGGACATAGGGCACTCCACAGGCCAGGAAAAATAAAACAAAATCAAAACAAACAAATACATGTACATACAAGCAAGTAAATAAATAAAGATCCCAGATAAGCATGGGAAAGCAAGAATACCTTTGATACCTATGGGGATTATATGGATTCCAGTTTTGCTGTCATGGAAGATCAGTGTCAAAGATGTGAGTCTAAAAAAGTCATCTGGATCCCAATGGTGGCAGCTGATCAAAACTCAAGACAGTCAATGGCTTAGGAGAGGGAAGTCAGGAAAGTGACCATTCATGAAGATATAACAACAGTCTCTGACCCCAACAATACCAAGCAAGCAGAATTGGGTCCCATGTGGGGAGGATGCCTCAGCCTTGGCCATGACCCTCATCCACCTTCTCAGAAAAAATGAACATTCTAAGAGGTTCGAATCCACTTTCAAATACAAATGGAAAAATTCGAGGAAGACAGGACCATAGAGATTAGAGTGGAAATGGTTCTTATGGCTCATTGCATCCAACCCATTTATTTGTTAGATGAGGAAACTGAGGCTTAGAAAGGAAATAATTGAACCCAATATCATAAAGAATGTAAGAACAGCCCCTTTACATCAGATTCCAGGCTCCCTTCCAGCCAGACAAAGAAAATAATGGGCTAGAGAAGACAGATTCAAAGGCAACTGGTGCCATCTTCATCTTAAAATTTCTTTGTATTACTCTACATAAATTTATATTTAATATTTCTATGTCTACATAGCTTATCTTCTCTGCCCTACCCCAAGAAAGTAGTCAGTTTGTCAGTCAACAAGAACACTAACAGTGTCAGGCACTGTGCTAAGCCTAGGGATACTAATAAGGGTCAAAACAGTCCATCCCTGCCCTCAGGGAGCTCACATTCTAATGGAGGAGACAACATGCCAACACATAAGGACACATAGTGTAAATGGAAGATCCCCTTAGAGAAAAGGCACCAGCTTTGGGAGGAGAGGGGGAGAGAGATGGGAGAGGGAATGGCTTCTGAAGAAGGTGGAATTTGATCAGTCTTGAGGGAGGTCAGAGTCTGGAGGGTTTTGTCACTGTTTTCCTAGCCCCCACCGAAGCTCCTGGTATGCATAGTAGGTATTTCAGAAATGCCGATTGAATGGAAATGTATAAAGCAGAGTCTTACTTCCCAAAGGGGAATCCCAGGCACCCAGAATATGACCCTCAGCTCCAGGACACTGCTCCTTCCCTTCCTCCCTACCCTTTCTAGCTACCCACTTGCTCCAGCCAGAACTCTTGGGAAATACCACTAGGGCTCCTGGGTCACACTGACCTGGAAGAAAGTTCTTTCCAAGCAGTAACTTATTGGTCATGAACTTGTTAATGAGTTACATGATGTTGTTTTTCACTGAAACTTCTCAGGCTTCACACAAGACTTGACAGATGGGGAGAGAATGAATTCTAGCATGATACAGAAATCGGTAGCCTCCAAAGTGGAGAGGCCCATGGCAAAGGGAGGAAGGGCCTTGTTCCAAAGATGTGTGATCAAATAGACGGTGGGAAGATGGAATTCACCCTCTCATCAATAGCCAGTTATGAGGCTCTTCTCCATAACAACCACACCCACCCATACCCGTTGGCATTTTCCTATTCTGCCCCCTCCCTACCCTATCTTTCAACTTCCCTCTTTCTCAGCTGGGGTAGACCCTTCATTTAATGAAACTGTCCCTCAGGTAGCCCCAGAGAAGCTACATTGCGAAATTTCTGCCCTTTCCCCAATGTCTATCCTCTCCCTCTTGCCATATCTGGGGACTGCAGCAAGAATTCCTTAGACAGGGGGCTCTGCATTCCTGCTTGGTGAGTGACCAAAGAGCAAAAGCCTTGCCCTCTCTCTTTTTCATGTTTAGTGGGACACCTTTGGGCTAGGCAGGAGTGTGCTGGTAAATGTTTAACAACCTGATCTCTGTGGGGAGGGGGAGGAAGCACCCTAACACACTTTCACACTTTTAAGTTTAATCTCCAAGAAGCCTAGACAGCCAATAAAACAATTCTAACAGGTGTGAGCTGGCTCCAGCACACCGATACAACAAGGTGTGAATGGGTCATGACAGATGCTAGATCTTGTTACCCTTCAAATCAGCCCAGTTTCTAAATGCCTCTCTCAGTGTGGAGGGTGCTGCCATCCCAGGGTCCTCCTCCACTTTCCACTCTCATCTCCTTCATAGAGAACCAGCATTAATTTCCCCATCTCCTTCTTCTTACAGACATACAGCCTCCATCCACCATCATTCATCTCTGGATGGAATATTAAAATACCTTCTAGTTGGTCTTCCCTCTATCCAATGCACCTTCCTCATAGCTGCCAAAGGATCCCGTTCCTAAAGTGTGTGTCCAACCATGTCAGTCAAATCCAGTGACTGCCTGTTGGCTCTAGCTAGAATCAAATATTTTTCATCATTAATTCATCTTTCTAAATTTCATTTTGTCTATTGGATATAGTAGCACTTGAACATAATTTTTAAAAAAAATAGGCACATATTGGGGGCATTTTCCCCTCTCTGTGTGTGTCTCTTTGTCTCTCTCCAATTGTCTGTCTCTGTCCCTCTTTCTGTCTCTGTCTCTCTGTCTCTCTCTGTCTTTTTCTGTGTCCCTCTGTGTCTCTCTCTGTCTCTCTGTCTCTGTCTCTCTCTGTCTCTCTGTCTCTGTCTCTCTCTCTCTCTCTCTCTCTCCCCCCAAGATATTGGATCCTTGACAGTTGGACTTTAATTAAGCTTTAATAAATACTTGTTAACTGACTGATCAAACAAAGTTTAAAGACAACTGGAAAAGAGGGACCACTTGAAAGTGCCTTTGCACCCGGGAGAGAAAGCCAGGCACAATGCATCAATCACTTGGATCCCTCATTGTCTTCTCTGACCCAGTACCATGCTACAGGTGACCAGTTCCTTTTGAATAACTCCCCATGCCAGCTCCAAAGCCAGTCAGAAGTGGTGAGCAGACCCAGCACAGAACAGCTCCAGGGCCTCACAAATGGGGAGCAGCCCAGTTGATCATGATTTTCTAGAAGCAGGCTCCCTTGCCTCTTCCCTCTGGGTGATCACCACAGCACCCCCCACCCTCACCCTGCCCTTCCTCTAATCTCTCCCATGGCAGCAGGAGAAGGTATAATAAGTCTTAGGATATAAGAGTCTAATCCCTCATATTAGAGGTCTGGCTCCCCAGGATTGGAACCAGACTAGACCTCAAGTAAGCATCCAGAACAGAGGGGCCCACAGGGCAAGGACAAAGGATCTTAGCCCTCTAGGCATGTGGCCATTTTTATTGTTAAATATAAAATGAAGAAGCAGGATGGTAATACTACAAAGACCCCTCCCAACTCTAATCTCCCTATAAAAAGCCTACTATGTGCAATGCGGAAAGGCCTTTCCAGCTCTGTTGTCTATGTGCAGAGAACACTTCCAGCTCCAGACTTCAGTGTTCTCTGATTTTCTGCTACTGACCTCTAACATTCTGTGTCCTGAGATCTCTGCCAGCTCGAACATTTCACGTCCTAAAAGTCTGTCTTCTCAGGTCACTTGCAGATATTCCATTGTCCCGATATTCCATTCCTTCTCCTTTCTTCTATTATATATCCTAAGGCCACTGCCAGCCCCATGTTCTGGCCACTAGGTAAGAAAGAAAGATGAATAGGGCTTACTCAGCTCCAGAGGATTACAGTCCCATTTGGAAGTTAAAACTTTTACACAAACAAATACATCACACTGGGAAAGAAGAGAGAAAAGGGCTTTGGCATCGGATGAGAGACAAGCAGGTTCTGGCTGGAGGGCATTTAGGCAGATTTCCTGAATTTTGTATGCTGAATGCATGTTTCCTGAATATTGCATGCTAATCCTCCTGATAGATCACTGCGGCACAGAGGATGCACGTGTGGGACTGGAGTCAGGAAGACCTGAATTCAAATCCAACTGTAGATATTTATAAATTGTGTGAGCCTGAGTAAGTCACTTAACCTCTGTCTCTGTTTCCTCAACTGTAAAAGGGGGATATCAATGAATTTTATTAGGATCAAATGAGATATTTGGGTTTTTTGGTTTTGTTAAATTTTTACTTTATTTATTTACTTTTAGTTTACAACATTTAGTTCCACAATCCCTTGAGTTTCAAATTTTCTAAATGAAATACTTGTAAAATGCTAGGCGTACAGTAATAAATTCTTGTTCCCTGCCCTGTCCTTTGATGAGGTCACAAAAGAGACTAGCTTAACAAATGTAGCTTAACACTTAACTGGAAGAAAGAAATACAAAAACTAAGTTTAAAAAAAGCAAATCTAAGTTAGAGATAGATTGATCCCTAAATGGTGACCCACAAAATGTAATGCCATGAGCAAAGTGAAAACTTCCTGGACAGTGATGGACAGAGATTGGCAGGAGGGGATAGGGAAGGGACAGTGAGAGGAGACTGCGTCAAAAGATTAAGATAATTACCCTAAAATCCCAGTCTGGTTATTTTCAGCCTTTCCACGAAGAGGTCCAGCCAGTGCTTTGACAGGCTTCTCCATCACCTTGATGATGCGGCCACTGCCTCCAGCTTCCCATCAATGCTTTGTGATCTGACATTGTTTCTATAAATCCTCCATAAAGGATCTCCCTGATATATGGGATTTCCTTCCTGTTCTTCTAAGCTTTCTTTGACACCAGTCTAAGAGATAGCTGGGTGGTGCAATGGTTACAGAGTGCCCTGGGGAGTCAGAAGGACCTAGGTTTAAGCCCCAGATACTGGGAATATGACACTGGGCATATCTTTTAATCTCTAGTGCTTAGGGTAACTCTTTCAGACTGTGATGCACAGAGAAAAGGACAAGCTGCCCATCCCAATGAAATCATAGGTCAGCTCCTTCTCCATTCCTACGCGAGAAAGATCCAGCCTGGATGGCTGCCATCCTTCAAGACATAGTCTCAAAGGTTCCAAGTTGAAATAGACATTGTTAAGTCAAGTCAGCAAGCATTTATTGAGCACCTACTGTGTACCAGGTCCCATGTGCTAGGGTTATAAAGAAATATAAGAACAGTCCCTACCCTTGGGGAGTGCACATTCAAATAACAGACAAGATGAATTGGAGTTAATTAGCAGAAAGAAGGGGTTTGGGAAGTGAATGCCTAACCCAACTCATGCCATAAAGAGCCATTGAGATGTGGGCACCCAGCCTTTAAAGTAACCTCTAATAAATTGGGCCCCACTTGGTGAGTCTGCCCATTCCACTTTGAACTAACTCTGGTTGTTAGATTCTTGGGGGGCCAGGGAAGGGGAGGGGATCCTTCTGACATCAAACCTAAGTTTTCCTCTTCTGCTCCTTTCACTCATTGCTACTAGCTATGTCTTTTGGTCCCAGCAGAAGACCTCCATCCCAACCCAATACTTCTTCTATGTGGCATCTGAGTTCAAATTCAACCTCAGACATTCACTAGGTGTGTGGTCACAGGTAAATCACTGACCCTGTTTGCCTCAGTTTCCTTATCTGTAAAAATGGGGAAGGGGGCATTTTATAGAAAGTTTCTCTGATAAACGCATCATTTCTCAAGTATATAGGGAACTGAGCCAAATTTATTTTAAAAAAATAAGAACCACTTTTCAATTGATAATTTGATGGTCAAAGGTTAGGAAAAGGTAGTTTTCAGAAGAAATCAAAGTAGTCAATAGTCACATAAAAATGTAAATCACTACTGATTAGAGAAATGAAAATTAAAGCAACTCTGAGGTACCATCTTATACTTCTTAGATTGACTAACATACATAAAAGGGAAATGACAAATGGTGGATAGCATATGACAAATTGGAACACTGATACATTGTCGGTGGAGTTGTGAACTGGCCATTCCCCAACTGATAAATCATCAAAGGATAAGAACAGGGAGTTTTCAGAAGAAGAAATCAAAGTTATCAATAGTCACAAGAAAAAAAATGCTCTAAATCACTACTGACAAGAGAAATGCAAATTAAAATAACTGAGGAACCACCTCAAATTTATCAGATTGGCTAATATGACAAAAAGGGAAAATGATAGATGGTAGAGGGGGTGTGGAAAAATAGGGAAACTAATGTATTTTTGGTGGAGTTGTGACCTAGTCCAAACATTCTGAAGAAGAGTTTGGAACTACACCCAAAGGGCTATAAATCTGTACATACCCTT
The DNA here is from genome assembly GCA_011680675.1 of Gymnobelideus leadbeateri. NCBI lineage: Eukaryota > Metazoa > Chordata > Mammalia > Diprotodontia > Petauridae > Gymnobelideus > Gymnobelideus leadbeateri. Next base: position 240,446 of record WOXC01008095.1, read on the forward strand.
TTACTTAGCAATAACATTACTAGGTCTATATCCCAAAAAGATCAAAGAAAAGTAAAAAGAACTTATTCATGCAAAAATATTTATCACTGCTCTTTTTGAGGTGGCAAAGAATTGGAAACTGAAGGGATGCCCATCAGTTGGGGAATGGCTAGACAAATTGAGGTATATTATGATGGAACACTATTGTACTCAAAGAAATTTCAAGAAAACCTATGAAGACTTATATGAACTGATACAAATTGAAGTGAGCAGAAATAAGAAAACAGTCTATATAGTAACAGAAATATTGTAATGATGATAAGCATGGAAGATTTAGTTATTCTGACCAATATAATGATCAAAAACAATTCTGAAGGACTCATGATGAAAAACGATATCCATCTCCAGAGAGAGAACTGATGAACTCTGAGTACAGATTGAAGTATGCTTTTTTCACTTTATTTTTCTTCCTTTCTTCTTTTTTTTGCAACATGGATAACATGGAATATATTTTGCATGGCTTCACATGTATAATTCATATCATATCATATGCTTTCTCAATGGGTGGTAAAGGAGTGAAAGGGAGGAAGGGAATTTGGAATTTAATTTTTAAATGAATGTTTAAAAAGTAAATGAATAAATATCTACAAAATTTTTTCAAAGTAAAATGTGATTCCTGGAATTAAACATAGTACTCCAGATGAACTTTGACCCAGGCAAAGGATTTTCACTTCGCTAATCCTACAAAATCTATCTTTTGGAATGCAGAAAAAGATCAGGTTAAACACTTTGTCTGCCAAGACACACTATTGATTCACATTGAGCTTACAATCTGTTAAATCCCTCAATTATTTTTCATATGTACTATTGTCTAGCCACATGCATCCCACCCCTATTCTATACTTGGGAAATCCATTTCTGAACCCAAGTAGATGTTAAATTTATCTCTGATAAATTTCATCTTATTAGCTTCAGCCCAGCCTGTCAAGGTTCTTTTGGATCCTCACTGACATTCTGTGTCTTAGCTACCCACACCTGCCCCCTTCCTTAGCTTTGCGTCATCTTTGGGTTTAATAAGGATGCCACTGATGTCTCAGAGTCAAGCAGAATGCCTAGCAAATAGTTAGTGCCTAATAAAATCTTCCTGATGGGTTGATTTAAAGAAATCTTAGCTGATCAACTCTGAATGCAGATTGAGGCATACTTTTCTCACTTACTTAGTTTTTCTTGCTTTTTTTTTTTTTGCAACATGGCTAAGGTAGAAATATAATAATTATTATATCATAATATATAATATAACATGAAAACACAGTTTGCATGATTTCACATATATAATTAGTATATTACTTGCTTTATCAATGGACTGAGGGAGAGAGAAAGGAATTAATTTTTTTGAATGAAAGTTAAAATAAAGTATAATTATTTTTTAAATAAATTAAAGTAAAATTATGCAGAATTAGACAAATACAGATCCCTTAGAGCAGTAATGTCAAACTGAAATAGAAACAGATGTCACTAAATTGTATAAAAGTATTCCTGTGAGCTATGTAATGGCTTAGAATACCACATAGTAACATTTTCTATGTTGTATTATATTTTTATTTATTTTATCAAATGCTTCCCAATTACATTTTAGCCTGGCTCTTGCCATGTGTTTGACACCTCTGTCTTAGAACATCTGAACTAGAAGGGATGTCAAAGTCACCTAGTACAATCACCTCGTTTTACAGATGGGGAAACTGAGGTCCAGGAGTGTTAATTGACTTACTCAAAGTCATAAGGCATGTCATCAGCAGAGCTGGGACTGGGACCCAGATTGACCAACCCCTCGTCTAGATCTTCTTCTCCCCCAGGATATTCCCATCAATTTTATTTTCTCACCACATTGTTTGGTTTTGCTTCAATAGCATCCTCATCTCCTTTCCCAGGTCATCAAGTGAAAACCTGCCCGTTATAAATCCATCTCAAATGTTCTCTTTCAGCTCCATTAGCTGACAGCTCTGAATCATTGGAAGCTAGGAGCCTGCCAGGAGACCTGAGTCCTGTCAAAGTACATCAGTAAGGAGACAGACTGTGATGGCTTCACAAATGGACAGACCTGCATGCTGATAGAGGGGACTGGAGTCCTTTTCCTTCTCAGGGCCTCTTTGGGGAAGGATGAGTCAATGATGAATGGACATTTGCTCCAGAAACTGGTTGATTTTTGTCAGCAGATAATATATGACCCTGGGTGGAATTGAAATAGGTTTTTACAATTAACCCAAAGGGGGCTGCAGTTGAGAAGTAGGGGAGACAGGATACTTCCCTTGCCACCTCCTTCAGAGAGAAAGAAAATGTGCAATATTGGTCCTGGTGGGCAGCAACTTTGCCACTTCACTACGGTCTGAAAAGGCTCTGTATCCCCTTCTGATCACCCATCAAACCCTGCACTCTCCTTTGTCAGCTTAGCTTATGGATGGAGGGGTGGGGGGGAAAGAGAATTAGGGTGAGAGCACTGGCTTCGGAATAGGACCTGGGTATAAAATCTGACTCTTACTCCCTGTATGACCTTGGACATGTTATTAAATGTCTCTGGGCTGCATCTCCTCACCTATACAAGGAGAGGGATTGACTAGTGACCTCTAAGTCCCATTACAGCTTCAGATTCTACGAGTTTTATTGGGTGAGTTCTTCCCCAGGCTGCACAACAGACCTCTTGTGCCTTGCTCCAGCTCTGGAGTTCACGCACTGGAAGGCCTCCCTACCCCTACAGCCTCCCTCTCTCCGATGGGATGGTTCACCCCAGAGGGAGGCCCATCATGTCTCCCTCCTCTGCCACTCCCTCTCTTGGGTTCCCTTCTCTCCTCCTCCACTTCTCATCTCACTTTTATGTGTTGTTTTCCCCCTTAGAATGTAAGCTCCTTGAGGGCAGACTGTCTTTCCTTCTACTAGTACCCAGTGCTTAGCACAGTGCTTAGGACATAATGAGCTCTTAATAAATCATGGCTTGCTGACTGACTTTTTACTGTATGTTAGGCGCTTGGGATACAAAGACAAAATGGAACAGTGTCTGCCCTCAAGGAGCTTACATTCTAAAGGAGGAAACAAGTAAATTAATGGGCATATACAATATACATACAAAGTGGATAAAAAGTAATCTTAGAGGGGAAGACAGTGGTAGCTGGAAGGACTGGGTAATGCCCCCTGCAGAAGGTCAGATTTGGGAAGGAAGAATGCTGGGAAGGGGGCATCTAAGTGGTGCTGCTGTGGATACAGCACTGGGCCTGGAGTCAGGAAGACTCATCTTCCTGAGTTCAAATCTGGCCTGAGACACTTCCTAGCTGTGTGACCCTGGGCAAGTCACTTCACCCTGCTTGCCTCAGTTTCCTCATCTGTAAAATGAGCTGGAGAAGAAAATGGCAGACCACTCCACTGTCTTTGCCAAGAAAGTCCCAAATGGGGTCATGGAGAGTCAGACATGACTAAAAAGTGACTTAATGCAGAGAAAAGAAGTCGCAAAGTCCAGAAGGAATTCCATGCTCCACACTCTGTCCTTCAGCTGGGGAGGCAGAGAAATCTGCTCACTTCTCCATTCGGCTGCAAGCAGGTGACTCATTTATCTCCTTACCACTGACACCGTGGTCATCCATTCTCATTATGAGTCAGTTCTGCCGCCTCTCAGGAACACTCAGGCAAGGTGCTCCCATCACCCGCTGTACCCTTCGAGCCCCTGATTGGTTGTCAGCCAACTCTCTTATAACTCTGATCTTTTCAGTCAGCTTTCCCCTTCTTCTCTTCACTGAAACTTGAATGACTTCTGAGCCACCGAGGAAACCACATCACCTGCAAATCTTTCCAGTGGAGATCAATCCTTTTGTGGCTTTGGAGAGAGAACCATTTCCTTCTCACAAGGCTCCAGTCCATTTAACAGTCTCCTAAATGCAGACTGGGTGGGAGAGACCCGTGACTGAAACATAGCCGACTCCTCATCTTGTGTCTGCCCCGTTAGAGGCAGGGGACTGGCCAATGTCAGTTTGTACAGCTTCATTCAGCTGTGGCCAGTTTGCTCGAATTTCATAGAAGCCTCCAACATTAGAGCTCACAGGGCCTTTAAAGATCATGTGATCCAAGAACCCTGCTCCCCCCCCCCCCACTACCACCATGATGTGGTGGGAAGAGGGCTGAGATGGAAAATAGGGAGACTGAGTTTAAGTCTTAACCTTATTGTTACTCATTGGGTGACCTTGAGCAAGACCCTAATCTCATTGGGTCTCAGTATCCCTCTCTATAAAATGGAGAAATTATCTATGGCTGGAGGTGCCTTCCAGCACCAGTAACTCATAGAACTGAGACTCAGAGAAGAGGCAATTTTCTTTTTGTTTTTTAATTATTATGATTTTACCTTATTTTGTAATTAACAAAATTATATAATTTATATAGTATAAAACATAATATTTTATATTGTTTTATTATTTTAAATTTTTTTTCAATTCACAAGTATTCATTTTCTCTTCTCATCGCCCTTGAGAAAATTTTTTTTAATGGAAAGAAAAACAAAGTCTATACAACAAATATATATAATCTGGCAAAACGAATAGCCATGATAATCACATCCAAAAATGGTTGTCTCCTGCTTCTTGAGGCCATCACGTCCGTTAGGAGATGGGTGGCCGGCTTCATCATCAGTCCTTGAAAATCGTGCTGTTGCTTAGGGTACTCAAGTCTTTCAGAGCTGTTCACTCTAACAGTGTGGTTGTTGTTGTGAAAATTGGGAAGTGGTATTCCTAAGGTTCCTGAGATCCTTAGCAGGAGGGTCGGATCTGGGCTCTCATTCCAGAGCTCCTCTCCTCAGGCACCCTTAATTTTAAATTTTAAAATTTATAAATTAACATTTCTAAGGGCCTCTAGGGTTTGCCAAGTGGATTCCTTATTCTTTTTCATTGAACCTCCTTACTAGAGGAAGGAGGAACTAACATCTGGGAATTTAGGCCAAGTGCCTATTTAGCTACTCAATGCCTGAGGCAGGATCTTCCAGGTGGAGAAAGTGTTAGATTGGGAGTCTGGGAGAGACCAATTCAAACCCCTTCTCCACAAGTACTGACTGATCCCAATCAAGCCGCTCACCCTGTCTCTGCTTCACTTTCCTCAACTGTACAATAGGGATGTTAATGAATGACCCCTTCCTCACAGGGTTATTATGAGAATCAGATGAGATAGCAAATGTGAAACACTTTACAAATGTAACCTGCCACCGCCACCACCACCACCACCACCACCGCCACCATCATCATCATCATCATCATCATCATCATCATCATCATCATCAATCATCATCATCATCATCATCTCTTCTTTATTTATTTACTTGTCTGTTCCTTTATTATAAAAAGGAAATACAGTCATCAAATGATTGGTTTTTTAGGAAAAGTTCATGGACTCCTCTCTTGAGAGCACCTTCTCCGAAGGCAAGAGGTGAAAGGTGACATGATTTCCAGGGGCCCAGGAAAGTCACAAATGTTTCTCTTTCCCTGATGGCTGAGATTCTTCCTGTATTTCCAATTGTTAGTGACTTTCCCTATAGGCTATCTTTGCTTTTCTTTGACTTCCACCCATTGCCCCCAGTTCTGTTCTCCAGGGCCAAGCTGAATCTGGTCAATCCTTCGTCCACCTGAGAAGTCTTCCAGAGCTACATAAGAAAAAACTTCCTACCAACATCAGCCATCTCCTAGTTATCTGAGTTGCCTTAGGAGATAATGAGCTCCCCATTCTTTGACTTCCTCACAGAAGTTAGCAGACTACATGTCATAAGTAAGGTACATGTTGGATAGGCCTGAAGAGGAAATTATAAATGTACCTCCCCCCACACACCTTTTCCTTCTTTACCAAGGTAGGGGACTAGAGATGTCACAGTCCATTGATCTGATGGTTAGTTTTGATCAGCTGGGTATTTTTTCTTTCTTTTTTAATTCTTTGTTACAAGGGATAGCTCTCTGAGGAAAAGCAAAAAAGGGATATATTTGGAAATTCAATCAACATAAAAACAAGGACAATACAAAAATAAGAATTCAGGTTTATTAGATGGCTGTGAAATCACTTCCAACTGTGAAATTGCGTGATTCCTGGAGATGTTGGCACACAGAATGTCAGAGCTGGAAGGGACTGTTGATATTGTCCAACCCCCTCATTATATAGAGCAGAAAGCTTTATAGCATGAAGACATTTTCCGAGTTAAATATCCTTATATTGTACCCCTAAGCTAACACTGAAAAATTTTCAAATTTCCCCTTGGCAGCTGTTGCTATAGGAATATAAGCATAAGAATCCCTTAAAATGTATTGGGTGGTCTCAGGGGTTAGGGCTCCCTGGCTTTGAAGGGCTCCCAGGGGAGCCAAGATGAGCAACCAGAGTCCTCCAAAGAAAGGATTCTTGTTCAGGGATAGGTCAGACTCAGAGGCCTCAGAGATCCCTCCTAAGGCTGGGATTCAGGGATTCAAAGATTTTATGGGCAAACACCATGCCATTCTGTCCCAGAGACTCCCCTGTGCCTGGAACGAAATGTTTCTGGAACAATTCAGCCCAAAGCAAGTTTGACATCAGCATTTTATAAACCTCAGACAGAAATATATAAAAAAGGCCATTGAAATGTGAAAATAATTAAAGAAGAAACTTTCCCAGGGAACAAACATGATCTTCATAGTACAGAGGGAAGAACAAACAAACTTTTCAAGGCTACAAGCAAAGTTGTAAAATCCTTGTTTGTTTCTGGAAAAGAAAAAAAAAATCTTTGGAGAAAAGCCACAAGTCCCCAGCACTAATTATGAAGGAGCAAAGGAGAATGACAGAAATAAAATGGTGATTGGATCCAGGAAAGCAGGTCTTGGCTCAATCACTAACTGGATGGGCAAAGCTTTGGAAGAGACGGTCCCCCTCACTGGGCCTCAGTTTCTCGGTCAAATTAGGAGATTAACCTCAACGATCTTGAAGGACTCTCCCAGCTGTGATGTTCTTTGCTCCAAAATTTTGTGCTCCTTTAGGCCCCTTCTAGTTCTGACTTTCTTTGTTCTAAGGTCTCTTCACCTCCCAAATTCTATGTTCTAAGGTCATTTCCAGCTCTCACATTCTATACTCTGATATTCTATGTTCTAGGGACCCTTCCACCTTGAATGTGTTCTATTCTAAGTTCTATCTGTGTTCTAAGGACCTTCCTGTATCTACCATTCTATGTTCCAATGTTCTGTTACATAGTTTCCCCCAGTTCTGGCATTCTACGTCCTAAGAGTCTATGCTCCAAGGTCTATTGCTTCCACTTCTAACATATTGTGTTCTAAGGTTCCAGGTCCATCATTCTAAGAAGTTGGAAAGGAGGAGCATAGCTGATAGAAGACACAGGAAATGAAACTATCCAAAGCCACACTCATCCACCCCTGATTCAGTGCCTTGGCCTTATTCCCAAGAGCTGACATCTTCATAGGAACTCAAGCATTTAAGATAGTGTATCTGTACCAGGGGTCTAGATTGGGAGCTCCATGAGAGTAAGTGCTACTTTGGGCTTTTCTCCATATCCTCGAGCCCAGCCTAGTACCTAGCATATAGTAGCACTTCCATGAGAGATGATTAACTAATCAGGGGATTTTTCTGACCAAAATACTCAGCTTACAAGGAAGTGAGCCTTCATTTGGGCCCATTTTTACATGCTGGGTTAAAGGTGTAACTTCTTCCTTTGACCCATTCTTAACTTGGTATAAATTGATTTGGGATAAAATGATTGCCTTAGATTCGTGGTATGGATTGTTGTAAAGCACCCACATCCTTTATGGTACCTCATGAAAGGGAGTCTTCCTTACAGACTCTGACTTTTCATATTAAAAAAAATACAGAATAAAAATGAAGAGCCTAGAGTATGGCTAGAATACAAGGTAGAGTGTATCACAGAAGAAAGGGCTGCCCCTCTTAGGAACCACACATAACACGGGAGAAGTGAATGGACTTCTGGTTCCTGGAAAGGCAAGAAAGACTAACATATGCCCCAGAGAGAGAATAACAATGTCCTCCGGGGAAGGGAAGGAGGGGAGTGATTGAGAAGAGAATCTCCTCTACAAGCCAACCTTCCTGAAAACTCTAATCCAGAGAATGCTTAGGCTCAGAGGACAAGAGAAAAGAAGGGGATTGCTGAGAAGCAAGTTCTTCTCCGGGAAAACATTGTGTTTATGGGGCCCTAAATTGGAAGAGGAGAAAGGAGCTTAGAGCCATGACACAGAGCAAAATGCCTTGACTTGGCTTTTCATCACCCTGACTTACTCAGATACTACAAGGCCAGAAAGAAGGGAGCTCCAAATGCCTTTTATTTCTGGGAGGAGTTCAGCCCTTAGAGTAGTGTTGGAATGTCAATGGCCTTAATGACCTGTGAAATAAAAGTGAGATTCATTGGAATGACAGGGGAGGAAGGTTTCCTTCTGAAAGACATCCAAGCCATTGTTAATCTGGGGGAGCACAGAGGATACTGGTGAGATGGGACTCACTGGAAAGAGGAAAAATGTTTATGGAATCTTAAGAGTCCCTTATGATGGCTGCTGCTGCTGCTAATGATGATGATGGAGGTGGGGTTTTCCACATCATTCGTAGGCTCCCGTAAGTCTTTATTCTTATTATTTTCTATGAGGTGAAATGGATGAATACATGAATCAATGAAAAAACTTTTATTAAGTTAAATTCCGAGAACTGTGTTACAATCTGTGTACTAAAGACTAACAGTGCTTGTTCTGAAGATTTCATTTAGCCAACCTCTAAGGAGGCACAGTCAGAAAATGGTCTTTTAATGTGAGAGGAACCAGAGGGCACTTGCTTTGATATGCCCTTTCCAAAAGAAATGGTACTCTTGGTTTGATTACCACTCCCAGAGCAAAAGCTAGAAACCAGCTGGGGAGGAGGGTAGGGAGGCGCATGATTAGGGTTGGTTAGATATAATAAGTCACATTGATGAGACTCAACTATTGGGACAGCCTCGTCAGAGCCAGAAGTAAGAACTACTCCTAAACAGGGTCTCTGGAGTCCTCCTTTGGAGAGTACCCCAGTAGCAGGAATAGCAGTAACATTATGGAGGCCGGACAGAAAGAGGGAGAGAAATCTGGTCAGGGTCTGGAGTCAGCTAGACATTTTGGGTTATATTTCATGCCTACAATGTCACCATAAATACATAGAGTACTTGGGGAACCATTTTCCCAAATCTGGGGAGACTTTGAAGTGAGCCATATTTATGCTGAATTCTGAGATTTCCCTGAGCCATCTTTGGGTGGGGAAAATGGGTCAAAGAGAAAGTGATTTCAGAAACTATTCTCTAAATTGGACCTGGTCTGTATAAGTCCAGAACTTGGGGTGCTCTGTCAAGAATTGCTTAGAAATAGGAGTAATCAAAACAGAATTAAAATCTGACTAGGGTTATTTTATAAATTAACTTGGGTTTCATTGATGGTGATTTGAGGAAGAAAAAAAAACAACTTCTAGTTCCTTTTTCTAAACTTGAATGTTTCACAGTAGCTTAAGCACTGAAGAAAAACCGAATGTGGGCCAGCCAAGCATAGCGGGAGGAGAACCCTAAAAGAAATTCCCATCCAAATGAATGTTTTCAAAGGGGATATCCCCAAAGTTGTGTTGGTTTGTCTCTGAAACACCAAGGCTGAAACAGTTGCTATCAAAACAGGCTTCTCTTTACACGTAAAAGCCGCAGTTGAGAGACAGAGGCTGTGTTGACCACTAAGCATCCTGTTGAAATGTGGGAGTGAGGATGGATTTTGACTCAGAACTAAGGCACACACAGTCAGTAAAGAGACCTTGTCTTGTCGAGATGCCTCTCACAGCTGCCATGAGAGTCCACATTCCACCTCCAAATCTTGCCCCTTCTAGCTCTACAATATCTATTTCTATGTCCTTTTTCTACTAACAGCCAACAGCCCACCTAGTTCAGGCCCTCATCACCCCTGGCCTAGATCATGGCCTTCTTGTTCAGTCATTTTCTGGGTCATGTCTGACTCTTCATGACCCCTTTAGAGGTTTTCTTGGCACAGATAGCAGAGTGGTTTGCCATTTCCTTCTCTAGCCCATTTTACAGATGAGGAAACTGAGGCAAGCAGGATTAAGTAACTTGCCCAGTTAGTAAGTGTCTGAGGCCAGATTTGACTCAGGTCTTCCTGATTCCCGGGCATCTAGGTGGCACAGGGGATAGGCAGCTTGTCACAGCTGCCACAAGAGTCAGGGACAGGGCCATTGTTCTCACCTTGGCTTCTTTTTCCAAGAACATTTATGACTTTTGAAGTTCAGGTTTTTGTGGAGAACTGCGAGTGACATGTCAAAAAAATGGGTAGATTAGGAATGTCAGGGTTAATGACAGGACAGGGAGAGTGGTCCCTAAACAGCCACCTTCTTTACAATACTCCCTTGCACAAGAAGGAGGCATGCGCGCATTCATGTATATGTGTGTGTGTATGGTATGTGTGTATTTGTATGTGTGTGTGTGAGTGTGTATATGTATGTGAGAGGGTGTGGGTATATGGTGTGTGTGTATTTGTATGCGTGTGAGTATGTGTGTGTGTGGTATATGTGTATTTGTATGTGAGTGTGTGAGTGTGTGTATTTGTATGTGTGTGAGTGTGTGTATGGTTTGTATTTGTATGTGTATGTGAGTGTGTGTGTAGTGTGTGTATGTGAGTGAGTGTGGTGTGTATATGAGTATATGTGTGAGTGTGTGTATGTATGTAAGTATGTGAGTGTGTGCTGTGTGTGAGTGTGTGTATGTATGTGAGTGTGTGTGGTGTGTATATGAGTATATGTGTGAGTGTGTGTATGTAAGTGTGTGAGTGTGAGTGTGTGTGCTGTGTGTGAGTGTGAGTGTGTGTGCTATGTGTGGTGTGTGTGTATTTGTATGTGTGAGTATGTGTGTGTGTGGTATATGTGTATTTGTATGTGAGTGTGTGAGTGTGTGTGTGTGAGTATGTGTATGGTTTATATTTGTATGTGTGTGTGAGTATGTGTATGTGAGTGAGTGTGGTGTGTATATTAGTATATTGTGAGTGTGTGTATGTATGTAAGTATGTGAGTGTGTGCTGTGTGTGAGTGTGTATATGTATGTAAGTGTGTATGTGTGTATGTATGTGTGAGTGTGTGTGTGGTGTGTGTATGAGTGTGTGTATGTATGTGAGTGTGTGTGTGTGTGTAGGTATGTGTGAGTGTGTGGTGTGTATGTGAGTGTGTGTGAGTGTGTGTGTTATCTGCCTGTTTGTTTTTAGGATGGAAGAACCTTCCAGATATTTTCATGTTGCAGATAAGGAGCTGGCAGATAATCCCAGTACCTAACATAGTCTGGGCCCAGGAAATGCTTGCTGATTAACTGATAAAGAAGGGCCTTTGGAGATATCCAGGCCACGCCTTCTACATTCCTGGCCTGCTGGCTTAGCTGCCGTCTCCCACCTCCAGGCCTTTGCACAGGTGTTCTCCCCTGTCTGGAATGCAGCTCTTCCTCTGGCCCCCTTCTTGTCCCCAGCCATCACGCTCTCTGCTCTCCTTTTGAAGGACCTTGTGGTCCTTCCTGTATATCTGTGAGTGCCCCAGGTGCCTCCTCCCAGTAAATGTAAGCTACCTGAGGCCATGGATTCATTCTTTTATGTCTTTGCATTCCAAGGGCCTAGAACAGTACTGGACATTTAGTAGGTGCTCAATAAGTGTGTGGTATTGAGTCTGATTGCACTGAAGGACGAACAAGACACGTTTTGCTGTGGCTCAGGCCTGCCCCACTCTCTGTGAGCCCACTTAGGGTTTTCTTGGCAATGATCCTGGAGCGATTTGCCATTCCTTCTCCAGCTCATTTTACATATGAGGGAACTGAGGCAATCAGGGTAAAGTGACTGGCCTAGGGTCACTTAGGAAGAAATAAATAGATAGGCTGTTATATTTGGGAGGGACCCTGGACACTCTAGTACAACCCGCATCCAAACAGGAATCCCTTCTGTACCATGAAAAGGGAGCAAGCATTTGTTAAACCCCTCCTACGTGCCAAGCGCTATGCTAAGCACATTACAGATATCATCTCATCGATGCCCACAGCTCAAGGAGGTAGGCAACTTTATCATCTCCACTTTACCATCGAGGAAACTGAAGCAGATAAAGGTCAGTGACTTGCCCAAGGTCACACTGCTACTAAATGTATAAGGATAGATTTGGACTTGTCTTCTGACTCCAGACCTAAGGGACTGCACAATCTCTGCCTGGAAAAAGTCAGCACTAAGGAGCCCACCACCTCCTGAGGAAGTCCATGCCACTCTTGGGTGTCTCAAGTGGCTAGGAAGCTTCCCCGCCCCCCCCGTGGAACCCACCCACCCATTGCTTCTAGTTCTGCCCTCAAACAAGCCTAACTTCAGGACATTTCTCTGCCCCAAGGCAACTAAGTGCCACCACAGTGCCCAGAGCGCCAGCCCTGGAGTCAGGAAAACCCAAGTTCAAATCCAGCCTCAAACACTTGCTAGTTGCATGAGCCTGGGCAAGTCACTTCACCCTGTTTGCTTCAGTCTCCTCACCTGAAAAATGAGCTGGAGAAGGAAATGGCAAACTGCTCCAAGATCTCTGCCAAGAAAACCCCAAGTGGGGCCAGGGAGAGCTGGACACCACTGAACAATGACAGGGCCTGGTAGGAAGCCACCCAGCCTCTCCTTGGGTGATAGCAGCAACTCAGCATAATGGATAGACAGGATGTTGGATTTGGAGTCAGGAGGACCTGGATTCAAATCGTGCCTCACACATTTTCTAGCTGCATGAGCCTGGCCAAGTCACAGGACCATTCTATGCCTTAGTTTGCCCATCTGTAAAAAGGAGTTAGGCTCAGTGGCTTCTGTCTTCCCTTGGGGCTTTAATCCTATGATCCTTTTATCATAACCTGCCTTTCCACGAGGCCCTTGATGCAGCCGCTCCCCTGGTCCACGTCAGTCAGCCTGCTGCTCTCCAGGCTGGGCATTCACACTGCCTTCTATCCAGAGGCTTCCACACTCTTGGGTCTCAAGGCCCCTTCATGCTCAGGCATTATGGAGGATGCCACCCCTCAAGAGCTTTTGTTTAAGTGGGTCTTATAGATAAAAAAATAATGACTGTGTTAGAAATTAAGATGATTTGGGGTTATCATGAAAATAGTTTTGATCTCAGACCTTCTGAAAGGATGTTGGAGTCAGAAGACCTGGGGGTTTGACTCCCAGTGCTGTTTCTTGGGCCCTGAGATCTTTTCCAACCCAGACCCTCAGAATCAGGCAGGGTCTGAGAGGCTTCTCATCCTTGATGACGTGCCTGGTGAGAATCTCCACATCGTTCCTCCCCAGCGGACATCCAGCCTTTGTGAGAAGACTGCCAGAGAGGCAGAACCTCTACATTGAAGGCAGACCATTCAGTCAATTAGGTTAGAGGGTCATTTTTTATATGTACTAAGAAGTAATATGGTCTAGTAGATAGCCACCCACAGGGCCAGGATACCCCAAGTTCAAATTTGGCTCCCACCCTGGGTCAGTCACTCAAACTCAAACACTCCCCAGCTGAAGCCACGGTGCTTGTCCCCATTACATTTTGTGCACCAAGCCTTAGGCCAACATGCTGAGTGACCTTGACAAAGTGGATCCCATTGATCTTTGCCTCAGTTTCCCCAACTCTAAAATTGAGAATGGATTGAACTAAACCACATCCAGGAGGCTTTCCAGCTCTAAGCATGTCTTCCTAGCAACAGACAGCTCAGCTGGCCAGTAGCTGGTGAGGAAAGGGCAGGGGCTACTTTGTTCTCTGTGATAGACACTCCCTTCCCCATAATCAGCTGTGTCTGTTAGTAAAAGTCGCTGCAGATGGTTCCCGAATGCATTCTCCTCATCCCTTCACTTGTCCATATCCCAACAAACGAGGCCATGGAAACTTGTCCCAGAGTCTAAGAAATGTTGAAATTTTCCTTTCCTCATGAAAAGGGTGGGGAGGGCCTCCTCTCCTGGCTCCACTCCAAAGCTAACACCTCCTGTGAGTTATAGCTAATTGGTTCACACACCAGCATACCCCACCCTACCAAGACTTGGCAGCCTCGGCCGCAACTGCCTGAGTGGCCACTGGCACTGGCCTCTTCTGCTTGCTGGAGGAAGCCCATGAGCAGGGAGTATCCAGTAAGCAGGACTCCTGGAAAAGTCAGGAATGGATGAATGGTAAAGCCCTTCTGTGCCAAATACAAATACCAAAGACAGACATTCCCTGTCCTCAAAAAGCATAGACTCTAATGGGGGAAAGCTAGCCTACATTGGCGGGGGATGATCTGAAATTATATGGAGGCCTGACACCTTACAAGATAAGGCCAAAGCTCACTTAGTAGAGCGTGGCATCTCAGGGTCAAAGTCCAAATTTTGGTGGGAGGGTGAGGATTGAGAAGTTTGTGGAAGGCTGTGTGCCTATGAAAGATAGCTTGGCATAGTGAAGTGACTTCAAGTCAGGAAGACCTGAGTTCAAATCTTGCCTCAGATGCTTTCTAGCTGCATGGCTCTGGGCAAGTCCTTTAACCTTGCTGAGCCTCAGTCTCCTCCTCTGTAAAATGGGTGTTCTACTAGCACCTACCTCTGCAGAATTGTTGTGAGAATAGAGTGCAATAATGTTAATAGATCAAGTGTTATAAAGATGTCAGTTGTTACTGCCTTGAGCCAGAACACCAGTGATTAGAATTTACTCTCTTGAATGTTAAGAGCTAGAAGGAGTCTCAGTGCATAAAGTGATCCAGTGTACAGAGCTTTAGAATATTCACTGTCAATAGAATGTGAGGATATTAACTGTCCAGCCTACAAGGGACCTTTGAGGGAGAGAAGCCAGCACAGCAGAAGGGCCAGCAGGCCTGAAGCCGGGAGACACAAGTTCTTGCCCTGAGGACTTCTGGCAAATCTGCTTTTATGTGTGTGTGTAGACATGGAGAGATGGAGAGATGGCCAGAGAGGTATCATATAGCTGTAGATATAGATAGAAATGGAGGTTTAGCCATAGATGGCATAGGTGCAGGTACGAGTGTGGACGTAGGCACAGGCAGATAGAGACAGATACCTGGAGAAAGGGACAGATAAGTCAGAGAAGAGGCCAGAGCTTCACGGAAGGAGGAAGTGGCTTGTGTTGCTTTTGTGAAATGGCAAAGCTCTTCTCTGGACCCCAAGACTCCCCTGAAAACACCAGTGTGGCAGTACAACAGTGAGGGCAGTGTCTCTGATGATCTGATTCCCCAGCACACTGAGTGAAAGGACCCTGGTGCATGTGAATAAACTGTGCCATGTAACTATTGAGGGATCGGAAAAACATCATATGAGAGTGGTCAAGGAATGGCACAAGAAGCAGAGAAGACAGGAGGCTAGAGTCGAGAGCGAGGGATGCAGCCGAAGGGCTCCTCTGGTGCTGTTACAGTGTCAAGAGAAATCCAGCACACCAGGGGGGCCTCCTATGGTGAACTTTCAGGAGGACAAGGACAGCAGTCACATAGGATAGGCAGACATGGATGGGCTGATATCTGCTTCCATGAAGGGAACTCCCAACACCATCCTATACGAGTATCAGAATGAGAAAAGAACTGGTCTTGAAACAAGAAAATCTACCTCCAAATCCTGGCTCCAATATTCACTATTGTGCTATCTGGGCAAGTGGTTGCCCCTCTCTGGGCCTCAGTTCCCTTATTGGTTAAATGAGTTGAACAGACCAGTTACTAAGCTTCTATTTCCGTCCTGCTTCTGTGATGTTTAAATGTTAGCACTAGAAGGGACCCTATCTATAACTGTTCCAAGTGAGGCAGGAAGGGAGATGTGGGATTTGAGTCTGAGGGTGGAAAAATGACTTAGCCAAGGCCACACAGCTAGTGCCCAGCAAGCTGAGCTGGTATTTAGGCCAGGATGCCCTGAATCCCAGTGGTGAGTATATTCCTCTCCACCCAGCTCATGTAGGCATGTCAATCCCACACCCCCTCCATCATCCTCTCCCCCTTTGACTCCTCCCTCTTCCATTCCAAGCCCATTGGCTTCTCCTCCCCAGGATCGGCAGCATAGGTCCCAGGCCTTCCCGAGGAGTGTTGGACAGACTGTGAGAATACATCCCCTCCCAATAACCAGAGGCTGTGGCGAGAACCACCCTGGGCATGGTGAAGTCATCTTAGAGGTGAGAACTTGAAGCAGATGCCAACCACTGTGAAATACAGTAAATTAAAAAAGAAAGAAAGTCAATGACCATTTCATGGAGAGCACCAGTGTTGCCTTCCTGGCCCCATCTGATTGGAAAAGCAGACCCGGACCCTGGAAACCAAGGGGTTAACAAGTTTTGGTCTGAATACAGCACAGATCTCACAGGATCATAGATCTAGCCAGGAAGGGACCTCAAAGGCCATTCCACTCTCTCCTTTCATTTTACTGATAGGGAGACTGAAGCAGAAGTTAAGTGACTTGGCCAGGGTGACACAGCTAGCAAGTATCTGAGTCAAAATTCAAACTCAGGTCTTCCTGAGTGTATCCATACACAGGATAGGCAGCTTGGGTATCTCAGTGAAGAGAGGGCTGGACTTGAGGATCCTGCCTCAGATACTAGCTGAGTGACCCTGGGCAAGTCATTTAACCTCTCTCTGTAAAATGGGTAGCATTACATTTCAAGAGTGCTGTGAGGACGGGAGATAATATTCGTAGAATGCTTTGCAAACCTTAAAACAGATGAATGCTGCTTACATTTCCTACTGCTCCAGTCTGAGGCCTGGTGAATACTGGCTTTGCTATCTCTGCCTTCCTTCATCTTCCATGGGCATCAAACTCCTCTAGCACTTTATGCTATGTTCTCCTAGCAATAACGATGGCTACAATTTACACAGCGCTTTACAGTTTGCAGAAAGCCTTGTGGATATTGTCTCATTTGGTCCTGACCACAGTCCTGGAAGGCAGAGGTGCTACTATTATTCTCATTTTACAGATGAGGAAACTGAGGCAGACAGAGGTGTCACACAACCAGTAAGTATCTGAGGCAGAATCTGGACAGAGATCTCCATTCCTCCCGATCCTGTCATGCCTGACACCAAGCATCTTCCCCCCTCCTGAAGTTCTATTTCCTTGCCTCCCCCCTCCCCCATTAGATGGTAAGTTCCTGGAGGGTAGAGACCATCCTTCTCTTTCATATTCTAGTCTGCAGCTCTAAGCCAGTCTGGCACATAGAATGCTCTTAACCCGAGTTGAAGGACTGGCTGATTGGTTCCTAACCCCAGAGTGGGAGATGCTTCCAGGATGCCCATCCCCACTCTACAGAAGGCTCAGAGATGCATGTTGGCCCAAATGACAGAGCTTGGAAGCCTCAGGCCTCGACCCTCCTGAAATGAGACCCAGCTGTCTTTCTAAGACAGACTCAGTCCATATGAGCAGTGCTTGCTACCAAGCTCCTGGCCTCCTCCTCTCCCCTAAGGGGCTGGGTCCTTGGGTCCTCTGGCCCTGACCAAGAATCCTCTACTCCAAGGGTGTCAAACTCAAGTGAAAACAGTCAGGAACCATACATAAGGATCCCTGTGGCCTGCATATGGACTTAGAAAACCTCGTATCAACACTACCTGTGTTCTACTGTGTATTTATTTATTTCATTAAATATTTCTCAATTGCATTTTCATTTGGTTCAGGCCGTCTTGGGAGTGTTGGGCCACATGGGCACACCAACTAGTGCCATGTTTGACACCCCTGATGTGAACAAATCCTTTTCTCGGTGCAAAGTAGATAGTTAATGCTTAATACTACCCAAATACAAGGAGTGCATGGATCATAGAACCAGCAAGCAGAGGAGTGTCATGGAAAGAGTCTCAGGTCTAGAGTCAGACGGAGCCCATGTTCAAATCCTGCCCCTGACCCAGAAGCTGCATAAAGGCCAGTGCTTGGACTCAGGTATTTATCATCTATACACCCACGGACAAGTCACTGGACCTCTAAACCTCAGTTTACAACTCTGTGAAATGGGCATAATAATAGCACCAACCTCACCTGTCAGTTGAGACAACCTTTAAGGGCTATATAAATATCAGCTGTCACCACTACCATGGGACTTTGGCAGCTCAACATGTCTCAGATCATGTGTCCTCATCTAGAAAGTGATAATGCTGGCTGGCAGCATTGGGAGAGACCTCAGGTCCCACACAGTCTAATCTATATCTGCACAAAAATCCTTTCTTCGACAAAGGGTGAGGAGCAGCTAGGTGGCACTGTAGCAGATAAAGACCTGGCCCCACAGGACTTGAATGCAAATCTGACCTCAGACACTTACTAGCTGTATGTACCTGGGCAAGTCACTTAACCCCAATTACACAAAGAAAAAGTATAATAAGCAGAGTGCAGGGTTTAGGCAGGAAAACCTGGTTTTCAATCCCAAGTCAGCTGCTTATGGCTGCGACTGGTTATTTGGCCTCTGTAAGCCTCCTTTTCTTCAGCTGCTAAATGAGGAGGCTGAACCAGAAAATTTCCCCCTCACCCAGATACAGGACCCTATGATCCAATGACTTGGACCTGAATTTGGACTCTGCTCTTGCATCCCTCTATCCTATTGGACAAATGACTTTATCTCTTAGGCCTCAGTTTCCTCATCCACAAAATGGAGTTGCAGTAAGCAGTAACTTTTCTCCTAATTTCAGGTCCATGATCCCCTCATTTTACTGATAAGGAAGCCAAAGTCCATCCCAGGTCACACAGCTAAACAAAGTCGGACCTTGAATCCATATCTCAGTACAACGCCCTTTCTCCCACCCCACAACCCCCACCCCAGCTTCTAAAATTCTATGATTTTCATCATGGTCTCAGGGGTACTTTCCAGCTATAAATCTTATGAATGCTACAGGCATGACTTTTTGAAAATTCAACATGTAATCCCCCAACCTAAAGCTATGCACCTGTTAAAATATTTACACTACAAACCACCCCATGCCCAGGACAAAAGCCATCCATAAAACCTGTGCTTAGCCCAGCTCACACAGTCCATATATGTGGTGGGAAAATACAATAATCCTGTTCCCCCAGCCTAGGGAGTGCTTTCAGGAGTCCTGAATTAAACAAATAGGAGAGAGCACACCCCTTCCCATCCTATTTCTTCCCTACACAGCCTAAAAGGCACCCTAAATCAATTCCCTACAGGAAGCACGCTGTCCAAAGAGCCACAGTCATCCAGGCTAAAGAGAGAAGCCCCTAGAAAGATGGCCCACGAAGGAAGTGAGAGGAAAACTCGGCTTTTGTTCCATGGAACAACACCCAGTACAAGGCACTTTGCAGGCCTCTCTATGAGCCCCATTTCTGTCTTTCACCCATACCCAAGGGGTCTCTGTGCAAAGCCAGATTCCAAAAGGACAGCTACGTGACCTTGGACAGGTCATTGCCCCTCCAAGCCTAGCTTCCTTCTCTTTACAGAGGCTTGAAATGAATACCTTGAGTTCCCCTCCAGTTCCAGTGTTCTGTGGTGAGAGCCCATGAGACATAGTGAAGACAGCCCTACGTGTAACATCAAACCCTGGCTCTGCCCCAGAGAAGCTGTGTGACCATGTCTAAGGTGCTTCACTTCTCTGGTTAACAATTTCCTCATCTCTAAACTGTGTATAACCACCACTCTGTCAATGTTACACAGGAGGGTTGCTGGGAATAAAATGCTTTGACAATCCTAAAGCCTGGAATGTAATTATGGTGTGTGAGGGGAGAATGAGAGTAGAGAATTGGCAGCATGGAAAGTGGCCCACTGGATTGCTGGACCTGGAGTCAGGAAGACCCAAGTTCAAATCTGGCCTCAAGCACTTTATTACTGCAGGCCCTGGGCAAGCTACTGAGCCTCTGTCTGCCTCAGTTTCCTCATCTGGAAAATGGGTATAATAACAGCACCTACCTCCCAGGATCTGTTATAAAGACCAAAGGAGATAATGGTAAGGTGCTTATCACAGTCCATACAGGAACTGCTCAATAAATGATTGCTTCCTTCCTTCTTCCTTTCCTGCTTCCCTCCCTCCATCCCTCCCTCCATCCTTTCTTCCATCTTTCCATCCATCCCTCTCTCTGTCCTTCCCTTCCATCCTTTCCTCCATCCTTCCCTACTTCCCTCCCTCCATCCTTCCCTCCATTCTTCCCCTCCATTCTTCCCTTCCATCCTTCCTCCCCTCTTTTTGTGAGGCCTGGGCCTATCTCATCTCTGTCTTTTTAGCCCCAATGTCCAGCCCAGTGCCCAACACATAGTAAGCCCTTAATAAATGTTAGTTGATTAATTGAGTGATGGACACCAGTGGGAGGATAAGGAGGAGCTCCAGTGCAATAGTAGGACATCAGAAGGAAGGAAAAATGAAGGTGGTTCCTTCCAAAAACTAGACATAAACAAGAGAAATTAAGGAAAAGGAGAAAAGAAAAGAAAATCCTAGAGTTATTGGGAATTTTAGGTTCTGGGAAAATTAAGAAAAACCCAGACTAAGTTGATGCTGGAGAAAACACCCCAGATATTCCTGATATTCCCTCTTTCTGCTCCAACCAAACAGATCTTCTCCTGGCCACTCAGTCCCCCCTAGAATTTCCTAGCCTGCCCACCTCCTTCAGGAAGTCTTCCCTGACCTACACCAATGACTTAGAATATGTCATCTTCTATGCACTTATTTGTCACTTGCCATAACTTGTTGATAGTTCCCATATTCCTACTTAACTTTCTATCAATGCATACCTTGTCTCCCCAAAAGAATGGAAGCCTCATGAGGACAGTCAATAATTGATTTCTGGGGCAGCTAGGTGGCACAGTGAATAGAGCACTGGCCCTGGAGTCAGGAGGATCTGAGTTCAAATACAGCCTCAGGCACTCACATTTACTAGCCATGTGACCTTGGACAAGTCACTTAACCCCAATTAACAAGTCACTTAACCCCACTTAACCCCAAAACTTAACCCCTGCCTTTCCCCCTCCAAAAATAAAAGACAAAAAAAATTGATTTCTTTTTCTAGGCTCCATCTCCCATCTCATGGCTGCTGCCACAGCATGCCTGAAGTATTCTCCCTTCTCATTTCCTCCTCTCATACTTTAAAACTCCCCTTCCCTATTAAAGTGATCTCCCTAGCTCCTAGGGCTTCCCCCAAAAAATAACCTGGTACAATTTGGGGATATACTGTTTGTATTCTGGACCATAGCAACAGCAATATGAAATGTATCTACAATTTCTTTGGAAGTGGGAACTACGAAGTGTGGAAACTCCCTCTACCAGTCCAGGTCAGGACTTTCTCTGTAACACCTAGCCTCAGAGGGTCACCAAAATGATGGAGTGAGATCAAGATCACAGAAGATCCTAACTGTCAGTCTTGTTGACTTATCCTTATACCTGGACCTGTGGTGATACCAACCCAGCCAAGTGAGGAGCCAACATGCCTAGGGGACCACTGTGGTAAAAAGATAGATGATAGATAGATAGATAGATAGATAGATAGATAGATAGATAGATGAATAAGAAAAGGGGACTGGACCCAGTCACTGCTTGAGATAAACTGTCAATTCCCCTATCTCTAGTACTACTCCTTTCAGTGTTTTCCTTGACCAGAAAGAGTTCCCCTCTACTGTCCCTCTAATTCCATTATAGCTCCAGTTGCTTGCCCAACTCCTTCCTTGCTCTTTGCCTGTGCTAGCCCCATCACCCCTGCCTTGGTCACTCATAGCATTCAGTCTACCCTCTCCTATCAGAATTACAGTCTTGCATCACCAACTACTGTAGCAGCAACCACACTGGCATACCCAGGGTGGCTGCTAGCAAAGGTTCTTAGATCTGCTTTACTAAGAAAGCTAGTTGTTTAAGGGGTCAACAATCTTTTTTAATTACATTCACTAGTTCATTGGAAAAGTCAACACCCTGAACTTCAGAGAAAATACAAGCAGAGAAATAAAGACCAACAGACAGGGCTCTGACTGCCTGAATCAACTCTACACTTTACATACATCCCTGGATGGAGAGAGCCTTTACCTCTGAGCAGTCTGGGAGCTCTGAACATGTGGCTACTCAGAATCTTGACCAGGGAATCACAAGATCCTTCTCATAAGCAAACCCCCAAAGCAAAATACCAACTCAGAGTATATATACACTTCTCAGAGCCAGAAGGCATCCCAACCCTCCTGACTCAGTGCCTAATTAGAAATTTTCGGGGGGAGGGGTAAGTCGTGCAGTGAATAGAGCACTGGCCCTAGAGTCAGGAGGACCTGAGTTCAAATTCGGCTCAGATACTTAACACTTACTAGCCATGTGACCTTGGGCAAGTCACTTAACCTCAATTGCCCTCCAAAAAGAAAAAAAAAAGAAATTTGCTAAGGTGTGAAAGCCTTCCTACAAGCAAGCCTTCCCTAAGGAAGCTTCCCTTAATGGGCTCCACAGTGAGGCCCTATTAATGGGCCAGGAAGATCTTATATCTTATTAACATTACAACTACCCATTGGTATCTCCAATTGTATTCATCAATCAATCAGTACATTGGCCAGCATTCATTAAGAGCTGACTGTGTGCCAGGCACTAGGTAAAAAACAACAAAGACAACATAAAAAAAGGTTTTGGTCTCAAGGAACTCTCATTCTGTCATGGGAGACAATGTATATATCAGAAATCACATGCAGAATATATTCCAGATACATCCAGTATAAATTGTTTTAGGAGGAAAGGGAAGGGTGGCTGTGTTCAAAGCCACCTGTATCCATGAGGTGTGCTCTACCCCAATCCATTCATATATGGTTCTTCCAATAGGATGTAAGCATCATGAAGACAGAAAATGCTTCAATTTCCTCTTTGTGTCTCTAGTGCCTAAGCACAGTACCTAGCACATAGTAGGGCTTACTCAATGCCTTCTTGAAAGTTGCTTGAATGACTATATCCTTTTCCCACAGAAGACTCCATCCTCTTTAGCCCTTTTAATTACTTCTAATTACAAGTGTACATCGGCTTTATCCCCCAGAAGGAAGAACAGTGAAGATCCCTATGCCCACCACTCAGTATTACTCTCCTACCCCTTCAACAAGAAACATTGATACACATTGGGACAATGGGATAGAGCATTGGACTCAGATTCAGGAGACCAGGGTTCAGTTTAACTCAGTTTTATTCAAGTAGTATTTATTAAGTAGCTAGTATGAGCAAGGCATCTTGCTAGGCAGTAGGAAAACAAAGAAAAGTTGGATGGAAGAGTCAGAGGCTGTGAAGGAAGCTGGCTTCAAAATGTTTCCATTCTACTGAAATCATGGTCTTGACCCTTAATAGCTAAGGACCATCGACCATCCAACATGACCACATCAAAAATGGCACTGTGTTCTATGATCAAAGCAGAATTGTAGTAGCTCAAAAGGAACATGAGATGTGCCAATGTAGAACCATCTCTGTTCCAAATGTTCATGTGGACTATCTATATCTGACCTGTGGGACAGCCCTCAGAGCTTGTATTGGTCTAATCAGCCACAATTGGGCACACTGTACCTTGACCCCAACATATGGATGCTAGTCTTGTCCTCTTCAAGAATGAAGAACTATAGTCAACCAAGGTTCATAGAAAACCATATATTTAGGCATGAAAGGGAGTTAGAGGACACCTGGTCTCATCTCCACATCTTTCCAATGAGGAAATTAAACCTCAGAGAGGGTAATTGACTTGACTAAAATCACTTGGTGAGCAAGTCAAAGTTAAGATTCCAATCCAGGTCTTTGACTCCAAGACTAATGCCCTCATTATGCAAAATCCTAACTGAATCTCAATTTCCTTATCTGTGAAATGAGGATGCTAATCTATGTAGTCCCTGCCTGGCAATGTAATTGTAGAATTCAGATAAGGGAGTGTATGTATCATTAGCACTTTGCAAAATATGTCAGGGGTTCTTAACCTCAGGTCCATTAGCTTTAAATGTGTGTGTGTGTGTGTGTATTTATTTTGATACAATGAGTTTTTCTTCTTAATTTTGTTTGTTTTACACATTTGAGATTCTTATTCTGAGAAGAGGTACCTGGGCTTCACCAGACTGGCAAAGGGGTCAGCTAAGAATCCTTAGTGAATATAAGTCAGCTATTATTAGGATAAAGTCCATTTACCCATCACTGAAGCCTATAGTTTGAGAGGATCTGCCTGTGGGAGGTGTTTTGGCTGGTGTAGCATCGTTGGTAAGTCACAGGCCAAACAGGTAATCTGCATCTCTTTTTTACACACTCACACAGACACACCCACGCTCGCCTAGGAGAAGGAGCCTGGCTCACCTGTGTTTTCTCTTTCGTCTGAAATCAGTTTACAATGAACACCACTCACTACCACCCACCACTTACTATGAAAGTTTTGACTGTTTCTTTGCTTCCCACCTGGAGGAGATAGGGGCCAAGTGAAAAAGGTAGCGTGACAGCCCCAGCGTTCCAGAGTGAGGAGGCAGCTCAGTGAAGATTACACAAGGCCTCAGTCAATTCCTCTGTTTGATGGAGAGCGTTCCAGCTTGGATGGAGAGCCACAGCCTGAGCAGTGCTGAGTGGAGGCCAGTTTATGGAATGACTGTTGGAAATGCAGTGTGGGAGGATTAGGAATGGGAGATATAATCTGAAACTGGATCAGTTCTCCTGCATGAAGAAGAAAGGATTCAACTCTAATAAGCTTAGGTGACTTCCTTTCCACCTCATCCCTGCCATTTTGTTTGGTTTTTGCAATTAGATCTTTGAGAGATCAAAAAGAATTTTGTCCAGAAGGAAGTATGATGGATGCAAAGAGGCTAGGAGGCTTGAGGCTTGGCTTCTAGGCCATGCTTCTGCCCCTGGATGACTTTGAGTAGGTCACTCTATCTCTCTAGACCTTAATTTACTCATCTACAAAATAAGGAGGTTGGACTTGACCATCTCTAAGCTGCCTTCTGACTCTAAATCTGATTCTACAATATCTTGATTTTCCTTAGTTCCTTTGTTTGTGAATAAAGGGGTTCAAGAAGATAATCTGTAAGAGCCTCCAAGCTCTGACATGCTGATTCTCTGAGTCTAGGACAGAAGGAAGGAAGAATATGGCCAGATTCTCCCAAGTTACCCAGGATCTCTTAACAAGTCAGTTTCTCTTCTCAACATTCATCCTTCTTGACCTCTCCAGACTAACAACTTTGAACGTCTTCTTCTCTTTTATCTTTGAGTTTTGCTAACATTTCTCTCTCTTGGTCCTGCCTGTCTCACTGCACTTTCTCAGATTTCCTTCAGTGGCTCATAACTCGTGTCTTTCCCCCTCCCTTCCTAGATGGTCCCCCAGGCTCTGTCCAGAGCCTCCTTCTCTTCTCTCAGTATTCTGTCTTACTTGATGACCTCGTCAGCTCCCATAGTTTTCAGTATCCTATCTCTGAAGAGAAATGTATATTTGTCTATCTATATCTGTCTATATATCTAGTTATATGTAATCATGTACGTGCATAGATACATATTTGCATATTCAGTATGTATGCTCTGAGTTTATTATCCCTGAGACAAGCAGCCACATCTCCACCTCAGGGTGCTACAGATTGTTTGTCCTTCATTTTGAAAAAGACCAATGACATCATGGGTAATGTCTTGATTCATGCATGAATTAAATTTAAGGGAGGCAGAGTTGAATATAGTTGTCAGTCTCTCTCCCTCTTCCAGAGACACTGAAGTCCAGCAACTTTTATGAAGGTATATTTACCTCAAAAATATAGCAAAAACAAAAATACAATAATTTCCTCCTAACATTTCAGGAACATGCTCTCTTCTAGACTTTCTTGGTCTCTGAGAAGACTCAATCTTCTCACTAAGTTCAGGAATAATTTTGGTAGAAGGAGGTGGAGTGGGTAGGGCAGAAAATGGCTAAAGCAAGGATGGAGGACCATGGTTCCTGGGAGTTTTCATCTCAGCTTCTCCAAAAGTCATTCTTGTAGGCATCACTGCTGGGTTAACTATAAAACCCACCACAAACTAGACTTCCAGAAGCCCCAGGCTCCCAAACCCTGGGATTCTTGTTCAGCTCACTCTTCTGTCTTTTCAAAATTCACAAAGGCATAGCCTCCAACTTCACTTGAGATGAAAGAACCCACCCTAAGGCAGGCCCACAGAATCCCAATGTTGGCCTCAAAGGCATTGTCTCTCCCCATATACAGTGAGTGAGAGCCAAACATCTCACTGCCAACCTCTTCCCCCTAATATTCAGTGAACTCTGGCATTCTAGTTCTTTAACACCACCGCCTATATTTTGTCTCTCAGTCACTCAAAAGGAGGGTCCCACTTTAGCTCTGACCATCAACCCTAAATGGGCTCCTTCTATGATCCTGAGCTCTGACACTCCTCTCTCTGATCATGAACTCCCACACATGATTCCCAGCCTCTACCTCACGGCCTGTGAGCCAAGTCTTTGTCCTCATTATTACCTTCAGCCTCTCCACCCTTTCCTGTTCTTCTAGTCCATCGTCCCTGCCCTTATTCACTTTCTTCCCTTCCCAGGATTAATTGTCATTAACCAGGTCAACTATACAAAGCCATTGAACACCTTCTCTCAAGCCTTGACTCTGGGTCACCTCCTCTACCTCCTTCTCCCATGAATGTATGAATGACTGAAAGAAAGAAAAAGCATTTATTACTACCTACTCACTAGGTGCCAATATCTGGGGCAATCTGGGGCAGCTAGGCAGTGAGGTAGATAGAGTGCTGGGCCTGGAATCAGAAAGACCTGAGTTCAAATCCAATCTCAGACACTTACTTAGCTGAGTGACCCTGGGCAAGTTGTCTCACCTGTTTGCCTCAGTTTCCCCATCTGTAAAATGAGCTGGAGAAAGAAAAGGCAAACCACTCCTGTATCTCTGCCAAGAAAACCCCAAATGGGGTCATAAGGGGTTGGACATGACTGAAACGACTAAACAACAATGTGCCAATAACTAGGTTATGGGCTGGTCATGCAGATACAAAATTGAAGGCAGCTCTCAAGGAACTTATATTCTATTAGGAGGTGACTGCACATAAAAGGGAGTGGTGATCAGGGAGCAGTGACTTTGTAAAAGTATAGAGATGGTGAGTGGAGCCATGGAAAACTAGATTGGCACACCCACCCTTTCTTGGAGCAATGGTGGTCTTGAATTAATTGTTGTTCCAGAAGTAGGATGGGGGAAGGAGTGGAACATGTGAGGTAGCAAGGCAGTAGACAAGAAGAGGGGGAGAGATGAAGCATACAAAGAGTCAACCTAGATATAGGAGGGTCATGAGAAGTACTGTCACTTGAAGGACGAACCAGAGTGAGTGTTCAGTGCTGAAAGGACTTAGTCTCCATGCCAGACTCACTTTGGTTAGTGGGAATATGGCCCATGTAGTTTATTCTATTGAATGCTATTGGAGAAAGTCACTCAATAGCCACAGCATTGCAAGTTGAGTCCATTACAAGTTTTTATTATCTAATCTCAACAGGGCATTCAGTGCTTTTGTTCTTTCCTAACATTCTCTGTCTATCTCTGTGTGTCTCTCTGTCTCTCTGTCTGTCTCTGTCTGTCTGTCTCTGTTTCTCTCTCTGTCTATCTCTCTGTGTGTCTCTCTTTCTCTGTCTCTCTCTCTCTCTCCTTCTCTGTCTCTCTTTCTCTTTCATACTGTCTACATTACTCCCTCCTGAGGCCACTCGGATGTTACTCAGACACTGAATTCAGGTATTACTGAGAATCACAGAAATGGACTTACAGAATTTGAGGGTTGAAAAGTACTTTAAAGATGACCTAGTCTGAAAACAAAGCCCCCCCTTTGCATCCTACTCAACAAATAGCCATCCAGCCAGTACTTGGAGACCTCCAATAAGGGGGAACACACTAGGTCTCATTCCAATTCTGTGAATCATTCAAATCCCCATTGTGAGTAAGTAGCAGAGACCAGATTTGTACCTGAGTATCAGGGCCCCAAAACCAGGGCTCTTTATCACAGGAAGGTACCTCTTAAAACAAACCAAGAGAATTTTGGATCCATGTGTCTGATTCAAAATTGCAAAATCCTCAGAGGCTTATTATATTTGCAAAGAAAATATAATATCTAATCCATATCCAGAACACACACAGAGTCATGTGAAAATTGTATAATTATGGAATATTCCTCTGGGATGAGCCAGATTTTGATTGGATGTCCCAGAAGGATTACTATCTCCTTTCAAGGGAAACAACATGATAATTGTGCTGTTGGGGGAGGGGAGAGGTTGGAGCTTAGGGAATTATGTCACAATGGGTTCATCATGGCAATCTCTGCACAGGGCCAATGTATTTAGTAGCAACATTATCTCCCCGGTTTCCCCACTTCTCACATCTGAAACAGGCTTCATAGGGCAAGTACAAGGGTTCATAGGGAAGGTAGTTCTAAATTGACTCATCTGAGGAGGTGAGGAGAGGAAAGAGAAGAGAGTTGTTTCTTGAGATTTGGACTCTGGAAACTCCCATCTAAGAGAAAGAATTTGCTTTCCACCTTTTCATTAGAAAGGTGACATTTATCTAACCCTCAGAAATTCCAACAATATTGATATGCTCTGAAGCATCTCCTAACTCTAGGATTATGATAATAAGGATCGGAGCTGAAGACTGCCTGCCCCTTTCCTTTTTCCTCTTAGCCCATCCTCCAACCCTGGGCCAATCAGAGCCCATCTAGGGTGCCTGGTTGCTCATAGGGATTGGATGAAATTGGAGCCATTGATTACACTGCTCCTTGTAAGAAGAGGAGCCACCAGACTTCCCATCTGCCTTGTCTCCATGCCTTACAGACCCTGGACATTGTCATATACCTTGCTTGACCCACTGAACTTGATTGAGGGCTAATATGTCAAGTCCCTTCCAACTCTACATCAATGAGCCATTGACTTGATCATGTGTATTTCTTAAGGTGATTCCATTCATTCATTTGGCAAATGTTTTCTATAATTTACTACCTGTGTGACCTTGGCTGAAGTCACTTAACTTTTCTGGTACTCAATTTCCTTTACTCTGAAATGATGGAATCAGAGCAGAATGACTTTTGAGGCTCCACTGAGCTCTAAACACTGTTTTACAGTCTGATCCATTGAGTCCCTACATTCTCAGTCTTCCTTCCCTTGGCACTTGGACCCCTGTGTGGATTTGTGAGGAGCATTAGACTCTTCTGGACCCTGCCCTGAAAACCATTACCTTTCACCCCCAGAACTTCCATCTTCCCTCTCTTTCTCTATTGGTGACTGCCCCAATCTAGCCTGCTAGCTGTGCTTCCCTTGGTCCCAGCCACATTTTGCTTCCCCTTTTATTCCCCAGCCATCTTCTCACCAACCATTTTTTCACCAATCGAATGTCCTTGCCTCTCCCTTATGGGACTTAGAACTATAAAGGAAACTTAGAGATCATCTAGTCCTGGGGTCCATGAATCCCTTGGGACTTTGTGAATAGAATTCACAAAATGATGAACTTGGATGGGAAGATAGAGATAGATAGATGGATAGATGGATAGATGCATAGACAGATGGATGGATGGGTGGATGGATGGATAGATAGACAGACAGACAGACAGATAGATAGATGATAGATAGAGATATATACATACATACAGATATATACATACATATATCTTTGTCATTAATCTCTAACTGAAATTTTAAATTTCCTTCCATCCTGAAAGTAGGCAACAAACCACTGTAGTGTTACACATCACCAGGCTGCCAAAGGGATCCATGACACAAAAACATTAACAATGCCTGATCATGCCCAACCCCCTCATTTTGTTTGTGGGAAAAAAAAAGAAAACTGGAAACCCTGAGAGGGAACATGAATTACTCCAGTTCACCCAGGAGCAGAGGTCAGATTGGAACTCGGGTCTTTTGCCTCCAAGTTCAGTGTTCTTTCCACTGCCCCAGGCTTCCTGCTCCAAGAGGACCAGACCCAGCCTATTAGCAACCAAAGGCAATAACAAACCAGTCAACAGGCTTGTCTTTATGTATTTTTATATGGTTCCCATGCAGATGAGGGGTCTCATCACAGGGAGAAGCCAATTGCCATTCATCCCTCCTTAGCAATAACATCTGAACTAATTGGCTCAGATATTAAATATAGAGAATAGCTCACACAGAGATCCTGGATACCTGTATTTGTGATGATGCTGACCTAGCAGGAGACCAGCATCCTCATGCCAATGCCACGGATCCTGTTTCTGTAAACATCTGTCCTATGAGAAGAAGCTACTCAGGGTACATGCAGAGAGTTTATAGCCTGTTGTGTGCCAACGTAAATCAGCAGTGGATGCCAGCAGGGTGAGATAATGTTGGTCCTTGATGAACTAAGGTTAGCCTATGCAGGCTGAGTCTAGGTCTAAGCTGAGTTTTCCAACTAGTCATTGATTAGAAAACCCTCTACTTTGGGGTTTTCTCTAACTCAAAAACAAAATTGAGATTATCTAATCCAACCACCTTGTTTGATGGAAGAGAAAACTGAGGCCCAGAGAGAAGAAGTCATAAGATCATGAAGTCACAGAGCGAGAGGTAGAAGAAGTCACAGGACCATTCAGGTCAAATGGGCCATTTTACTGAGGAGGAAACTAGGTCCCAAAGAATCTGAGTGACTTGGCCAAGAACACTTTGAAAGAAAAGACCAAAGCCAACCTTTTAGTGCAGGTTTACTATTTCCTTATTGTAGCTAGGTGGTGCAATGAGTAGAAGACCAGGCCTGGAGTCAGGAAGACTCATCTTCCTGATTTCAAATCTGGCCTGAGTCATTTACTAGCTGTGTGACCCTGGGCAAGTCACTTCACCCTGTTTGCCTCAGTTTCCTCATCTCTAAAATGAGCTGGAGAAGGAAATAGCAAGCCACTGCAGTATCCTTGCCAAGAAAACCCCAAAGAGTGTTATAAAGAGTCAGACATGACTGAAACAAGTCAAGAGCAACGGAAAACCATAGGAAGATTGCTTGTTTCAGATTATTGCTCTAGACTATGGTGTCCCCCAGAATCCCCTCCCTGAGGGCATGGACCTCCTCCTCCTAGTCCCCATCTCTCAGGGTTTAAATAGAGGAAAGACAGAACAATGGAAAGAGCATCACCCTGGAGTCAGAGAGCTGCATTTGGACCCTGACGCTGACACTAGTAATGTGACCTTGGGTGAGACATGTTGTCTCTATATCTTCAATTCTGTGACTTTGTGATGTCAGCTCTCTTGTCCTTTGGCTCCTGCATTTGAAAAAGGAGGATTGGGGGGCAGCTAGGTGGTGCAGTGGATAGAGCACTGGCCCTGGAGTCAGCAGGACCTGAGTTCAAATCCAGCCTCAGACTCTAGCCATGTGTCCTTGGGAAAGTCACTTAATCCCAATTTCCCTGCCCCCCCCACTCCAAAAAGCAAAAAAAAAAAAAAAAAAAAGGTAGTGTTGGACTAGCTGACCCCCTGCTCTAACCCTAGGATCCTAATATTCTGTATGACTCTGTCCTCCTCAAATAAAATAGCCTATATGCAGAACTTTGCAAACCCTACAGATGTCAGCTACTATTATTCTCATAGTATTTTTACCATTTTTACCATTCTTCTTCTTCTCATTTTTGTGCATGAAATTCAGGTATTAATGGCCCTCAAACAAGTCACTATCCTATTATTATCTTTTTATATTTAATAGTCTGTGGACATACACAGAGAGGGGAAATAGATTTTTGAAATTAAAGGAAATGATTGGGATCTAAGTTCATTTTCTGTAGGTTCACCAGAAGCATCCTTAACATTTCCAGTAGCAGGCAGGACAACAGGGATGAGATGTGGTGTAGCTGGTTCCTACGTGGTCCATGGAACTGGGAGATGTTGAGTATTTGATGTAAAATCTATGAAAATGTTGTTCTTCACTTCTTATGGATCAACATTATATTTGATCAATGATGGGTGATGGTTTTTGTCTACAGTCATGGTTTGGTTCCAGTAGTTTATGTGTTGACTTTTCAAAGATATTTTTTTTAATCTGTAGCCAAGGTATTTGTCAGCGACTAGTTTATGAAAGTGACCTTCTGTTTTATAATTCAAGCCACCAGCTCAGGTCTTATTAAGGATTCAATAGGTGCTAAATATATTCTACAGTTTCTACAGTTTCTTACATGTTGTTATACTGTCATTTCAGATGTGTTTGACTCTTCATGACCCCATTTGGGGTTTTCTTGGTAAAGATACTGGAATGGTTTGCCATTTCCTTCTCTAGCTCATTTCCCAGATGAGAAAATTGAGGCAAACAGGGTTAAGTGACTTGCCCAGGGTCACACAGCTAGTAAGTGTCTGAGGTCAGATTTGAACTCAAGAAGATGAGGCTTCCTGATGTCAGGTCCAGCTCTCTGTGCACTATGGCGCCACCTGGCAGTCCGTTTCCCTCATAAGCAACATTAATTTAATCAGTAAGTCCAGGCTCAACATCATTGCTATAATTATTATTGCCATTATCTTATTATACTTATCTTTGGGGTGCGGGGTTCCTCTTGTGATTTTTGGGCAATGTCATTGTCATTGTGTTACTACTCTAGTGATTATCTCCCCCTAGTACTTTACCCTGACTGTTAAGGACCTGGGGGCCACATACCTCTACGATCTCCTGAGACTGTTATACTCCACATCACAAAGTCAAACAACACCAGTAGACAATTAGCATGAAAAAGATGGAAGCTTGTTTCTAAGAGAAGCTTGGATTCGTTAAAGGAGTTTTGCAATTTCCTTAAGGTAATCCAGTCCACCGAACCCCTACTGTTTAATTCTGGGTTTGATTTGTTTCGTTTAATAAATGATGACTGAACAAAATTGAATTCTAGGTTTTCCCCAATCTACCCCCACCCTCTCCAGTCTCATTTCATCTTATTCCTGACACATATCTGGCTCGATCTAATTAAGACTATTATTTTCCTGAAAACACACCCCACCTTTTTCTGCCTCCATGTTTTTACTCATACCTCCTCTATTTGGAATACCTCCTAACCTTCCATCACCACCTTTTGAAGTCATATCCATTCTTTAAGATGTAAATACCACCTCATCCAAGAAGCCTTCCTTGATTATCCACAAAAGGGGCTCACATGGGGGCACCTGGGGACCCTGACGTCTGACCCCTGGCTGTCACTGATATTAAAAGAGGAAGTACTTTTATAGCAGGAAATCAAGGGCATGACAGTGTCCAGCACCTCTGGATTCTAGTCAGCAGCTGCCAACTTCCCCCTCTGGGATCAGGGCTCTGCACAGGAGAAGGCGGATCTGGATGTCAACCTAGTTTCAAAAAAGTCAAAAATAGCCCTGGCTTGTCCCCAAAGGTCAGACTTCAGATACTATTTGAAAAGGGCAGTTTTAAGGGCCGGTTTCCTGAGGATGGTGATTTCTAAGATCCTCTGGCTTGGAGCTAACTGTGAAAATGTATTAGCCGGCTGAAAGGACAGACGAGTAAGGCCTGGAGTTTCAAACGATACAGATGAAGCTTTGAACTGTTTATTGAATCCTACATCCCCTCCGCAGTCATGCTCTCACACAGACAGCCAGGGTACAAGAAGGCACTGGAATAGCCTTAATTCATCTGGACGATATAAGATGGAATTTCATCTAGCCTAGATATGTGCCTTTATCTAGTGCAGGCATGGGGAACCTGCGGAACCCCCGCGTCTAGTCAATCAATCTGAATTTATTAAGAACTTACTCTGTATAAGGAGCTGAAGACACACAGGCAAAGGATGAAGCAATCCCTGCTCACAATATGCTTTCATTACAATGGGGAGGGAAGAAGAGAAACAGGCATTTGTGAGCACCTACTACGTGCCAAGTGTAGTATTAAGTATTTTACAAATACTATCCCATTTGAAACTCACTATGACCCTGTGAAGTCGTTGCTCTTATTATGCCCATTTTACAGTTGAGGTAACTGAGGCAGATAGAGGGTAGGTGACTTAGGCAGGGTCACACAGATAGTAAGTGTCTAAGGTTGAATTTGAACTCAGGTCTGCCTCTAGGCCCAGCTTTCTATTCATTGCCCCACCAGCTTCCTCAGCTTCCTTGAAGATAACAATGATATAGATAGATAGAGATAGATAGATTATATAATACATCATATTATGATATGATAATATGATAATATTACATATGATAATATATTATGATGTTATATAATATATGATAATATGTTATCAACGAAAAAGTATTTATTTTGCAAGTGTCTAGCATTTGAGGGACTGGGGAGGCAGCAAGGAAAGGTCTCTTGAAGAAAGTGGCTTCTAAGCTGAACTTTGAAGGAAAATGGAGGTCATAAACAGTAGAAGGGAGGAGGGAGTGCATTCCAGGCACGTCAGGCACACTAGACAAAGGCAGGAAGATGGGAGATGGAATAAACTATATGAGGAATAAGACAAAGCTCCATTTGGCTGGACCATACAGGGTATCAAAAACAAGAATGTGAAATAAACCTAGAAATGGAGAATGGAAGTGGGCTACACAGGGCATTCAATGCCATCCAAGGGAGCTTGTATTTGATTATCAGGAAAAGAGGGAGTTGCTGAAGGTCCTTGAGCTGAGGAGTGACATGACTCCAGAATCACCATATAACCCCAAGAATCCATAGAACTAGGCACTGTCTCAATTGAAAATAGACGTGATAAGTCACACCCAGGGGTTGCTAGATTTGATTGGAGCCAGGACTGCCTATATCTGCCTGCAGTGGTCTAGTGCAAAGGTCCCTCAGCTTGGAGACAGAAATCTTTGGATGCCCCATGACATTTACTGTGTGGCCTTAGGCAAGTGTTCCACCCTCCCAAGTACTTAGTAAACTCACCAATGAAATGATAAGGTCCAAAGAGATGACCTCTATTGGCCATTGTAGCACCAATATTCCACCTCCTTAACATGCTTTCAGCTCAAGTGTTCTGTGTTTCATATATTACAAAGCCCCTCAAAATCTTATACCCTAGGTCCTTAAATCCCCATCAGCTTCGAAATTCTATGATCTAAGACCCTTTCTAGATGTAACATTCTATCCTCCTATACTCTTTTTACTACTAATATCCTATGTTCTAAGTGCCTGCCCTATTCTGACATCCCCTGTTCTAAGGACCCTCCAAGCACTAACATTCCCTGTTCCAAGGCTCCCCCAATGCTGACATTTTATGATTCAAATCAAGTTATCACAAAATAAAAACTTATAGGCCAAGGAAAGCATTTTCTGGTATTACATATTTATAAAGAAGTTTTATTGTCAGTCCTCCCTACTTGAAGGCTCCTCAGCACCCCTGCTTCCTGCTCTGCCCTGGGTCTCTTGAGCCCTGGCATGAAGGTGTAGCAGCAAGCACCCTAGCATCCCCAGGATGGCTGCTAGCACAGGTTCTTGGATCTGTTTTTCTAAAAGAAAGCAACACAAAATGGGTTAACAACCTTACTTTAATCAAACATAAGTCATTTACCTAGTTCAGGGGGAAAAGGTCAGCACCTTGAACTTCAGAGAATACAGAGGTTACAAGCAGACAAAAATACAAACAGAGAAACATCAGCAGACAGGCTTCCAGCTGTCTGACCATTACATCCATACCTAGTTACTTACCAGAGAGGGAAGCACCAACATCTGGGTTTTCAAAGTGGGGGGAAGGGGGGCGGTGTTCAACAGCTTCCCAAAGTCTCATCTGTTCAAATCACACAACTCTTCCCAAAGTGAGCCCCAAAGCAAAACCTCACATCAGGGTATATATAGCCTTCTCCTCAGTCAGAGACCATCACAATCCTCAGGACCTACTACCCAATCACAAAGTATCAAGATGTAGGCATTCCTGAAAAACAAGCCTCCTGCCATAGGCTCCAGGTGACCACATTCAGCCTATTAAGGAGAAGAGTATATTTTCAAATCAGGAAAGGTTCTCAGAGTCACTTAAGCCTATCAAAGGGCCTAGGGGCAGGGAAGATCTTCAGATTACCATTACCATAACAGGAGGTTGGGAGATGGAAGGAGAGGATGGTGAGATTGGCTTCTGGGGTCACAGGCCCACAATGAAGTCTGACAGAAATGACAGATGTTGAGTACATCTGAGTACAAGTTCCCAGGATGCAGAGCTGACCCTCGATGTCATCTGGACCAACCCCCTCTTTTTTCAGAGTAGTATGGAAGCCCCTTGAGGACAAGGGCTCTTTCTCCTTTGTCTTTGTGCACAGGGCCTGGTGAGTGGACAATCCCAGGTAGGGAAACTCCCTGTACCAGTTCAGATCCCCAGCTTCTCTGAAACGTCCTGCTGAGGAAGCTGTCCAGAACACTGAGGTTGAGTGACGGGATTTACTCAAAAATTTAGACAGAGACATAGATTTAGAGCTGGAGTGCACCCTTCATTCTTGATTCCATGCAGACTTTAAATGACTTGTCAAGGGTCAGTCAGTCAACAAACATTTAAACACCCACTGTGTCTTAGGTACTGTGTGCACAAAGTTCTGGGGATACACCAAAGGGACAAAAACTGGGCCCCTGCCCACAAGGAGTCATAGTCTAATGGGGACAGCTTGCAAACAATTAGAAACCAACCAAATACCTCCAGTGTAGATGGGAGGTCATTTCAAAGGGAGGTCCAAGGAGTGGGGGGAGGGGGGAGGGATAAGTAAAGACTTCTTACAGAAGGTGGGATTTAAGCTGAATAACACAGGTGTCTGAAGTAGAGTTCAAACCCATCTTCTTAACTGAATCCAGCATCAACCCACCTAGCCATGACTCAACTCACAGCCAACAGGAGTCAGGGATGGGACTCAAACAAGGGTCTTCTTAACTTAGAGGCCAGATCTCTATCTACTGTGTGACCGTGCCTCTCATACAATAGGTGTTCAATAAATGCTTAAAGAAGGTGAGGAAACATGAAGTCGAAGGAGAAAGACCTTCTACAAGTGTCTGAGTCAGGATCTAAAGAGAAGTATTAGGAAGCATCCTTTATTTGTACCAGGAAGATTCACATCTAAGTGAAAGCTCCTTGAGTAATGAACAAGGAGAGAGAAAGAGAAAAGAAGAGGAACAGGAATCAGATAAAGAGAAATGGGGAAAAGTGATTGAAATTGCTAGAATGATGTCAATAGCCATCCCAGGAGTCTTTTGAAGACAACAATGCCAGAGGTTGGGGCAGTTAGGTGGCTCAGTGAATAGAGCACCAGCTCTGGAGTTAGGAGGACCTGGGTTCAAGTCTGGTCTCAGACACTTAACATTTGTTGGCTATGTGACCTTGGGCAAGTCACTTAACTCTGGTTGCCCTGCCTCCCCCTCCCTCCAAAAAAAGGGGAGAAAAAGAAAAAACAGTGCCAGAGGTTATTAGTCCTTCCTTTAGTCTTGTCTAGTTTGGCTGAGGAAGCTTCCTTAAGTCTCCCTCATGATCCTCCCTGACTCCCTGACAGTTTCTGAATGGAATTAGGGAAAGAAAGACTTGATGTTTTCAATATCTACATGCACCACTCAGCCACTGACCTCTGTCCTGAGAGTGGGAAGTTGGGGGATATCACAGAAGTGTGGAAAGAGACAAAGCAACATGCCAGTAAAACAGGGGACTCTTCTGACTGTTGGATCTCCCCAAGTTCAGATACTGGCTTCCATTCTCAATCCTACTGCCCCCAGGAGCATGCTTACTTGAAGGGATTGGATAAAAGACTTAGGGCAGGAAGAATGTTCACTGTCTCCAAGAATTTGAAAGGCTGTTACATGGGAGAAGGATCCAATTTGCCCTCTCCCCCATCCCCCCAGAGGGCAGAACAAGCAGCAAAGGGTGGAAATTGCAAAATGCATATCTAACCTTGAAGCCAAGGTAAAACTTCCCCACTGTTGGAACTATCCAAAGTTGGAATGAGCTGCGTTGAGAGGGAGTGGATTCTCTCCCATGGGAGATCCTCCAGAAGAAGGAGGATGATCCAATCAGCAAACCTTTATTAGGGACTTACTGAATATCCATCATTATGGTTCCAATCACATTAGCTTTGAGACTAACATATTGTGTCATTGACTCCTCTTGAATATACAGCTCAATAAAATACTAGATTTTTAAAAAATAAAACTACTATCTATCCATGGCTTGCCCATCTTGTATTGGATTTTTTGTTTTGTTTTGGTTTGGTTTGGTTTTTGCTTTTTGGAGGGGGGAAGGCAGGGCAATTGTGTTAAGTGACTTGTCCCAGGTCACACTTCGAGTAAGTATCAAGTGTCTGAGGGCAGATTTGAATTCAGATCCTCTTGTCTCCAGGGCCAGTGCTCTATTCACTGTGCCACCTAGCTGCTCCCCCCCCAATCTTGTATTTGTGAGATTTGGTGGTGATTGTTGTTCTTGTTTTCACTGTTATTGTTTTAATCCAAGAACAGAAGTTTACATTTATCTCAATTAACTTGCTTCTTCCAGGATTCAATCCATCATTCTGATCTGTTGAGGTCTTTTGTATCCTGATTGTAATTAGCCATTCCTATTGATTTCAGTCTTCTCAGTCTTAATTCAAGTCCTTGATTAAAATAAACAAATAACAGCACAGGACCAAGGACAGATCTCTGGTATATTCCATTAGTGACCTCCCTCCAAGCTGAAACTCATTTATTAGTGGTTATTCTTTAAGTTTGGTCATTTAATCAGTTTTTAATTCAGTAATTCTACCATTGGACAAATCACAATTCTCTATTTTGTCTATGAGATAGAGAAATTAAAAATGCTTTTCTGAAACCCAGTTGTACTTTATCTATGGTTTTACTCTAATTTAGCAATAGTTATTCAGTCAAAAGAAATAAGGGAGTAAGTTTGACAAGAACTGGGGTGGGGGGAGGCCCCTAATACATTAGATCAATCCCTTACAGAGGAACATGGGCAAGAATGACAAGAATGAGAAGGTGTCAGTGGCTTGAGGTCTGCAACTGCAATTGGAGATTATTGGAATGTTTAGAAGACCAAAAGTTCATTAAATCATTGAAGAAAGAAGTCTTATAACCATCTTCAAAAATCAACTACTTTTAGGGAGCATGGGGCAGTAGTGGGAAAAGACAAAGATAAGAAAGAAAAGAAGGGAGAAAGGGAAGATGGGTAGGAGGAAAACAGAGGAAGGAAAGAGTGAGGGAAGGAAGGAAGGAAGGGAGGGAGGAAAGGAGGGAGGAAGTAGGAAGAGAGGGGGAATAATAAAGCTTTTTTAAAAGAAAGAAGAAAAAGCTCAGAAGAGTACAATTTTGTTTACTGCAGTTAAATTTAATAAAGACTTCAAATGTATGTAACATAAGTTCATGGTTCTAGAGTCAATCTTTGAGTGATCCCACCTTAAACATCCCCTCCTATTGAGTTTTGGATCTTGTCACTTTTTTTTGACAAAGGAAAGAGAAGTTTGGAATGTACACAACCTCCATTGGACTGAAGCCTCTGAACCATCTGGACAGTCAGCCACCATTGGAGAAAGATGTAAAGATTTTGACAGAATTTACAGACCCACACTTGGAAGATCATTTATGAGGAGAACTGAGAGAGTGTTTGGGGGAAGAGTCTTTTTCCCAGACTGAAGCAGATGATCACCGAGACAGATACATTCATGGGAAGGGTGGCAGGAACAGAGACTAGGCTGAACCAGCAGTTAACAGTTGACAATTACTA
Organism: Gymnobelideus leadbeateri; assembly: GCA_011680675.1. Classification (NCBI taxonomy): domain Eukaryota; kingdom Metazoa; phylum Chordata; class Mammalia; order Diprotodontia; family Petauridae; genus Gymnobelideus; species Gymnobelideus leadbeateri. Next base: position 279,942 of record WOXC01008095.1, read on the forward strand.
AAGATTTCCTGTCAGCATCTTATTCATTCCCTTGATTTCCCAGAACCCAAGAAAAGCTCTGATTGTGATCTCTATTAAAGCCAGTACATGTTTAAATTTTAGACTATGTTTCTTTATAATTAGATATTGTTAATAAACCTCAAGAGTAGGTAGGTATAGCAGATAAAGAACCAATCCTGGGGTCAGGTCAGGAGGACCTGAGTTCAAATCCAGTCTCAGACACTTACTTATCTATGTGACCCTGGGCAAGTCACTTAACCCTGTTCACCTTAGTTTTCTCATCTCTAAAATGAACTGGAAAAGGAAATGGTCAACCACGCTAGTATTTTTGCCAAAAAAACCCTAAATGGGATCACAGATAGTCAGACATGATTAAACAACAACAATAAATCTCATAGTCAGTAACAGTGATGTTTCATAAAACCTTTAAATTCAAGTTTTGAGACTGGGAGGGGAAAGATAGCTCATGGGAGAAGAAATTACCCCAGGTTTTTATTTCCCTTACTGAGGAGGAGAGTGACAAGCTAATTAGAGAAATAAGGTTTTTTTCAAAAAAATTTAAGTTATTTCTGATATAATTATAGAACCCGACCCTAGATGGCCTATCAAACCAAAAAGGTCAAAGCATGAATGTTAAATAATGTTGTATGGTAATAATAAACACATAAACAATAAATCATATATAAATATGAATATGCAAATAATAAAATTATATCATGTATGTGTGTATATATACGTACACACACACACACACACACAGAGTTTAAAACAAAACAGTAACAGCCTGAGGATGATGTGTGTTTGTCCTCAGGAGGACCTAAAAGATATCGTTCACTAGTCTATGTAAAAAATCCACAACTCAGGAGGATGGTTACACATAGACCAATACGTTGGAATGTTTGTGTGCATTGATAATTGTTAAATTCGTAATAAAAACGGGAAAGGGAAAAAAGTCAGTGAGTACAGAATGGGAGAGACGTGACTGGAAAACAGTTCATATGAAAAAGTCCTGAGGGGGGGTTAGAAATTGCAAGCTTAATGTGAGTCAGCATGGGAGCTGGAAGCCAAAAATGCTAACTCGATCTTCCTACTTCCGTACTTCCTCAAAGATCCATGAATTCCTCGGTGTGTGTGCCAGCAGAGGATGGCCAGCCATGTGAGGGGTAATGGAAACTGTGCCATACAGGGATCTGGGCAGAGAACTGGGGACATTCAACCTGGACAAGAAAAGACTTGGGGGGGGGGTGAGTTGGGCTGTTGGGTCAAAGAGAGCTTAGTATGTTCTGCTTGACCCCAGAGGACAAGGCTAAAAGGAATGAGTTAAAATTTCAGAAAAGGGGCTTAGGGCTTATTAGGAAGGAAAAACCTCCTAACAATTTTGTTCAGTTGTTCTTTGGTCATGTACAACTCTTGACCCACTTTGGGGTTTTCTTGGCAGAGATACTGGAGTGGTTTTCCATTTCCTTCTCCTAGTTCATTTTCCAGGTGAAGAGACTGAGGCAAACAGGGATAAGCGACTTGTCCAGGGTCACACAACTAGTAAATGTTTGAGGCTGGATTTGAAATCAGGTCCTCCTGACCCAAGGGCCTGCACTGTGCCACCTTGCTGCCCTAACAATTAGAACCATCCCAACCTTGGGAAGTAGTGAGTTCTCCATCACTGGAAAGTTGTGAATGGTTGACCACTTGCCAGGGGTGGTATAGAAAAGACAGATAATTTAGGTGAGTCAGTCAGTGATTAACATTTATGAAATGTCTACCATGGGAACGAGTCATACTAGATGTCTTCTAAGATTCTGTTCCATTCCTGGATAAAATGAAGGGGCTTCACTCTGTGACCTTTAAGACCCTACCTAGATTTAAGTCTATACATGATACTATGACTCTAGAATGGGGTCTTCGAGTCACCACATTTTGGCCCCACTGATCAGATCCCACTCGGACCCATTGCCTGCTTCTCAGGACACTCCTTCCTCACAAGGAAACCATGAGCAGCTTATTTCTAGCAAGCAATATGCATTTTGCCCCATTTCCTTCTGACAAAAGACAATGTACTTCTACTCACGTTTCTAGCGTTGTCAGATCAATGGATCGACAGGCATTTAGTAGAAGTCAGGCACTATGGTAGGCGGTGGGGATACAGGGACAAAAGGAGCAGAGCCAAGCAGGCAAACAATACATATAAGTAGAGACAAAGCAGAAAAGAAGATAAAGACTAGCTAGCATGCATGTGGCACTTTAAGGTCTGATGCTCACAGGAATCCTATAAACTAGGTTCTGTCATTATTCCCATTGTACAGATGAAGAGCCTGAGGCTAAGAGAGGATCTCCAGGTAGGGAGTGTCTGAGCTCAGGTATTCATTCCTGACTCCAAACCCAGCACTGAACACCCTGTGCTGTCTAAATGCCGAGGTCCATGGACATTTTAAAGGAAAATGGAAGGCACTGGCCCATGATGGTAGCAAGAAAGGCTTACCTGCTTGATGTCTGGGAGCCCTGTGTCTTGAAGCTGGAAATTCTCTCTGCATGTCTGAGGTCAGCCAACTCTGGGTAAAGATTCCTTCTCTTTATTCTGGGAGAAGACAACATCAACTTCTATTTCCCTGGAGTTTCAGGGATCATTCTTTTGAACTTCACATAAGAAAAGAAAATATCCATAAAGCCCCCCAGACCAGTCCTCCCTCACCCTGCTCCTTTCCCCAGGTCAGAGGCTGAGTCACATTGCCTTCTATAGGCTGGCGTCCTTTTGAGCACCTCTCAGTCTGTGCCAAATGAGTATATGAAATTATTTTGCTAAAAGTCTTAATGAACTTTGGGGTGAAAACTCTTAGGCTGTCCCCAATTCATCAGATCATAGGATTTAGAAAGAGGAGAGACCTCAGACAACACAGAGTCGAGCTACCTAATCTTACAGGTGAGGAACCTGAGACTGGAAGAAGGCAAATGACTTCAGTAGAATTCAATGATCATTTATTATCTATTGTGTTCTGGACGCTGTGCTAGGCATTGAGGAGACAAAATAAAAAACAAAGCCACATCTTTCTTCAAGTGCCTTGCTTTCTGGGGGGAGGAGGGAAAGAATGGCATGGCACAGATGAAACACAGTGTACATTTACAAAATAAAAGTGAAGTCATCTGAGGAAGGAGAACTCTGGACAGCTCACCTCTGGTCCCCCTTAACACTAGTGCCTTCCCTCCAAGATTACGTCCAACTGACCCTGTGTCTAACTGTACACACTTAGTTGTTTGGATGCTATCTCCACCATTAGAATGAATGCTCCTTGAGGGCAGGACTATTTTTGCCTTTCTATCCCCAGTACTTAGCACAGTGTCTGACATATATTAGGTGCTAAATAAATGCTTGTTAACTAGGGAAAGCCTCCTATTTGAAGTGGAGCATGAGTTGAACCCTAAGGAGACCTAGGAAGTCTAAGAGGTAGAAATGAGAAGGAAGAGCAATCTAAAAAGGGAGAGAGAGTTGTGGGAGATGGAAAGTCAGGCATTAAGACATGTTCAAAGTCACACGTCTGTGGGGCCAACCTTCAAACCCAGCTCTTCCAACTCCAAATCTGGCATTCTTCTTCCCCCATCCCCATCTCCCCCCCGCCAGGGACTCTAGATTTCAGCTAAGTTCGGAGCAGGCTTCCCAAAGGCTTCTCTGACCATTCTGTCCAAGATAACACTGTTGGGACTTGGTAAGATGTATCCTCAATGTCTTCCAAGAAGTAGTGGAGTGCAGTGGCTGGTGCCCCAGACTTTTAGATACTACATCTGAAAGGAAGATCTGTTGATTTCCTCTACTCCAAAACTCTCATTTTCCAAGGTACACATGTACTAGATGAGATCAAGTGACTTTCCCAAGGTAACGTAGTAAAAGGCAGAGGCTGGATTAGAACCCAGGTCTCCATTTTTTTTTCTCTTTCCCTTAAGAATAAATCAATAAATATTTAATCAGCACATATTCCATGCCAGGTGCTACTCACTGAATACATAGATTTTGCTCTTGACCCTACTGCTTATTAGCTCCATGAACTTGGACCCATTATCTAGCATCTCTGAGCCTCTGTTTGCCCATCTGAAAAATGGGGGTAATAACAATTGAACTTTTTCTCTGCCACAGGATTTCCATGAGGCTCAAATGAAAAGAATGTCCATGAAAATAATTTTAGGACCTAACATACATGTATGCATTCAAGTTTTTATCAAGCTTCTAGTCCCCTTCATCATTGTATTGTTATGATGAGGAGCAGATTTCAAAGTTCAGAGTGAGGGCACTGAAATAAGGCATTCTTCTGAGTTGTAGGATTTTTTTAAGTGTGCCTTTTTATACCAATGAATGAGATTTAAATTTAGCATCCTTCTTTAAGAAGGAAATTCTGTCCACTTCCTCTTTACAAGCTATTTCTGACAATGTCTTCTTTCTCAACATCTGGCCTGCCAAATACTGCGACCCAACCATACCCTGCCCACCTAAAAACACAGGAGGCTTGTGGCACAGAAAACAATCTCATTTTACTCCCCTGAGTTCTTCAGAAATCAAAGCAAGCTGCCCCCAGCTGAGGAGGGCCCGGGTTGGAGCATCTCACTCCCACCCCCATTTCCAAGTACACCATGACAGCTTTTTGATACCTTCAGTGACCTCTGGTCTTTCCCTTCTCACCATTTTCCAGATTTTTAAACCCAACAGGGACATGCTTTAGGGGCTTTGCAAATGCAGTCTTGGTCATGGGATCATGGGATTCAGAGTCAGAAGGGACCTTACAGGTCATCTCGTCCAACCCCTGTGTCTTAAAGAGGAAGAAAAGAGGCCTAGGGAGAGGAAATCACTTGCCTGTGGTCACAAAGGTTATGGAAACAAAGGAAGGAAATAAGTATTTCTTAAATACCTTCTATGCACCAGTCACTGTACTAAGTTCCATACAGATATTTTCTCCATTGACCCTCACAACAACCCTGGGATGTTGGTACTATTATTATCTTCATTTCATAGTTGAAGAAAGTGGGGCAGGCAAAAGTTAAGTGACTTGCTCAGGATCACACAGCTATTAAGTGTCTGGGGCTAAATTTGAACTCAGGCCTTTCTGCCTCTGAGCTCAGCATTTGAGGTTGTAGGAAATCAAATATCTTTTACGAAATGAATAAAGCATCTCGTCATATGCTCACAGTAACCCTATAAACTAGGTGCTGCCATTATTCCCATTGTACAGATGATGACCCTGAGGCTGAGTGAGGATCACCAGTTAGGAAGTGTCTGAGCTCAGGTATTCATTCCTGCCTCCAAATCCAGCCAGACTACAAATGCAGTCTGTGTCTAGTTCTTAGGATTCCAATTTAGGAAAGGCAGCCCTTTGAGATCATGCCAGGTGAAGAGCAGGTGAAGGGAAGGGGGCTGCTTAGCCTAGAGAGGATGGGCATGAAAGGACATCACTTGGCACAGGAGGCTTGTCGTGTGTGACTCCAGAAATAGAGCCTCCACTTATGAATAAAGTGGCACAGACAGCTTTAGACTTGATGTCAGAAAAAACTCCTTCCCCTTTGAGCTGTGCCCTCACAGAGCAGAGTCATCTGCAATTTGGAATCAGAGGACCAGGGTTCCAATTCCAGATCTTTGATTTCTTATGACCTAGCATTCTGCCTTGGGCAGTTGGATGGTGCCATAGTGAAGAGAACATTGGGCCTGGAGTCAGGAACACTGGTCCACCTGAGTTCAAATCCTGCCTCACATACTTACTGGATGTGTGACCCTGGAAAGTCACTTAACTCTGTTTGCCTCAGTTTCCTCATCTGGAAAAATGCGCTGGAGAAGGAAATGGAAAACTGCTGTAGTATCTTATCCAAGAGAAACCCAAAAAGGGGTCACAAAGAGTTGGACATGACTGGAAAATGACTAAACAAATCACCAGCACCTGGCAAAGTGCTGACTGGGTCATTGGTTTACTAGTTGATTGAAAAATTGATGTAAAGCCATGGTCCTATATAAGATTAGTTGGTGTAAATGACTGTAAAGAACACCAAGGCAAGAAGACCACAAAAGTAGAGTGAAAGGAAGTGGGGAGATGGGAGCAGAGTAGACATAAGCTTATAACCGATGTGGTTTTCATCAGAAGACATCCCTTCCCCGATGAAGGAAGATGATCCAATCTATGAGCCAATGTCAAACATGCCCTGTTACTGATGATCCAATACTACCCATGAAACAGAGTGTGCACCCAAGAAAATGGTGACTCTCAGGAGAAAATGTCTTAGGTTTTAATTTATCTCGAGGCAATGAAAAGAAACTGAGCCAGTCAGTGAGGGCTGACTAATGAGCCTTTGTCTCAGGCTAAACTGACAGGGGTCTTACCGAGAAGGCTGAAGGTTAGGGCTGCCCCTTCTGTTCTCATGAGACACCCAGAGCTGTCTTATGATCTTCTAGTATCAAGAAAAGTTGGTGCCTCAGCTTTGCTTTCTGTCCTAGCTGTAAATATACCAATAATTCGTGGTTTTTTGTCAGCATGAGAAACTCATTTCAAGAAGGCCTATTGATAACTGTTCTATAATTTATTAGTAAAATCCTAGCTAGTTGCCTAAGGCACAGGGAGATTAAGTGATTACCAAATATCACCGAGTAAATAAGTATTCTATGTAGGATTCAAACCTAAATCTTCTTGTCTCTGTGCCCAGTAGCTAGCCACTATGGTATGTTACCTTTCATCTATAAAATGGGAATAAGAAATATTTACACTACCTACTTCACAGGGAAGTGCAGAGCAAATAGAACAGCCTGTGCACAGCATGATGGGCCCCCAAATTAGCGTATCTCTTGCTCTTAGTAAATCCATTGTATTTCAACAAAGAGAACAGAAGAGGCATCTCTAACTAACAGAACCATCTCGTAGGACAATTTCAAATGGAGCTCACATAAGACCTGAGCCAAATCCCAAGAACACAAACAGTTTCCAAACCACCAAAACAGAACTTATCTTAAATCCCATAGCCTTACTTTGTTCTAACAACAGAATCTCTGACTAAGACTTGAAGAAAACAGTCTTAAAAGGAAGACAAATATTTAGAGTTTGCAAGGCTCAGCCTACAAATTAAGAAGAACAAGGAACTGGTGCATCAGCTGCCTTACTTTGTTCTCCCTAATTTAAAGCAGATTGTGCTTTCTGGTAAAGGATAGAGGGAAATAATCCTGCCTCCTCAATAAGACTCTAGAAACCACTTCTGAAGAGGCCATGTTTCATGTTCTGGGAGACCACATTTAATAAGGTAGCTGAGAAAGCGAAGCCAACGTAGCACTATTGGAAAATCAAAGAAAACATTGCCTGGGTTTGACTGAAGTTGTTCCAGGCCCAAGGAGGCAGAGAGGATGGGGTGGGGGGGATGTGAAATTGTCAATCTCCCTTCCCTAGCCCTGAATACAGGGATTCTGAAACTGGGAGGCTTGATCAGCAAAAACTACCCAGCCTCGTGCTTTCCTTCCACCCCACAGGCCACAGGGTTGAGAATTATCTGGAAATTAACATTTTTTTAAGGAATCAGAGCCATAGCCCAAATACCCAAAAGACTGTCTCTGACCAAAGACAAAGGGACCTATGGCTTGACAGGACCTAAAAGAACAGCAACTCCATCTTCTCTCCCTATCCCCCTCCACACACTCAGGAAACTAAGACCTAGAGAGGAGAAGCACTTTGGTAATGAAGACAAGACTGTAGGTCTCTTCATTGTTAATCCATCACAAGAGTTAATCCATCTTGACTTGGAGATCAATAAGCTGAGAAGGCAGAATTCTCTTGCTCCTTAATTCTTAATGAAATGTCCTGGGGGTTACATAGAAATCCATCCTAATAGGGGATATTTCCCCATTACATTGCAAACAAGAACCCATGTGCCCAAACTCGAGATGCAGGAAATCACACATTCTGTCAACTTTTTCAACTGAATTTTAGCTATGTGAGGTATTTCTTTAGAGGATTCTCATGTGTTCCATTCATCTTCTCCTGACTCTGCCACTAACTGGACATGTGACCTTAGCCAAGTCATTGAAAGTATATTGAGTTTCCCTCTCCACACCAGTCAGATTAGGGAGCTGGACTACATGGATGCTTCGGTTCATTCCCGTTCCATGTAACATCCGGCGCTCTGGGGTTCAGTTCTGACTCCAACGTTCCTTGTTCTGATTATGTACATTTTGTGCTTGTTCCAAGGTGCCTAAATATTCTACATGCGAATATGGTGTAACTGAATGGGGATCATATCAAGCCATAGACTTGGGTTCTAAAGATCACCATTACAAGAGAGGGAAGTACTTTATCTGAAAAAGAGCCGGGAGTTTTAGTGGATCACAAACCTAAGAAGGTTTCCAAGGAACCCAGTTAGTGACTGTTAGTGAATATGAAAGAGATGGTCCTACTGTATTCTGCCCTGGTAGTAGCCCATGGAGAGAATTACATGTCTTTGTGGGTGCTATGTTTTAGGAGGGACTGGGATGTGACTAGAGGAGAATGACCATGATGGAGAAGGGTCTTGAGTTTAGGACATTAAAAAAATATATATATATATATATATATATATATATATATATATATATATATATATATAAGTAGGAGGAACTTTAGCCTGAAAAAGGTCAGGAATGATAGCTGACTTCAAGAATGTGAAGGAAGAGGGGTTAGGCTTATTCTGCTTGGTCCCTGGGGGCTAAACCCAAGGCAATGGATGGAAGCCACAAAGAGGCCAATTTGGTCTAAAAGGCAGAAAAAAGCTCCAGACTAGTAGTGCTGTTCCAGAGTGAAAGAGAATTCTTCTGAGGTGGTAATCTCCCCTCCTCACACCTGTCCCACACGGATGCACTGGAGGCTGTCCAGCAGAGCTTAGGTGACCTCTTGTCAGGCATGTTGTAAATGGATGCTTTTGATTTGGACAAGATGGTCCCTGAGGTCCCTTCTGACTCAGTTTCTGTGATTCTATGGTTGATAGTAGGGAAATCATCTATGGTTGATCTTAGACCTTCCAATGACACCATGAATTCAGGTAGGAAGCCTCCTATTCAACCAGGGAACACCACCCTTTGGGAAGCAGTGGGAAGCAGCCCAGTGGGAAGCAGCCTCCAACAGTGAATTGGAGTCATACTGAGGTCCTGTTGTTGGTTGCTCAGGGTCACGCAAAGGGAAACTTGGCTAAATGAAGGACTGAGAGTGAAACTTCCCACCCACTCCTCACCATCTGGTTTCCCCCAGGGTATATGTCAGGGGAAGTCCCATTCTTAGAGGAGCCCTCACTTGGCTTGCTGATCACTAACTCTCCCAGGGCTGCCCTTTCTCTCTCTCTGGACTGCCCTCCCCTTCGAAGCTCAGTACCCACCTCCTCTCTGAATGAGCAGACCTCTTCAGAGCCCTCTTGTTTCTTTTTTTCCCCATAATCCTATAGCCCTTACCCAGTCGTCATTACAAAGCAATCATCATGGCAACCATCATCATAATTCACATTTCATTTCAACCTAGTCAGCATTTATTAAGCTCCTACTGCATGCCAGATACTCGGTTAGACAATTATGGTGAAAAGATTTAAAAAACAGGCGTGTTCAGGTTTTGAAAGTTCTTTCCTCACAACCACCCTAAGCAGTAAGAATGACTTCAATATTATTAGACTCATTTTACAGATGAGTAAACAGAGAGATTAAGGGAGATGGGGAAAGGATTATCTCAAACCTTAGGATTAAGAGCTGTAATCAGTGGATCAGCAAAGAGTTGTTACTAAGAGATAAGAACAACAATAAGAACTAATGCTTATGACAGTTATCACAGCATAGTCTCAAAAACAGTCATTCCACAAGCATTTATTAAGGATCTATTATGTGAAAGGGCACCAACGATACAAAGAAAGGTGAGAACTGTCCCTCCACTAGAGGAACTCACATTGGAATGGGAATTAGAGACAGTATCATAAGAAAGGCTCTTACCACTGGGGGAACTGGGAAGGGACTCTTGCAGAAGGTAAGATGGGGGCTGAGCCCTGAAGAAAAAAGGGAAGCCAGGAGACATGAAGAACTGGATTCATATCCTACCCTATCATATACTGATCCTGGACATGGCCCATCAATTCCCAGGGTTCTAGGTCAAAAGCGTCAGATACAAGGCTGGTATCCATAACACTCCTCAGTGCATCCCCAAACAGATTAAAATGCAATTGGGAAATATTTAACAAAATAAATTAAAATGCAGTAAAACATAAATAACATTACACTTTAAAACTAAGTCAATATGTGTCCTAGAGGGATCATTACGTACAGTTAAATAACCCCTATGTCTATCTGAGTTTGATGCTTCTGTTCTAGACAGCTCTTTCAGGTTACAATTGATCCAAATGGCAAAATTGATGGAAAAAAGAAAATAAATGTTGGAGGGGTTGTGGGAAAACAGGCACATTAATACACTTCAGGTAGAGCTGTGAACTGGTCCAAATACTTGGGAAAGCAATCTGGAGCTTCCTCCAAAGTTACTAAACTGTGCATAGCTTTTGATCCAGGCAGGTCACTACCCAAAAAAGATCAAAGACAGAGGATAAAGTCCCATATGTACAAATAGTTTGTGACATTTCTCTCTGTGGTGGCAAATAACTAGAAACTAAGGGGGTGTCCAGCAGTGGAGGAAGTGCTAAGTTTGTGTTGTATAAATGCAATGGAATATTATTCTGCCTAATACAGATTGAAGTAAGCAGAACAGGAATGATTCATACAACAACCATCGCACTGTAAGGACAAACCATTTTAAGACTTGAGATTTCTGATCAGTACAATTGTCCAACCACCATTTCAGAGGACCAATGACAAAGAGCGCCACCCGCCTCCTGTTTGGAGCCTTTCTTTGCATCTCTGGCATGTAGCACTGCTTCTGGCACACCATAGGAACTTGAAAAATTCTTGCTGGGGTGGCTCCACTGGCCCTGGAGTCAGGAGGACATGAGTTCAAATCCGGCCCCAGACACTTAACACTTACTAATTGTGTGACCTTGGGCAAGTCACTTAACCCCAATTGGTCTGCACTCCCCCCTGCAAAAAGAGAGAGAGAGAGAGAGAGAGAGAGAGAGAGAGAGAGAGAGAGAGAGAGAAATTCTTGCTGACTCAACAGAGAAGCAATCTACTCAAGGTGAATTGGGGATTTGTTTTGCTTAAATGTACTTGTTTCTTACAAGATTATTTTTCCTTTTGCTTTTTCCAATGGTAGGTGACAAGGGTAAGAAAATAAATAATTATTAATTGAAAAAAATAAAATAAAATAACTTTAAGGTGCTGTCCTTGGGAGAGGGATTTTCCTCAGTGGGGAGTTGCCATACCAATGAAATTACAGAACCCATACCTACCCTCTCCTAACACTGACAGCGATTTAAGATTTACAAAGTATAGGCATGTTATCTCCATGGAGCTTCATGGCTACCCTGCTACTACTATCCCCCTTTTAAAGATGAGGAAACTGAGGCTGAGAGGTTAAATAACTTTCTCAGGGTCCCACAGCCAGTAAGTCTCTGAGACAGGATTCACCCTCAGGTTTTCCAAGGCACCATCCTTATGCCACCTGTGTGCTGGGCTCTGCACTAGGTTCTGGTGACACAAATGAAACAGTCCCTGCCCTCAAGGAGCTCACATTCTATCAGGGATATACACATGCACCTAAAAGTATATCTAAAATGTACTCCAATATTGATGCTATCCATCAGTGCATCCAATGAGGCAGATCACGACCCATCCCTGTCTGTCCATCCCAGGCCACTGGTCCATGGCCTCTCTAAGTTTTACCAGAAGGAATCTGTTCAGTGTGCTGAAGGTCTTTCCTCCTTTCTCCTGCTGTCCCTAGGTACCAGGGCAGCCCTCTGGCTGTCCCCTGTTCTCCACTCTTTTTGCTATGACAACAAAGAAAAACCCTCCAGACCACCTCCTTGCAGGGAGGCTGACCCTTGTCTCTGACACCACCTTTCCTCCAGCACCAAGCACAGTGCATCATGTAGCAGGCATCCCCCTTCATGTTTGTTGAATGCCCATTTCCTTGAAATATTGTTCACCTTTCTGTATTCTAGCTCTTCCACTAGCTTGTTGACTATGGGCAAGTTAACTTCCTTCTCTTGGCCTTCTCTGTCAAATGGAGGGATTGGGCTAAATGAGGTTTAAGGGCCTCCTATGTGTAAGAGCCTAAGATTCTATTTGTGCAGGTCTTAGTTCAGCTAGGTGACACATGAGACAGACTGCTAGGTCTGGAGCCCTGCAGAGCTGAGTTCAAATCCAGCCGCCAGCACTTATTAGCAACAGCTAGTTAGTAGTGGCCTTAGACAAGGCCCATGTCTTATTTATCTCTGTGTCCTCCACAAAACCTAGGTCTTGCAGATACTAAATGCTTGTTAACTTTCACAGAGTGGACCTGACCTTTGAGCTAATGGTATAAAGAAAATATGGTTAAGGGCATAGAGCCTTAACTTGGGAGTTTAAAGTTTCAGGTTCAAATCTCCACTTTGGTTCTTACTTAGCTATGTGACCTTGGGTGAGGTAATAGAGTGGTACACAAGAAGTCAGGAGCACCTGAATTCAATTCCTGCCTCAGCCACTTACTGGCCACGTGTCCCTGGACAGGTCACCTAACTTCTCCCAGCCTCAGTTTCCCCATCTGTAAAATAGTGACAATAAGAGTACTTATTTCTCAGAGTTGTTGTGAGGGTCAAGTGAGATCATGTATAAAGTATTTTATAAACCTTAAAGTTTTGTGTAAATGTTTACTTCATCATCGTCATATCATTTCTATTCTCAGGACCTTGGTTTCCCTTTCTGTACAATGACAGGGGGACTGGATGTCATCCAAGGTCCACTTTTTGGCTTTAAAAGTTCCATTCCTATTTTCAAAGGTGAGAAACTTTGAGGGCCCTAGACCCTTACCTTGCACCCAGCTTAACCAAAAAGAAGCCAGCTGAGGCCTGAGTTTTTACCACCCTCGTTTTAAAATTCACTGTGGCTTTAAAAAAAAGTGTGAGTTATTATTAGATTCCTCCAAGGGCAATCATACTCCCCAAGTCACGAGACTTGGGCCGGAAGAGGCTTTTAAGGTTTAAGCAATAGCCTGGAAGGTTGGTGCAATGTTTGGTTCAAGAGTGATTTCATAAGCCCCATGGCAGTCAGGTGACACTCACTTTTGCAGCTTGATAGCAATGCTGCTGCCTCCCCTGACCTGGGCCAGCTCCCCCTTGGGGGCCCAGTACAGGAGAGCTGATGGACTCTGCTGCCCAGGACATTGAGAGTGCCTCTCACTCACCCCCCCTTTAGTGATGATGGCTCATTCTGATCAAATCTGATGTCTCCTTGGCTTCAGCAAAGGGTGGGGGAAGCTGGGGGACCAAGAGAAGAGATTCAGCAATGAGCACGGACCTGCAAGGATGAACTCAACTCTGAACATCAGTTTTCTCTTCTGTATATATTGGACTAGATCCCTTCTCATCTCTGACACTCTCTGTTCTCTGGTCCCTCCTGGATCAGTTCTGAGATTCTGTCTTCTCGGCTCACTCCCACGTCTGACACTTTATCTTCTAAGGCCCCTTCCTGCCCTCAAATGAGATAAAATTTGTAAAGCACTTATCACAGTGCCTAGCAGATAGCAGGTGCTTAATAAATGCTTCTTTCTTTCCACCCTTCCCTCTGACATTATGAAGTCCATCCAGTTATGACATACCAGAAACATTGGGCTGGGATGAGAAGGGACCTTAGGGACTGCCTCATCCAGTCTCTACATTTTACCAATGAAGAAACAAGCTCAGAGAGGTTGTGGCTTATCTGAGGTCACACAGGGAGTGAGTGTGAGGGAGACTTTAACTCTCCTCCTCTGGTTCTAAGGCCCCTTTGAGTTTTCATTTTCCATGTTCATTGTTCTGACATTCTATAGTCTAAGGCTCACTTCTGGAACTAACATTCTGTCTTCAGATATTCTCCATAAGGTCCCATTCTCACATATGCAAATGGTTCTAGGATTCCACTGATGTTGCTGCTACCTTCACTGATGTAGAATGCAGCCCATCATGGCTGCCCTTCCCTCTGCTCATCTCAGATAACACTCCATCTCCTGACTCCCCGTCTTTGCCCTAGTGATGCCCTATGCCTAGAGTGCATTCTTTCCTCACTTCTGTCTCTTTCAGCAATTTGTGCCCTTCCAAACTCAGTTTAAGTGGCATCTTCTACTTGATGCCTTTCCTTAATCCACCACTTCCTCTCCTGCCCTCACTAGCAGCCACCAAATTGCATAATTTTTACATTTATTTTTTGTGTACATATATATATATATACATATATATGTTGTCTCTGCTGACAAAGGACAAGCTCCTTGAAGGCAAGGACTGTTTCTCTCTTTTTCTCTCTATTTCTTTCTTGTTCAATCATGTCTGACTCTCCATGACCCCATTTGGAGTTTTCTTAGCAAAGATCCTGGACTGGTTTGTCATCTCCTTCTCCAGCTCATTTTATAGATGAAGAGATTGAAGTAAATAGGGGTAAGTGACCTGCCTAAGGTCACACAGCTAGTAAGTGTCTGACAAAAGATTTGAACTCAGGTTTTCCCGACTCCCGACCTGATGCTACAGCACCACCTAGCTGCTCATTTCTAGTCTTTCCTTATTAAAATATAAGCTTCTTGAGGGCAAGGACTGTTTTCCTTTTTGTTTCCCCAGTACTTAGCATAGTGCCTGGCACATACAGGAGCTTGATAAATACTTTTTGAGTCGTTGATTTTGTGAATGTCTTTCCTAAAGTTCTTTGATTCTACAGTGTGTCCCAAAAGCTTTAATAGTAGCCTTAGACAAACTATGTAAAAAAGGACTGTGAACAACTTCTGGAGCCCCAGCACCCACAGAACGACACAGAGAAGCTAACCTCCCGCTGAGGACAGCCCAGCAGCCCTGCAGGAAGGACCAGCGCAGCTGTCTGGGAGCCGGCAGCGCACAGAGCGCAGAGCACAGGAGCCGAGCCGAGCAGAGCCCAGGTCCTCGTGAGCCGAGGTTTTAGCTCCAGGGCGGCAGGGCCAGCAGCCGGCTGGAGGAACCCCAGAACACCAGGAGCTGTGGCGATTCCAGAATTATCAACATAGACATGCCTAGGACAAAGTAAGAGGTTAGTGTCCTATGGACTTTGGGACCTGTATTTGGGGAATGCGTCAGCTCCCTCCCTGGGGGCTAGAAGCCGCTGAGGAGACACGCCATTTTGTAGTTTTCATAGGCATTTCCGGCTCCCAGCCTACAAATCGTGGGGAGATCCAGCGATCAGTCTTGGGGGTAATCGCTCTTGCTTTAACCTCCCTGGATCTGGATTGTGATCTAGGGTGGAAGTTGTGGGTGGGTTTATAGCTTGCCAGAAAGGGAAGTTGCCCCCCACACGTTCGGGATGAAAATTCCTCTATCTGGCCTTAAAGCCATAGTGTGGCAACAAGCCCAAAAGTCAAGTAATTAAGTGGCAACATGCCAAGGCAAAGGAAACAAAAAAATGCAACCCTAGACTCCTATTTTGGGGGCATAGAGCGGGAAAAGGACTGTGAGGTCAGAAGTCCTGCTCCAAAAGCCCCAGGGGAAAACATGAACGTGTTGCAGGCCATAGAGGACCTTAAGAAGGACTTTAAAAATCAAATAAGAGAAGTGGAGGAAAAATTAGAAAGAGAAATGAGAAGGATGCAGGAAAAGTATGAAATGAGGGTCAACAGCCTGACTGAGGAAAACAACACCTTAAAAAATAGACTAGCTCAAATGGCCAAGGAGGCCCAAAAGGGCATTGAGGAGAAGAATGCCTTAAAAAGTCGAATTTGCCAGATGGAAAAAGAAACTCAAAAGTTCACTGAGGAGATTCATTCCTTCAGAGTTAGACTGGAGCAAATGGAAGCTAGTGACTTTATGAGAAATCAAGATGCTGTTAAGCAGATCCAAATAAACGAAAGATTAGAAGGCAATGTGAAATATCTCATGGGAAAAACCACTGACCTGGAGAAGAGATCCAGGAGAGACAATTTAAAAATTATTGGACTACCTGAAAGCCATGATCAAGGAAAGAACCTAGAAATCACCCTTCAAGAAATTCTCAAGGAAAACTGCCCTGATGCTTTAGATCCAGAGGGCAAAATAGAGGTTGAAAGAATCCACCAATCACCTCCTGGAAAAAGATCCCAAAAAGAAAACTCCCAGGAATATTATAGCCAGGTTCCAGAATCCCCAGATCAGGAGAAAATACTACAAGCAGCCAGGAAGAAACAATTTCAATATTGTGGAAACACAATCAGAATAGCCCAGGACCTGGCAGCTTCTACACTGTGGGATAGAAGGGCATGGAATATGATATTCCAGAGGGCAAAAGAACTGGGAATGAACTCAAGGGTCACCTACCCAGCAAAACTGAGTATTTTGTTTCAGGGGAAAATATGGTCATTGAGTGGAATAGAGGACTTTCAAGCATTCTTGAGGAAAAAAACAGAATTGAATAGAAAATTTGACACCCAGACACAAGAAGGAAGAGATGCCTGAGAAGGTAATCAGGGAAAAGAAATCAAAAGGAACTTATCAAAGTTGAACTATTTACATTCCTATATGGAAAAGCAATAACAGTGACTGATGATATCTTTCTTACTATGAAAATAATGGAAGAAGGGGGTGTGGTCATATGAATACATATGTGAATGTGTGTGTATATGGTTACAGTTATATATGGATAGAGGGCATAGGTTGAATTTGTTGGGAAGGGAGAATATTCAAAGGATGAAATTATGAGGTGAGAGAGGAAAGTGGCAAGAGGAGATGGGGAGAGACAGGGTAGGGTAAACTATCCCATGTAGAAGAAGCAAGGGGAAGTGGTTACAAAGGAGGGGGAGAATAAGGAAGGCTAAAAAGACAAAACCACATTCCCATTGAATTTGGTTCAGGGAGAAAATGACATACATACTAAATGGGATATCTCAACCTGCAGCAGGATAGGGGGAAGGGGGATGAGAGGAAGGATGATGGATGAGAGGGCATCCTTGGGGGGAGGGGAGGTTGGAAGTACCCACTATAGAAGAGGGACAGGATTATGTAGGGAATGGACCAGGTGGGGGGTGGGATGAGTGGGAGGGAATTATAAGCAGCCTTGTACAATATATCTACTATGATAATGTTTTGCATAGCTAGACATGTACAACATATACTGAATTGCTTATCTCCCAAGAAGGAATGGGTGACAAGGGAGGAAGGAAATGGATCTGAAATTTGAGGTGGTAACATTAAATGTTTCAAATATATATAAATACTATTAGTAATACTCTTTCGCTTGTAATAGGGAGATAAGATGTGCAGGCATTGGGACACAAAGATTCACCTTCCTCTAATGGAAAAGTCGTAGGGGGTATGGGAGAAGGTATGGGAGAGAGCAGATTGGAGGAAGTGATATCTTGTGGGACTACTATTCTGGGAGGTTGGGTAGGGGAATAATGGGGGGAAAATGATTGTAACCCCAAATCTGGCAGAAATGAATGATGTAAAACAGAAGTTAATAAAGCATTTGTTTAAAAAAAACACTAAAGAAAATAAAAATAAATGGAATCTTCCTTAAAAAAAAAATAGTAGCCTTAGACTGATCTAGTATCTAAGACCGTTGGGTTACCCAGAGTAATGATAGATTATATTCTTCTTAATTCTTCAATGGCTCAGTGACCTCAGATTCTTGAAGGAGTGCCCCATAATCCTTCAACTGTATGCAAAATGCCCAAATGCCCTAGGAAGTAAGCCAGCCCAGTGCTGTGGAAAGAGCACCAAGCTATCAGAAGTCCTAAGATATAGTCCCAGCTTGATTCACTGGATGACTTTAGGTAAGTCACTTTTCCTTTCTAGGTCTCAATTTTTTTCCTCTGTAAAGTAAGAGCATTCAACTAGATTAATTGTAAGGTCCCTTCTTGATCTAATAATCCACTTATTCTTTTGAAACATATTTTGATTCTTAATAGGAAGATGAGCATTTTTCTCTCTTATCATGGAATATCCCCGATCAAAATGCCCCTCCCTGGCCACCCCCTTCTTATATATGGTGTCTCCTTGGCTAGAATTTAGGCTTCCCTGGGGGGCAGAGACCATCTCAGCATTCCCATCAGTTAATATAGTAGATGTCACAGGATGATCACTTATCTTTTTCATTCATTCATTCTTTCATTCATTCATCTTGTGTTCAGTTCTTCAGGCCATAGTTTAGGAAGGAAGCTGACAACCCAAGTTCACTCAGGGGAAAGTGATCAGGATGACAATGAACTCTGAGCTTCCAACATATGGGAGCAGGGCAAGGCAAGGGAGATGTTCAGCCTGGTGAAGATAAGACTTCTAATTGAGAAGATTTAGACCTGATTGCTATCTTCAAGGCCTGATACACGGAAAAGGCTTCAGACTTGTTTGGTTTTGCCTCAGAGGGCAGAATTGGGAGCAGTGGGTAGGAGTTTCAGAGAGACAGGTTTAGGCTTGAGGTAAAGAAAAACTCCCTGACAATTAGAGCTATCCCAGGGTGGAATGAGCTGGCTCAGGGGGAAGCAATCCTCCTCACATACAGCTCTGACTGTGTGACTCCCAAACTCAAGAATCTTCAGTAGCTTTCTATTGCCACCAGTATAAAAGGCAAACTTCTCAGCTGGGTCTTTAAGGGGGGAAAAAAGAAACATTTATTAAGCAACTACTATGTGCCAGGTACTACTGTGTTTTACAAATATCAATGAGATCCCCATAACAACCCTGGTGAGTAAATATGGTTATTATCCCCATCTTACAAGTAAGGAAACAGAAACCAAAAGCAGTTAAGTGACTTGCCCAGGGTCACACAGCTAGTAAGTGTCTGAGGTTGGATTTGAACTCAGCTCTTCTTTTTTTTTTGTTTGTTGGGGGTTTTTTTGCTTTTTTTGGAGGGGGAGAGGAGGGTAATTGGGGTTAAATGATTTGCCCAAGGTCACACCACTAGTTTTTGTGTGTATGTGTCAAGTTTCTGAGGCTGGATCCTCCTGACTCCAGGGCCAGTGCTCTACTCACTGCACCACCTGGCTGCCCCAAATGGAGCTCTTCTTAATTCTAGAACCAGTGCTTATCTGCAGAGCTTTCTAGCTGCCCTTCACAATCTGGTTCTAGCCTACCTTTCTAACTTTATCTCTCATTATTCTCTTTCATTCACACTATGTTCCAGCCACGCTTACTTGCCATTCCCCCAGCTCATTATTCCATCTCCCCTTTCCGTGTCTTTGCCCCATGCCTGGAATGCATTTTCTCCTCATCTTCATCTTTCAGCATCCTTAGCTGCCTTTCCATTCCCCACAGGAAGCCTTGCATAAGCCCCTCAGTTGTTAGCTTTTCTCTCTCTTCAAATTCTGTTGAACTGCCCAGCCTGTACAAATGGGCCATTCCCCAGCAGAATTGTAAATCCCTTGCAGACAGGGACTGGGCTTCACTTTTGTCTTTATATGCTCAGTGCAAAGCAATCTGCTTCCAATAGAGTAGGTGCTTTAAAAATAATTGTTGGGCAGTATTGAAATGAACTAAATTGAATTGCATTGAATTGTATGATCCTCCCTCCTCTACACACACACACACACACACACACACACACACACACACACACACCCCTTGTATGGAATGTTATAAGGCGGATTTCTGGTCAGCTCCAGATTTGGCTCAATGCCTTCTGAGTTCCCTTCCAACACCAAGACCATGTGAGTAACCTCAATGTTTTATGTACATTGCATCACTTGGACTGAAGAAAACAATTCAGATATACTCTATAGTCTTCATGGAGAATTACAGGGAGATATGTTCTTGTTCTCTCACCTCAACAGACAAACAAGTGGTGTGATCTCCTGTGGGAGAGTCTTGGGTAACTTTGTAGAAAAATTCCCCTGCCTGCTCTCTCCCATAAAAAAATGAATTCCTAGAACAGGGAAAACCAAATTATGTGCTGTGTATTTCACTGGTTTCATGGAGATGTCAGAAGAAAATAAGGAAGGGACTCTGGGAAGACTTCCTTGTGGTGAGGTGAACTTATAAGAAGACATGGCCAAGAGTAGGAAAGGATAGTGGAACCATGGGTAGGTCATGATCTGAATAACACAACAAGAAATAATGACAATAATAACAGCAGCTAGCATTTATATTTCACTTTAAGGTTTGCAAAGACCTTTGCAAAGACCATGAATTATCTCATTTATTCTTCACCACAAATCTATGATGTAGGAGCTCTTATTATTCTCATTTTACAGATGAGGAAACTGAGGCATAGAGAGATCAAGTGATTTAGAAAGTGTCTAAGGTAGAACTCGAACCCAAGTCCTCCCAACTCCATGTCCAACCAGGGAAGATCCACATGAGAGAAATAACAGGTAAATTTCAATATTTGGCTACAGAGCAAAAAGACGCAGCTCAGCTCGATGCTAGAGATGAGACACGAGAAGACACTTCCCACTGCTTATGCGCAGAGGTGGGGCATTGTGGGTATGGATCACTATATAATGCCACACTTTTTCACTATGTTGATTCATTTTACTGAATTCTTCTTTCCTCATATTTTTTTCTTTTTTCTTTCTTTTCTTCTTTGAGAGGAAGAGCGGGAATGATATGGGGAAGATGTAATGATGTAAAAATGAAATATATCATTATCATCAGCAAGCATTTATTGAGTGCCTGCTATATGCCTAATATTGGGCTAAGTTCGAGGGATGCAAAGAAAAGCAACAAACCATCCCCTCCCACAAGGAGTCCAGAGTCTAACGGGGGCAACTATGCAAACAACTGTGTACAAATAGGATATAACCAGCAGAGATGGAATATAGCTTAAGGGGGAGGAACTAGCAATGAGAGGGAGCAGGAAAGGTTTCTTTCAGAAGGTGGGGTTTGAGATGAGTCTTAAAGGAAGCAGGGCAAGCCAGGGGGGCAGAGGGGAAAAGAGGAAAGTTCCAGGCCTGGGGGAATGCCAGTGACAAGCCTCAGAGTTGGGAGATGCACAGTTGTGTTGGAGGATTAATAGAGAGGCCAAGATTGAGGAAACCTGGAAAGCTTGAAGGGGAACCAGGGTGTGAGCTCAGCACAGCCTTGCCCAATGAGGTTGGCACTTCCGCCAATAACTTGGAGTCAGCCAACATGTATTTATTAAGCACTAATTATGTGCCAGGTACACAAGGTGAGCAAGGTGGAAAATCCATAAGGAGAATCAGTGTGTCGGGAATGAACTTATGCGGGATTTGTTTGGGGATAAAAATCAGCTTCGTTTCTTCTACATTTTGTTCTGAAATTCCTCTCACCCCCATCTATCACCCCTTCTTCCAGACTCCCAGCTCTCCCTGCTTTGTATTTCAAGGGATCATAGAACAAGAGCTGGAAGACATCTTGGAGGTCATTTGGTCCATTAGTTTACAGATGAGGAAACTGAGCCAAGGAGTGGCAAATTCACTTACCTGTGGTCACAAAATAGTGATTTTCAGAACCAAGGGATGAAACCAAGATCTCTCCTGACTCCCAATCCAGCACTCCCATCATTAGACTGTAAAGCTTTGTGCATTCTCTTTATATAACTCAATCTCCGAAGTGTCCTAGTATTAAATTAGCTTAGGAAATTTAATCCAGTTCAAAATGGGTCTACCCCACTTTATAGATTAGAAAACTGAGATACAGAGCAATGAAGTAAACATTTCAATGCTACACATTTAAGTAAAAATTCAGGCTCACACTATGGTCTCTTATCTCTCTCACCAATGTTCTTGTCCATACCCAGTGGATTTTTCCAAGTTTGTCCCTCACTGAAGCACTGAATTTTGCTCTACTCTTTCCCTTCCTGGGTCAGCTTTTAACTGGACTGAGTTTCAGGCCTGACTGGATGCTGAGTTTTGTTTTGTTTTTTCAGTGATATGTGTGTGTGTGTGTGTGTGTGTGTGTGTGTGTGAATCTCAGCCAAAACAAAGCCACAAGACTTTCTGAAATCTCCCATCAGCTGTAGCTGTCATGCCTCATGTCACCTGCTTGCCTTCCTAGTATCATGTGTGATTAATAAATGTTCCAAGATGATAAAGAACAGGAGAGTAATCACTGACTTTCTTTAGAGTCAGGACAAAGAAAAGATTAGAAAATTCCACCCAACCTGGTGAGAATCTCAATAACAATCCAGTCCGGTCCATATCCACTTTCCCCACAGTCCCTAGGTATCTTCTACCAGAAGGCAAAAAGAATGTCAGAGCTATTTTCTGACCTGCTGACATTAACCAGGAGTGCAAAAGAGCCCTGAAATGAGAAGAAAAAACTGAGGGCTCTGCATTTTCATCCTCAGCAAGGAGAGAGTCCCAAGCCCAAGGGACTTGGGGAAGGGGTTACATGTGGAGGGGTATAAGGTTTAAGAAGGTTGAGTAGGTGGGAAGGGCTTTAGAACCCAAACAGAGGATTGGATATTTGATTCCGGAGGTAATAGAGAGACATTACTCTCAATAAAACTATGTTGTACAAAACTCAAGTGTTACCATCCCAGTTTTGCAGTTGAGAAAACTAAGGCTGAGATGGAAGTCATCTCCATAGGCTCACAGAGCTAGCACAAGTCAAAATCAGGACTTGAATTCAGATCTTTTCCTTTCAAGATAAGTGTCCCTGACTCTTCTGTTTATCTGCTCTTGTTGTTTTGGTGGAGGAGAGGAAAGATGAGAATTTCGGGAACCAATTCTGACAAACAAGGAAGAAAAGAACCAGTTAGTAAAGTAGGAATGATTAGAACCTTGGGGAAAAGTGACTGCTGACTTCCCTAGCATCTTTGTAGGAAAGAAGAGGCAAGCTGGATATCATCTGATGCAAATTGTAAATGTAGAGAGAGCACATTTCTAAAGGTTCTGAGTAAGACCTGATAGGATCTTGTGGGTGCTATAGAGGAAGTCAGTATCAGAGCAGAGGGAAACTTTCAATAATGAAATTCTAAAGACAAAGAGAAACAATTCTTTTCTTTCCTTTTTTTGGAAGGGGGCAGGCAGGGCAATTGTGACTTGTCCAGCATCACATAGCTAGTAAGTAGTTGAGGCTGGATTTGAACTCAGGTCCTCCTGAATCCAGGGCCGGTGTTCTATTTGCTGCACTACCTAGCTGCCCCGAACAATTTTAATAAGAATGAAAAATGGAGTGTTAACTAAAGGCACTGATATGGATCCACAGGGAACTCATCTCATAGATCAATTTAGAGTTTTGAAAGCTATGTAAAAAAGATGGAAGGACAGGCAAAGGAAGTGAGTATGTCATGGGTCTTCATGGAAAGGGTCAGGAGTCCTGAAGCTCTATAAGAGCAATGCTAAGGTAAATTTTTAAAAATCCATATGGCAACTAGGTGGCACAATGAATAGAGCACAGGCCCTGGAGTCAGGAGGACCTGAGTTCAAATCCAACCTCAGACACTTAACACTTACTAGCCGTGTGACCTTGGGCAAGTCACTCAACCCCAATTGCCCTGCCTTCCCCCCTCCAAAAAAAAGCCAAAAAAAAAAAAAAAACAAAAACAAAAAACAAAACCATATATACAAGATAGCTAGGATGCTCTGTGGATGGAGTGCTGGGCTTGGAGTCAGGAAGACCTGAGTTCAAATCCAATCTTAATGGCGGGGGGGCGGGGGGGAGTCACTTCATCTCTGCTGTAAAATAACTCTGGTGTCTCAGCTGTAAAATAGGGATAATAATAGTACCTACCTCCCAGGGGTGTTGTGAAGATCCAATGAGATCACATCTACCTATAGTAGATGCTAAATAAATGCTTATTTCCTTCCCTTCTACCTCCCCTCAGTACTGGGGGGAAAGAAGAGGACTCAAGAATGGACAGAGAATTGTGATGATAATAATGGATGGTGAAGATAAAGCAGAGCCAGCCAACTCTTCTCTTGCCTCAGTTTTCTCTGTTAAGGAGAATAATCTTCAGACTAGAAAGGACAGGTCAGAAATAGCTAATAGAGAGTTGAAACCCAAGTGAACCTGGGAGATAAGGGAGATTGCCTGACTTCCCTTGTTGAATTCAAGTCTCCAGGTCCAAACAAAATGTCTTCAAAGGGAAAGAGCCCATGACCAAAGCCAGATTCTGGGACCTCTCCACGAGGCACTGCCTTCAAAGCTGATGGGAAATGTTCATGTCTCCTTCTATTGTGTACTCTGATCTAGTACCCTTCTCTGAAGTTTTTCTAAAAGAAGACAGTGGAACTCTGACAACTGGTTTTATAAAATCTAGATAAATTCAATCAATTGTCTTTCCTGTAGTCTAAGAACCACTGGGGGAGGGGGAGAAAGAAATTGTGCTTCATCTGGTATGATTGGTTCTCATTGAAGTCACAGCTGGCTCTTTGTGATCACTGCTTGCCTTTCTAGATGTCTAGCCACCATCCCTTTAATTCCATATTTTTATCAGGCATCAAAGTCAAGTCCATCTGGCCCATACTTTGCTGACTTTAGCTTTGCCCTAATATTAGAAAATCAAGACATTTGCTCTTCTCTAATCTTACTGCACTGTTCCCATTTTCTATATCTATTCAAAGATCATGGAAAGTGGCTCAATGGTCATACTCATTGATTTGGGGGGTTTTTGGTGCCCTGAGATGCGGTTGATGTGGATAGACTGTGGCACATTTCTTTTTATTCAGGTTCTATTACCTTCCCATGATTCCATGTTAGCACTTAGCTCACAGGGTGAGTGTGAGAAGCAAATGATGTAATGTTTGTAAGGTGCTTAGCATGGCGCTCGGCACATGATAAATGCTCAATAAATGCTTGTTTCCTTCCCTCTTTCCACTTTCTTTATATTTTCTTTTTGAAATCTATGGACAAGTTCTCGGTTCAACAGAGTCATTCACAGAATGCTTGGATGCAATGAGTCCCACCAAGCTCCCCAGTAGAAAGACACTGGATTGGGCAGCAGAGGACTGGCTCACTTTGGCAGCTTCCTGATGGTGCCACTTTACCTGAGTGGGTTATTCAACTTCCTCGGGGGCCTCACTCTTGTGACATACAATGAGAAGCTAGAGAAGATGTCCTCAAGATCCTGGTCAGCTTGGATCAGTAACCCTGAAGCTCTTCACAGGTACTGGATGAAACAGCCTCTGAGGGCTCTTCCAATTCTAAGTCTGTGACTTAATAGATGGTCTTTGAGAGTTACTGAGGGGGAAAAAATAAAATAAGATAGATGGATAGATAGAGAGGCAAGGAGGCAGGTAGACAGATACAGAAAGATAGATAGTATTTAGAAACAGATAGGTAGATAGATAGATAGATAGATAGATAGATAGATAGATAGATAGATAATTAAAAGAGAGACAGGGATTTTTTTTTTTAAATGAGTATCTGGAACCCAGCAGGCATTTAGTAAATGTTTGTTTTACTTAATTGCAGACCACTGTCCTAGGTGCTGGGGGATGTTGTTGCTGCTAGGGGGAGGATTTAAACTTCAGATGAGGCCACCCTCACAGACCTTATAGTTTAGTAGGGCACAAAAACAAAAACATGCAAGAACACACACACACACACACAAAACAGTACTCTATTTCTGACTCCATATGTCAGTGCTCCACTGGGAAGTTCTGTGTGGGTGGGTTCTGAAGCAGCCAGAGGCACAGTTCCAAGACCAGGAAGGGAAATGGAGGTAATCACTCAAGTCCCACACATTACCTCCCAAGGTGATATTAGGGAAATCATATGTAATATGCATTTAGTATTGATGTTTAGAGAATTTCATCACAGAGCACTGTCCTAGGTGCTGAGGGACAGGGGGCAGTGCACAGTGGCACTCTGAGCCAGATAGATGCAGGTTGGCTGCCTGAGCTCCACCCTTCTCTCCAGCTTCTCCCTCAGTGCCATCTCTCCCCCAACAAGACTGATCTTACTGAACATAAACATGGGAGGGGAAGTGCCCACACCCTTAGTGATTAACCTATCAAGGGGTCCACAGAAAGACTCCGTTTAGGGAAACACATACTAAAATAGAATTTATGTGTAGATGCCTTGAATCCATCAACATTGATTAAGCTCCTGATGTGTACTGAGCATCTTCCACGTTCTTTGCGGGGGAGGGGAGGGAGATGTAATCTAAACAAAGTGTTCTACACATAATAGGCACTTAACATTTGATGTGTTAATAAACATCTGTTATTCAGTAACTTAACAAATTCTTGTGGATTAACTATTAAAAACAGAAATTACTAAATCTCAAAGTTGGAAAGGACCTCAGTGGCCATCGAGTCCAATCCCTACCTGAATAAGAATGTTATTTACATCTTTACCTAGAAGGCCACTATCAGTATCCTCACTCCATCCTAAGTGCTTTACTAGGTAAAGGGTATCTTCAAACCATTGCCTAGTTCTTTGTCTCAACACAAAACCTGTCCTCTTATTATGCAACCATCTTCCCATGAGCTAAACCAGGAGAATTTAACAATTTATACAACAACACTCTGAAGACAAACAACTTGGAAAGACCTAAGAATTCTGATAGATACAATGACCAACCACCATTTCTGAGAAGAGATGGTAAGGCTCAATGCCACCCATGTCCTGATATGTAGATGAAGGACTAAAAATGCAGAATGAGATTTTTTTTCATAAAATCATTGAGGGAATTTGCTTAGCATAACTAGGTATAATTGTTACAAAGGTTTTCTTTTTTTAGTGGGAGATGGGTTTTAGAAAGAAAACTGGTTTTTGTTCATTGAAAAAAGACTAATCTTTAAAAGAAGTCATCTTTCCCTTCCTGTGACCCTAGGCTTGCAAATTCCATTGACTATTCTGCATGACTTTCTGGTTTCAGTACTATAGGGAGATTTTATAACAAAAAAAAATCAAAGAAAATAATATCTCAAGAAACAAATTAGGGAAAGTGCTGGATTTGGAGTTCAGTGCTTGAGCTAAAATCTCAACTCTATGCAATACCTGAGTAACTCTAGGAAAATAATAATTTCCCAAAGCCTCAATTTGCTCATGAATAAACAGTAGGCCCTCAAGGTTTCAGACACACCCACCAGGCCTTATAGGCTTACAGTTTGGGTCCCAAAGGATGACTATTCACAAAATTGCAGAATGTTTTTGTGGGACTCTGCTCTTAAAACTATAGTTCATAGGGGGTGGAGCCAAGATGGCGGAAAGGAAGCAGTAACTTTGCTAAGCTCCTCAGTCACTAAACCTTAAAAAATGAATCTGAACGGACTGTGGAGCGACAAAATCCACTTGGAGACAGAGCGTGGCAGAATCCAGCCCAGGAAATTGCCCAGTGTGTCCGGACACGACGAGCACAGAGCACTTTGGGTCTGCACAGCTCAGACTTAAGAGCAGACAAGCAGACTATACCAGAGAGAGAAGAAGCCCCAACCTGCAGACTTATCAAGGACGAATCGCTGTCATCTTGCCTTCATCTCACAAGGGGCCAGGAGGAATCATTGGAGCCAGAGAATTGAGTCAAATCTATAAGAAGACAAGTCATTCCCCAATTGATAAATGGTCAAAGGATATGAACAGGCAGTTTTCAGAGAAATAAATTAAAGATATCTATAAGCATATGAAGAAATGCTCTAAATCACTATTGATTAGAGAAATGCAAATCAAAACAACTCTGAGATACCACATCTCTCCTATCAGATTGTCTAAGATGACAAAACAAGAAAATGACAAATGCTGGAGAGGATGTGGGCAAATTGGAGCACTAATGCATTTCTGTGGAGTTGTGAACTGATCCAACCATTCTGGAGAGCAATCTGGATTTATGCCCAAAGAACTATAAATAATTTCATACCCTTTGACCCAGCAATACCACTTCTAGGGTTATATCCCAAAGAGATCATAGAAGAGGGAGGAAGACCCATATGTACAAAAATATTTATAGCAGCTCTTTTCGTGGTTGCAAAGAATTGGAAATTAAAGGGGTGCCCATCAATTGGGGAATGGCTAAACAAGTTGTGGTATATGAATGTAATGGAATATTATTGTGCTATAAGAAATGAGAAGGAGATGGATTTCATATTTACCTGGAGAGGCTTATACAAACTAATGCTGAGTGAGAAGAGTAGAATCAGAAGAAATTTTTATACAATCACAGACACATCATATGTGTGATGACCAACTATGACAGACTGGACTCTTTTCATCAATGCAGTGATATAAGTCAATCCCAAAAGACTCATGAAGGAGAGAAACTTTACATCCAGAGATATAACCAGTAAGAGATGAGCTTGAATCCTGATGGAAGCAAACTAATTGATCTTTTTCTTTTCATTGTTTGGTTTTATTTCTTCTTAACCATTTTTCATCCCACCTAGTACAATACACCTTTGTAATTGGACTAATGTCTAATATGAATGTATTTGCAGATCCTATACTGGACTATATGCTGTCGTGGGGGTGGGGGAGGGAGGTAAAGGAAATTTGAAAATCAAGGAACTATGGAATTGAATCTTGTTAACTGAAACTAAACTAATAAATAAAATTTTTAAAAAATTATAGTTCATAAGGCCCCACCAATGACTTAACCTTTAATGATGTGAATAAGCACAATTTGTTTAAGGAAAAGGGATTTTCTAACACATGTGATACACTGTAAAAATATTCCCCTGTTTTGTATTTGGACAATTTTATTGGGAAAAGAGGGGGGGGGGAACCAGAGACAATTGTGAGAGTATCCCTCAGAGAAAAGTATATGGGGAGGAATATAGTTAGTCCTGAAAGGACCTAAGAAAAAGTAACCCTCAAAGACAAGTTGTTTATGAAAGTAAAGGTGGTCAAAATATTTTGTTTCCCAGCAAGTAATTTACATATGACTATTATGAAGTTTTTCAGGCTGATAGCTGGGAAACCCTGATAACTAGAACTTTGTTGGTGCCTTTGGAACCACTGTATACTGCCTTTTTGTATTAGATCTGATAGAAAGAGGGATTTTCATTTCTCACTCTAAGGTAGAGGTGAGTCACTTCATATAAAATGACCCTGCTTTGAGACAAGAAGGTAGTAGAGGCTTACAGGGACCAAAGAGGCAGAGCAGAAACATAAGCAGAGGGAAAAGGCAGGAGTAAAGGCTGTCCACTGCTTCCTGAAAGAAACCAACCCCAAATGACTGTAGAAAATCAGCTGAATTAAGAACTGAGAAAAGAGCTTAGAGCTTACATTTTCTCCCTTCCCTATTACTTCATGAGTCCAATGAACTTGCTAGAGAAAGATGGGCTTTGCATCTGTTTCTAGGAATAGAGCTGATCGAAGGGGAAAAGACTTTTGTTGCTAGGAGCTGATTAGAGAAAGATAACTCCTCTGCTACTAACAGATGGTTTGAAAAAGGAAAGGCTTGTCTACCTAGCCATTTACTACCACCTGTGACTTGAGGGGAGGGGAAGCCCCTCAGAACTCAGACAAGGGAGCAGACTTGAATGCTTTGTTGTAAAAGATTATAATACTACATTGGGACCCAGCCAAGGAGTTTTAATAAATAAGAAGTTTCACTCAGCAAATGACTTTTGATGCAGACTAATTTTATTTCTCTAAAGAGAGTGAGAACATAGACATAGTCCAGAGTCTTGAGTTTCCCAAGGTATGTAGGTTTCCATACTTCTGTACATCCCTGCCATGTTTCTGTATCTATACCTACACTTCCCAATGGGCACTGTGTGTATTGGTCAGAGTCCATAGCCCAGATTTCTAGGTGGACTTAAAAATCATAGAAAGAATTCAAATCAGGGGCGGCTAGGTGGCGCAGTGAGTAGAGCGTCGGCCCTGGAGTCAGAAGGACCTGAGTTCGGATCCGGCCTCAGACACTTAAGGCACACCCAAACAAAAAAACCTAGCCATGTGACCTTGGGCAAGTTACTTAACCCCAATTGCCCTCCAAAAATCCAAAAAAAAAAAAGAATTCAAATCATTGAAAATAAGAGAAATGCAAAGAAATCCAACTCTGACGTTTCATCTCATCTCTATTCAATGTTAGAAGGATTATGGAAAGATAGCCAATGTGTTGTTGGTGAATCTATTCTTCAATACTGCCATTTTGGAAAGCAATTCGAAATTATGCAAAGAAAGCAACCAAAATATCCATACCATTTGAATCAGAGAATCCATTGCTAGGAGTCTATATGCTGGGAGTATATCCCAAACAAAGCCATTGAAAAGAAATTCCCACATATGCAAAAATATTTACAGTAGCACATTTTGTAATAGCAAATAAACAAAGTAGATGTTCATCCCTTGGGGAATGGCTTTAAAAATATATAGTACACGAAAGTAATGGAATGTTAGTGCATGTTAAGAAATGATAAATCTTATGAATATGGAGAGGCATGGAAAATCTATATGAACTGATGAAGATTGAGGTAAACAGAGCCAAGAAAATAATATGCACAGCAACTATAGCAATGTAAATGGAAAGAAACACAAAAAATAAAAAGCAAAAGCAAATGTTGCAATATTACAAAGAACAAGAATGGCTCAAAAGAAGATTTATGAGAAGACTTACCCCACGTAGAGCCTTTATAGAAGCTGGAAGTCCATCAAGTGTTACAATGCCCATATCTTCAGACTTTTTGATGTTATTGATCATTTGGGCTGATTTTTTCCTTCTCTTTTTTGCTTTTCTTTTTTTATTAAAAGAAATTATTTTTCATATGGAATAACTTCTGAAGAAGGGAAGGAGTGGGATACTGAATAAAATTATGATGATGTTAAAAATAGCATCAATAAAATGTATTTTAATTAAATAAAGACACCAGGGGTATGACTAATCTTTGTCCAGTGGATGCCAAGGTCCCCTTCCAATTCAATTAGAGAAATTCTTTCGCACTTCCTAATGAGATCACTGAGCTAGGCAAATTGTCTTTGCATTTCTTTAGCTTATTGCCTGTTATCCAACTGAACTGGAGGTGAGGGGCCACATAGAATTGGTAGGTGGGACTAAATGACATTCATAGTCCCTTTCAACTGAAACAATTCTTACTGCAGGAATCTGGTTTTGTCAGTTTGGGCACTAATTCACATGTATATGGTACTTTGTAGTTTATACCATTTAATAAGTACATGCATCCTCACAACTCTAGGAAGCTTGATTTAGGTCTAGATGGGACCTCAGAGGTCATCTAAGCCAAAGCCTCCATTTTCCAGATGAAGAAATTGAGACCCTGAAAGAAAAGCAGCTTGAGGTAGATAGTTCAACCATAGATAGGGTCTGAAGGGAATGATGATGATGACGACAATGATGACTACGACAATGGTGATGATGATAATTATGGTGATGATGAAGATGATGATGGCGGTATTTACAATGCTGATGAAGGTGATGGTGGTGGTGTTCACAATGATGATGAAGGTGATGGCAATGGTGTTCACAATGATGATGAAGGTGATGATGGTGTTCACAATGCTGATGAAGGTGATGGTGGTAATGACAATTGAATTTATGTAGCACTTTAAGTTTACAAAGTATTTAACATACATCTTCTCATTTGATCCTCCCAACAACTCTATGAAGTAGGTGCTCTTATTTTCTCCATTTGACAGATGATGAAACTAAGGCTGAGAGAAGTTAAGTGACTTGCTTAGGATCATACAGCTAGTAAGTACCTGAGACAGGAGCTGAACTCTAGCCCTTCTGACTCCAAGCCCACTACTCTTCCGCACTGTAACACCTAAAAGAGATGTTTCCTTCACATACCAAATTAGACTAGATGATCTTCAGGTTTCCTTTGAATTCTGAGGGCCGGTGATTCTATTGTTGTCCTTAACAGTATAGATAAAGAAAACTAAGATTCAGGGAAAGGAAAGGGCATGTCCAAAGTCCCAGAGAGAGAAGTGGTGCCGCTGGAATCTTCCACCTCCAAGGCCAAGCAAAGGCAGACTGGATGACTGCCTATCAGGTATTTGGGGAGGGGAATTCACATTTGCAGAAGAGATTGGACTGAGTGCTGGGCTTAATCCAGCTCTAGCTTTCAAGGAGAAGAAAAATAGTTCCATGCTCCTTAAAGCTAACTACATGATATATTGATAACTTACCAAGTCCCAGTAGTACAAACAAAAAGGGCCAAGGATGCACACAGCCCAAGTCTACTCAACAAACCTTTATTAATCATCTAGCATGTCTGTATGAGGCACTGAGTATCCAAGGACAAAAAAATGAAAACAGTCTCTGCCTTCAGAGAGCTTATATTCTAATGTGGGGATATATGACATGAAAACAGTCGATAAACATTTTTTAGGTACCTATTATGTACCAAGCACTGTGTTAAGTACTGAAGATGCAAAGGAAGGCTAGGGTTGGTGCCTGCTATCAAGGAGTCCAAAATCTATTGGGGGAGGCAACATGTAAATAATTAAGCACATACAAGATATATCTGGAGTGACTTGGAAATATCAACAAGGGCAGGCTCCAGCATTAAGGGGGATTGGGAAAGGCTTTCTGTGGAAGGGAGAGTTAGTGGTAGGGGTGGTGCTGGTCCTTTGTTCTCAAAAAGGACCAATGACATCATGAGTGTGATGCCTTGACTTGTGCATGAATTGGATTTGAGTGGGGCAGAGCTCCAAAAAGTTGTCTATCTCATTCTCTCCTCCAGAGTCATTGGAATCCAGTGGCAAGACAAAGGTCTAGATGACTGGCTCATGCCAGCATTGGCTCAGGAATGATTGTTGTTGAGACTTAAAGGGAGTCATAAAAGCCAGGAGGTAAAGATGAGGAAGAAGAGCATTCCAGGCATGGGGGACAGCCAGTGAAAATGTCTAGAGCTGAGAAAGAAAAATCTTACTCACAGACAGACAAAATAAATACAAAATAATTTCAGGGGCATGAGGTAAAGTTTACTGGATATCAAGTAGACAGCTTAAACTCATTATATCCAAAACAGAATTCATTAACCTTCCCCACTCCAACCTTCCCCATTACTGTAAAGAACAACAAAGACCCTCAGATTCCAAACCCAGGCTTCATCCTGGACTTGCTGTCTCTCACCCCAAATCCAATCTGGTTCCAAGATGGGTCGATTTTACCTCAGCAACATCTCTCAAATACCCCCCCACTTCTCTCCTCTGACATGGCCCAGACCTGGTTCAGACTCTTGTCATCTCATGCCTCAATTATTGCAACAGACAGGGGAGGGGAGGTCTGCCTGCTTCAAGTTCCTTCCAAATCTAGTCCATCTTACCCAAGGCAACACATTCAATATGTACCAAAAGAAGCCTGAAGCCCATGATTTTGGGGTTCTGAGTCCAGCTCCCCAGCTACTGCACCATGCTATCATTCTAGCTATTAAACTGACAATAACTGCAATTTCTAGGGGGTTTTCCTCATAAGGACCCTCTGTAGCAGAGAATGAAGATTTCTGTATATGAGGAAACTGAGGCCTAGAGAGATAGGGAAGCTCACTTGCCCATGGCCAGGTAGCTAAGAAATGCCAGGAATGGAGCTTGAACTCAGGTCTCCTTATTCTATATCTAGAAGTCTTGAGTTTTCTACACTGTAGGACCATCTATGTAGGGTTGGGGAGAACCTTAGAGTTCACATGGGTGGCAGAGGCAGAATTCAAACTTGAGTCTTGTGACCCTTTGTTAAGCCCTCCTCACAACACCATGCTTCCTCCCACTATTTTTGTTCTTATAGAAGGAAAGATTATCCCCCTTTAAGATTTTAGACAGTAAAAAAGTGGTGAAGACTTGGGGGATGAAGGAGGGGTCCATGCAGGTGACTGGCCTCCCACAGAGGCAACCTCCAACTTGGCTAAGCCTAGCACCAGCTCTCCTGAGGGACCTCCAGGGCCAAAGCCTGGGGACACACTCATGAGTGCCTGAAAGCCAATGCAGAAACTTTGTTGTGAAAATTTCTCTCCATTGCTTCATTGGAAAGATATCAATTTTAAAACTGTAGCCAGCCCTACTCACAGCTCTGAGCTCCTTCACTGGCAGCCATCAGGGTTAAGTGGCTTCTTATCATGCCTTCATTCCTATCTACAGACTGCAAATGGACTCTTCTTATGGAAAACGTTATTTCATGAATAAGTGGCTTTCAGACTAGGTAGAAACCTCTTCCTTCTTTGCTCTAATCTACGGAAGCAACCTTCTAAGTCTGTCTTCTTCCTTATTGCTCTTTTTTAAAGTCTAGAAAAATGGACCAAGGAATATCAGAGCTGTGAGGGGCCTGTTAGAGATCTAAGACCAAAAAACTAGAATTTTAAGACTGAAAGGAATCTTAGAACAGAATGATACAATTAGGGCGAGGGTCAAGGTTAGAGTCTCTCAGGGCTTTGAGAGAGTTTCATTTATGGACTCCAATCATTTCATTTTACAAATGAAGACCACTGAGGTCCAGAGATATTCCTCAACTTGCCTAAGGTCACACAGCTACATTGTGGCCTCATATGGACTCAGGTCCAGAAACTCACAGCCAAGAGGATAAAGGGAAAGGAGCCCATGCCTGGATTATGGTTGATTTCAACAAAAGGCAGTTCTGTGGGCAGTACTGAGACGCCAAGGCAGCTCAACCGTGTCCTCAGGGCAGTGCCAGGAACTCTGACGGGGAAATCAGGGGAGATGGTGAGATGGGGAAGTGCATGGTAAAAGGAGAGAGGAGGGAGGAGGGAGCAGCTGCTAAGTGAGTCATGCTGGGGCAGGACTCCCCCTGGTTCTGGTTTTATGTGTCCCCCATCTCTATAATCTTCTCCTCTGCCACCTAGCCAGGGTATGCGGAAGAGAGATCACAGACACACTCTTACTTCCCATTGCTCCCCAGTACACATAGTCCCTCCACTCTTGCTATCCTGTGTACTTTCTAACAGGCCCCTAATCCCACCTGGGCTATTTATGAGCCAATAGGCAGAAAAAAGACTCATGGGTGGCAAGGTACAGAAAGGCAAATCTGACCTTGATTTTAAGTAAGAAATTGCAGAATGCATTATGGCAGAAGTGACTGCCCTTGGAGCTCCTGGGAGCACAGTGGGGAGGGCATGGACAGTGGGCATGGGCAGAGGGCATAGACAAGCTAGAGTTGGAACACAAGCAAGCGGGGTACCTAGTGCCCGAGTCACTTCATAGTACGCATAGCCTTATTCTGCCATTTGAACTTTAGAATCATAGGAACAGGGGTTCAAAGTGGGAAGGAAGTGTAGAGGCCAACCAGTGTAACCCTTCATTTTACAAAAGAGGAAACTGAGGACCAGAGAGTTTGAAAAGATCATGGCTAATTAGTGACAGAGGGGGCTCAACTTCCCTAACACCAAATCCAGTGCTCCCCAATGCACCCATGTTTCTTCACATACCATCCCTGCCTATGTGTTCTACCCTCTAGCCAAACTGGAAAACTTCCTGCACACCCTACCCATCCCAAGCAATCAACCCTTATTAAGCACCTATTATGTACCAGGAACCGCACTAAGCATGGCGAATACAAAGAGGCAAAAGTCAGTCCCTGCCCTCAAGTGGCTTACAATCTAATAGCACACTTCAATACCATGGGATTGTAATTTTATACTCATCACTTGCTCTGTGGGACTGTCCTTCTCCCTCTTCACATGTTGAATTTAATTTAAAGCCCACTTCAAATACTACCTTTTCCAAGAAGACTTCTTTGAACACCTCCCCCTGCCCTCCCTTCCATCAATGATGACTTCCTTCTTCAGACATAACATAAAACTGGCCTTTCCACCTCTCTACTGCATGGTCTAGTCAATACACATACTATTATTATGCCTAGTGATACTGCAAGTTTTCTACCCCTGCAGCAGTATCTGTAAGTTCCAAGAGGGCAGGGAAAAGGGGCAGCTAGGTGGCACAGTGAGTAGAGCGTAGGCCCTAGAGTCAGAAGGACTTGAGTTCAGATCCGGCCTCAGACACTTAACGCACACACAAATAAAAAACCTAGCCGTGTGGCCTTGGGCAAGTTACTTAACCCCAATTGCCCTCCAAAAAAACAAAAACAAAAAAAAAAGAGGGCAGGGAAGACATCTCTGGCTAAACGTTTAATCACCTCCAGCTCTTACCCAGAATGCACACAGCAGTTACTTAATAAATGTATGTTGGTGTCTAGAGGACATTTTGGCTCAGGCTTATGTCAGACTAGATAACTCCCAATATCCCTTCTACCTCTGAGATTCTATGATTTTGAATGTGACTGTCCCCAACAATGAGCTCACAGCAGGCTATGAAGTTCCATTCCATTCAATTCACCAAGCACTTATTAAGCACTACTATATACCTGGTCATGTACCTGCTGGCTCACTTGATCTCTCTGGGTTTCTTTTTCCTCATCTGTAAACTAGTGTGGTTGGACTAGGAGATGAATGCTTAGAGATCTGTGGATTGACATGAACACCAGAGAAAAGGTTATCATGACATTTTGGTTTGCACCTAGATATAAGTAATTAGAGGCAATGTGTACAGTGATGTAGTGGGGAGGGGGGCTTTGGAGTCAGAAAACCTGGATTCAAGTCCTGTCTCTGACATACAATCCCTCTGGAACCCTGGGGAAACATTCAGCAAGTAAAGCTCAGACAACTCCCTGAGACTGTGAAATTGTACAAATCCACATAACTAAAGGAAATTTCTACACCTGGAGTTCCCAAAAGCAATGAAATCACAGCTCTGGACCATCTACCCAAAAGATAGCATTGTTGTCATCATCACCATTATTTCCTGTGTCCATGGTTATATGGCAGCTCTGTCCTGGGTTTGGTACTAACAGCATGGACAGCTCCTTCCCAGTGTGTGTGGTGGTAGAGCAGGCAACTCACTTAACCTCTCATATGTAAATAAATAGGGTTGCAGATCAGGCCTCCACAAGATTGCAAATGCAATGATTCAATAACTTTAATCATTAAAAAAAAAAAATCAGCAAATCCTTTAGGAGCACACAGTATATGGACGGAGTGAGTGAGACAGATGCACCAAACAGTCTCCCCTTATTGTCAATGAATCTACAACTCCAGACATTCCATGAGGTGACTCAGGGAGCAAGGCAGAAATGTGTGGTTCATGAAGGAAGCAAACAGAAAAGGAGATGAGGGCAGAGATAGCCATAGGCCCTGGAAGGCTTAGGGGAGGACATGAAGTTTAAGCTGGGTCCTGAAGACTAGGCAGCATTCTGCCTGATGGAGAGAAGAGCATGAAGATTCTGCCCTCAGGGAGCTTCACACTGTATGGGTTTAGCTCTTATCTAATGAATTTAGCTATGCCTTCAACAGCTTATTTAAATTCTCTGGGCTTTTTTTTTAGATTAAGAGTGTTAGTCTAAATTCCAAATGATAGGGTTGGTCTAAGTGCCTTTCCAACTTGAAATTCATAGTGATCTGTTAACCAATCAACATGCATTTTAAGTGTCTACTGTGTTCCAGTCACCACAAGGATTGAAACAATCTTGACTCAAAAGGATATCTTATAGTGGAGACCAGAATATATGTAAGTACACTCTGGTCCAGTGGTTTCAAAAAAATAGAAACAGCTTCCTTTGGGTCTCATATTGACTCAGAAAACCACACAATGAGATTATCTATGATGTGTTGTATTTTCATTTATTTTTTTAAACATTTCTCAATTACATTTTCATTTGGTTATGAGGCACTCTGAGGGATGCTAGTTTGATCTCTGGTCAATATAGCATTAGAAACTGAACTTTTCAATGTCAGTTAATCAATCAGTAAACATTCATTAACCACCTACTGTATGTCAGATACTGTATTGAGTATTGGGGATACCCCCCAAAAAAGTCAAAAGATAATCCTTGTTCTCAAGGAGATCACAGGACAGACAACATGCAAACATCTATGGATGAACAATCTATTAACAGGTTAAGTTGGAGATAAGAGTAAAGGGATCAGGAAAAGACCTAATTCCCTCAGTGTAGTCAGTCCACAAGCATTTATTAAGCACCTGCTATGTACTAGGCACTATACTAAGTACTAGGAATACAAAGGCAAAAACATAGCCTTTCTGTTCAAGCTAACAGTCCAATAAGAAGCAATATACAACCATGTACCTACAGAGGAAGCTATCACCAAAGCTATTCAGTACCTCCTCTGCAACTTATAGGCTTAGAGACATTCCTAGGACACTGAGCCATGTGCAGTTGGCCCAGCACTGAGCAGCCAGTATGGAAAAATTTCTTATCAGCTTTCTTATCAATGAGGATGACCCAAAAGTGGAATGGGCTATCTTAGGAGGCAGAGAACCCCCAATCACTAAAAGTCTTCCAATCACAGGAGGAGGAAACTGGGCCACCTTAAATTGACTGGAGCCAAAGGGCATAGAATTTATAGAGTTGGGGCAAGAGAAATAAAATGACTTGCCAGATATCTTAAATTCAGATTTCCTGACTCCCAAGCTAATGGCCTCCCCATTTTGACCCTTGCTGTCTCTTCTTTGGGTCAGTCTCTCTTTGCTTGCCAAGCCTGGACCCATAACACCAACAGGTATGAACTTAACACTTGACTTTTGAGGGTCCAATAATAGCTCAATTAATTGCTTCCTGGGATATTAAGGTAGGCAAGGGCTTACTTCCCTTCTATGAACCTCATTGTCCTCATCTGCAAAATTAACGGGTAGACCAAATGAATTCTAAGATCCCTTTGAGTTCAGACATTCAAGACAGCATGTTTTAATGGAAAGGCCTTCAAAGATGGTCTCTGATCCTTATGCCACATGGTTGCTTTGGCCACACTCTCTCAGTGCCAGCCTCTTACATTTTGCCAACTCCAGGGCTCTCTGGTACCTTGAAAGGATTAAGGAGATTTCTTCTCTCTGTCATCAGCTCAAGGCCCCAACTCCAAAGGCAACAATTTTAGCTAAAGAGCCAGTAGAGAAAAGGCTTCTCCCAACTTTGTGTTAGACAACTATGCTCCAATCCTCCAGGGTCCTAAAAGCAGTCTCCTTGCATCTTCCACCTGAGTGACTCCATCTTGGATGGTCCAGAAACCTCACTGCATTTACTACCTCTATTACCTTGGGCAAGTCAGATACTACTCTGAGTCTCCATTTCCTCAGTTGTCAGATGGGAAGGGGAAGGGTTGGACCAAATGACCTCATGTCTGCTAGCTCCGATATCCAACGTAACCTGGTGCAATGGGAAAAGGCTTTGGAGTCAAAAGCTCTGGGTTTGCTTCAGGATTCCTCCCTATATGACCTTGAGGAAGTCACAACTTGACTCAGTTTCCTCATCTGTTAAATGAAGGCTGCATTGGTCTCAGTGACCTCTAATGTTCCTTTTAGCCCTCAATTTTGGGCTCTATGAATCCAAGATCCATTTAAATAGGACCCCAGTAGAGTTTTTATTTGCACAGTCACTCATGGGATTTTTGGATTTAGAGCTGGAAGGAACCTCAGAGATTGGCCTTCAAGGAGGCTTTGCTAAGTGCCAAAACCTTTGGGCCTTGGGCCTCAGCCTGGCTTAGTTGCTATGAGGAGAAACAAAGGGTTTCTAGCTGTCAACCTCCAAGCAGATGGGGAGAGTTTCCATTGGCCTGTGGGCCTCCCTGGCCTTTGGCTAACCTGACCCAGGGAGATTAGCTCACTGATGCCTATCACACACAGGCAGCCCCAGGCAAGAGTTTCCAGGAGGAAACCTAAACCTACTGGACTAGACACCCCTTTTCCCTCTTGGTGTCTCAGCCTGTCTTCCCTGCCCCCCCCTTTCCTTCTGCTTTTTCCATCCCCTGGCCTTTTACAAAAAGGCAGTGCTAGGGTGCAAAGAGGTGGATTTGGAGCTATGTCTGTGCAATGTCAGGCAATTCAGGTCTTTGACCCTCAATTCCTTCCCTATGAAATGAGTGAGTGATAGCGGATGATAATAATGAAGGCTCTTCCAGCTCTAAAACCTGTGATCCTAACAGTGCAGTGGAAACAACAATGGTAAAAGGGGCTGTGTTCGAATCCTACCTCTATCACCTGCTGCCTGTGTAACCTTGAACAAGTCATTCCCCTGCCCTCAGTCTCAGTTTTTCTCATCAGAATGGCATCTTCGGGCTCCAAATCTACGGTCTGATTTTAACCAGTTTTTCCCATGGACACTTTCAGAAAAGATCCTGGCTGTGTGGGTTTCTGGGAGATGTCATCCTAGATAGAGAACACTGTTTTTGCCTCTCCTTTCAGGAACTGAGAGCTCTTTGAGGGCTGAGCCAGGAAGAAAAGACCTCGATGGGGCCTCCTGGGTCCTTCTTGTTGTGGTTTATCTTTGTTTTTGAAGAGGACCATGATATCAGGAATATGATGTCATACTTGCAATGAATTGGATTTAAGTGAGGTAGGCCTGTGCAAAGTCACCAGCCTCACTTTCTCCTCCTGAGCCATCTGGGTCCAGTGGCCAGACATAGATGGCCAGGGCTGTAGGTCTAGGGGCACTATATAGAAAGCCAAGATTTCAAAGCAAAGCTCTGTGCACTCACTTCCTGGCCCAGGTAGCTATGGGCTCATCTGTTGGAGAAAGTCCTGGGCCCTGGAGTTACCTCCACTTTCCATTGCTAGAATGAGCTGGTGGTTACTGATTTTCCATTCTGTAGTATCAGTACCAAGCTATGTGTTGCTACTTTCTTCCCCTCCCTCTCTACCCAAGCAGGAAAGACACTCATTCCAGGACTTATTTTGTTCTGAAAAGTTAGTTTTCTTTATCTCTTAAGATAGATAGAATTTCTTCTTCTAGCTAGATTAAATCCACTCTCTCACTACTGTTGATCTGTTGCTTTATTTGTAAAGGGGTTAGGTGAAGCAGGACAAGAAATGTTTGGGTCACGGTCTACAAAGGTATAGAAAATGAGACTTTGAGCCAAGCTTTCTCCTGGCTAGGTGCTCAGTCAAATTGAGGGGAAATTCTATTAGTACTTAGTATTAATTAATTTGGAAGTTAGGAATTAAGAATTCCTAATTAGGGAGATTATTTCCTTCTTTTTATAGGGACTAGACTTGTGATATTGCTGCTGTAAGGACCTCCCACATAAAGAAACTCCCTCTTGATTGGTTAATTGGCTGATTGATTCCACCAATGTGGGTTGCTACCTTTTCTGTAATTCATAATCTTAGAAATGGTGACTTGCCTAGGGTCACACTTAGTTATGTATCTAGACAATATGTTGTTTATCCTTCATTGTTGAAGGGGACCAATAACATCATCCAAGATGGGGCTTAAGCCCAAATCTACTTGGATTCATGCTTCATTCTCTAGCTCCAGCTACATTAATTCCACATATGAGGTATAAAGAAAACCATTTCCCTTTTTTTTTTCTCTCTCTCTCTTTGTATGTCCATGATCCACATACATGAGAAATCAGATTGTGAAGATCGAATCTTCACAAAAGCCAGGGAACCAGTCACTGGGTCACTAATATCTTTAGTCCCTAGAGGTGAGGTGCTCCCCACCCCAACACTATTACCCAAGTAAATCTACTTTAGACCAGCAATGTTAAAAGTTAAACAACAACTTCCCCAAAGACAGAACTCAGCTAGATCTGGGGCTTTCCCTCCTTTGCCCTAGGCAGAATATGACTCAGAGGGCCATTTTGCTTTCTGGGCCAAAACTGGGCTATTTGGACATGTGGCCTCACTCCATCCTTCCCGCTCCCAGCCACCCCTACTCCACCCCCACCCCCACTCCCCATGCATGAGCACAAACAGCTCTGTGCAGGGCTGGAGTGGAGGGCAGGGACTAAGGAGTGAGAACTACTGGTATGGCTGGCCTTGGAAAGCAATGCCCACATTCCAAGGCAGGAGCCAGAGGAAGGGAGGGGGCCTTCTCCCAGTGACCCTCCTCCAAGTCTTCCTTCACCCTTCCCCTTCAAACCCATGTCCTGAAAGCCGGAGAAAAGTGCTACCCCCCACAAGGATCTTAAATGACAAAAGCCAGGATTCAAACCCAGAGCATCCACCTCCTAAGGCTAAGTTATTTCTCCTCTAAAAGGGCTGATGTGCTTCTCTTACCCACTCTCCTTATGGCTCCTCTCTTCTCTGTCCTCAGAATCACAAAATCACAGAGTTGGAAGGGACATCAGAGGTGGTCTAGTCTAGCCCATGGCCGAATACATCCTCTTTACAGCATCTCTGACAAGATGGCACCTGGTCTTTATGTGAAGACCACTAGTGAGGGGAACAGCCTATTGGACAGAGCTGTGGGCTTGGAAGCAAGACCCAGGTTCAAATCCTACTCCAGTTACTTCCTAGCTCTGTGACCTTGAGCAAATCACTTAACCTGTTTTTCCATCTTTAAAATGGGTGCAATAATGGCACTAATTTCATAAGGTTGTTGAAAGGATTAAGTAAGATAACATATATACAGTGCCTTGCAAACCCCAGCACTCTATATAAATTAGGAAACCTGCTCTCTATCTGGGAAAATGTTTCCCTTTCCCTTCCTGTGATTATTCTTTTCAGGTGTCAAAGTCACACATCTGTGAGATCAGCCTGTATGAACCTGACCCTGTTCTACCTCAAGCACTGCCCCAGGGGTTTTCAAACAGCTGATTTCTAAAGAGGCAACCCACTTTTTGAGTATGTGGAGCACCAAGGGCATAGTTTAATGACAGTCTGAAT
Source organism: Gymnobelideus leadbeateri (assembly GCA_011680675.1). Taxonomy (NCBI): domain Eukaryota; kingdom Metazoa; phylum Chordata; class Mammalia; order Diprotodontia; family Petauridae; genus Gymnobelideus; species Gymnobelideus leadbeateri. The sequence goes on from WOXC01008095.1 coordinate 322,419, forward strand.
TTAGCATCACCCTCTGCCCTGCCTGAAAACACACCCCTCCTCCCTTTCCCTTAAAGCTAAAATCAAATTAAGTTCAGAACAGGCCCTTGGAAGCATCACTTCCTATAAGAAGCCCATTCTTGCCTTCTCTACCCTAAAAATTACTCGGTATTTACTATTGGTGGAAATTTTATCTCCTTGTCCTTCTTGAAAGGTAGTAAGTGGCAGAGGGCCTAAAGCTCTGAACTTGAAATCAGAAAGGTCTGAGTTCAAATTCTGCCTCAAAAATAACTTAGCTATGTGATCCTAAACAAGTCACTTATCCACTGTCTGCCTCAGTTTCCTTCTCTATAAAATGGGACTAATAATAGAATCTAATTCATAAGGTGGTCATGAGGATTGCATGAGATGCCACCTGGGAAGTGTTCTGCCAGCCTTGAGGTAGTACAGAAATTCTGGACATTACCCATTCATGGTTTTTCCTCCAGAAAGATCGCAAGTTTCTGGAAGACAGGAAGAATGAGTGTGTGTGTGTGTGTGTGTGTGTGTGCGTGTGTGTGTGTGTGTGTGTGTGTGTGTTTCCCTTGGAATACTCAGTACCTGACAGAGTGCTGGGCTCATCATAGATGCTTCATAAATGCACTGGATGCATAAACATAAAAGTGTCCCTGACTCAGGATCAAACAAAACTTGACCAACATCCCACAGGCTCCAGGTACGGGAAGAGTTAATACAGTTGATAAAGCATGTGGACTTCCTTTTGCATTTCTTAGATTAATGACCCTACATTGAAAATTAGGAGACCAGGGTCCCTCCTGCTCCATTGTCTACATAGTCATGAGGAAATCAGTTCTCTCTGGGCCTCAGTTTCTCCCCCTGTAAAATGAGGGGCTTGGAGCAAATGGGAGGGAGGTGATATTCCCACCCTACTCTTCTTTAGTCTGGTCATAATAAGGTTAGTCACTTCTGGGTTTCAGTTTCCTCATTTGTAAGATGGTGAGATTGGACTAGATGAGTTCAACTAATCCAATCGTCCCATATTACAGAGAAGGAAACTGAGGCCAAGAGAGGACTGGTACAGAATGATTTCCCAAGGTCACACAGTGTTAGAGCCACAGCACGAACCTGGATGCTTGGATGTGAGGACCAAGGTTCTTCCCGCTGGACCATGACAACCAGAGTTTGGGGGGCTTGGGGCAGAGAGGGGCATATGTCCTCTTTATTTACTCTGGTAAAACAGAAAATATGCCATCGCTGGGGAATCTTCTCAGAGTCCTGCCAGACAACTACAGGAACACATTTTCTGCTAAAATCCCTTTTCTGAGCTTGGGCAATCTAAATTTTTCAAAAGACTTCGAATTCCCTTATTATGGTCAGTGTTGTTTTAATGTCAAATGGGAAGAGTCAAAAAGATTTGTGAGGCGGCAGCTGGCTGTGTACCAACTGTGGGGCATCTTTGACCACTTTTAGAACACCAAAAAAGTTGGTCCCTGGATTTTCAGATCACTTAGTCTTTTTTTTTCTTTTTTCCTTTTTTTTGCAATCAGGATTAAGTGACTTGTCCAGTCACACAGCTACTAAGTGTCTAAGGCAGGATTTGAACTCATGTCCTGACTCCAAGGCCAGAGCTCTATTCACTACACTTCCCCTAAGCTATTTGATTCTTAATAATCTGTGTACATGTTGTCTCATGCCCTGATTAGAATATAAGCTTTGAGGGCAGGACCATCATTGTTTTCCTAATCCCAGGGCCCAGCATACAGTAAATCTCTCATAAATGTTTGTTTAATTGAACTGAATTGAAATTTGTCGAATGGAGTTGAATCAAATTTACCCTATTTCTTCAACAACAGAACCACAGACCAATTTACTCAGTGGAATCTGAATGGTTCCTTCTCTCCAGTGATGGTCTCCTCCTATTCTCCTTGATTGACTGAGACCTTGAGTTTTGGCACAGATAGTCATGGTTCCACACTACCCTTCCCCAATGCCCAGAGAAGCATCTGCTAAATGACAAGGCCTCTGAGGACAAAGATCATGGACCCTCTTGCTCTTTTCTGTCAGCATGGCATAGTAGACAAGATTTAAATTCTGGATCAGAGGAGCTGAGTTTGAAAACTGACTCTGTGTGATCTTGGGTAAGGGAAGCATCATGGTTCAGTGGAAAGAGCAATGGCTCTGGAATGAGAAGATCTAGGTTTTACTCCCTCCAATCAATGAAGGGAAAAGCTCCTTAGACTGCCCACCACTCTGGTTCCAACTTACCTTTCTGGTCTTAGCTCGAAATGCTTCCCCATCACCACTCTAGACAAGAGGACCAAGGAGGTAGCATCTGATCTGAACTTTAAAGAATAGAGAGATTTTAAGTAGGGAAAAGTGGAAGGATAGAAATACACTCTAGACATAAACAATAATTAAAAAAAAGGACAGAAACCAGAGAGGGCAGACCCAGGTCAGGAAATGTCAAAGATGAGGTGGGCAAGAAAAGGTCAGAAATGAAGAGTAAGGGAGGGAAGCAAGGTTATTGGGCTCGCCATGGCGAGCCCGCTGGCTTCTATAGTTCTTGGGAGGGAGCAGCTAATGCGCTTGGGAAGTGCTTGCATTGGCCGCGCTGGCCTCGGGGCTCCGACTGTTACAGTACTTCGGAGAAGTTGTTCCCAGTATAAAGAGGTGGCCACTAATGAAGATCTGCCAGTTCCAGTGGAAAATCCCTATAAGGAACCAAACAAAAAATGTATCTTGTGTGGGAAAACTGTAGATTATAAGAATGTACAGCTTTTGTCCCAGTTTGTTTCTCCATTCACTGGATGCATTTATGGAAGACACATAACAGGCTTATGTGGGAAAAAACAGAAGGAGATTACAAAGGCTATTAAGCGAGCTCAGATCATGGGATTTATGCCAGTTACTTACAAGGATCCTGCTTATCTGAAAGATCCCAAAATTTGTAACATCAAATACTAAGAATAAAGCTAGTACCAACAAAACTTATTTGACAGAAAAAAAAAAAAAAAAGAAATGAAGAGTAAGGAGGGATCAGTGAGGACTGGGGCAGTCAGGGTGGGCTTCCTGTAGGTGACACTAGTCTTTTGTCCTGGGCTCATCTACTGAAGCTCACACAGGTCAACTGCCCTCACAGTGGCTTCGCCCTCATCCTTTGGAAGAGCCGGTGAGTAGGACCCCACCCACCTCCCCCAACATGAGATGAGCTCAGAGGAAGTCCCTTCCTCGTCAAAGGCCCAGGTGGCAAACACTTAAACACTTGTGATCTTTAGGGCTCTGGCTCTGCTCCCCTGATACCACAGTGACATTTCAAGCTCACTTTCCTCACTCAGAGACCCCACAGAGGGAGGAAACACCCACATGTCCCAGCACTAAACAGAAACTGAAAACAAATGCTGGCCATCTGGGAAACAGAAACCACCCACAACCCCCAACAAGTCAGAGGTGGAAGGAACCTAGAAAGTTAGATGTGGAAGGGACCTTAGAACACAGAATGTCAGAGGACCCTGAGAACTGAGGATGTCAGAGCTTGGGGCAGGGGACCTAGGAGCTTAGTACAGAGAATGTCAGGAATGAAAGGGAGAGAACTTCAGGCCAGCCCTAGCCTCTCCTGGGTCTAGACTGCATCACCTACTGTCTCTTGAACATCTAGAATTAGACATTCCCCAAAGATCTCTGAGGATTCAACAACACCCAAAACTGAACTCGTTATCTCTCCCCAAAGCCCATCCCCAACTTCCTTACTTCCAGGGCTCCCCCAGGCTCTTCCTTTTTTGATAGGCTGGATTCCTCACTCACACTCACACAAGCATCCCTTTCTCTCCTCCAGCACTAAGGGAGGGAAGGATAGGGAGGAAGCCTTTCTGAGGACCTACTATGTGCTGGACACTGTGCTAGGTGCTTTTTACATCAGATCCTCACAACCCTGAGAGACTGCTACTAGTATTATCCCCACTTTATAGATAAGGAAACTGAGGCCAATGGAATTGGTGACTTGCTCAGAATCACATCCACTAACTATTAAATGTCTATGGCCAGATTTGAACTCAGAGCTTCCTGACTCCAGGCCAAGACAGTGTTTCACAGCTGCCTCTGGCCCTCCTCGCCTCAGGCCTGGACTGCTGCTGCTGCAACAGCCTATGGGGCTGGTCTCCCTGACTAGGGTTTCTGCCTCCTCCAGCCCATCATCCCCTCAACTGTGTCAAATTGGTCATTCTTAAGTCCAGGCCTGATCATGCCATACACACACACACACATACACACACATATACACATACACACACATACACACACACACATACATACACATGCACACACATACACACACACACATAGAGTATAAACTCAGTGGCTCCCTAAGACCTCCAGAACAAAGTAAAAATTCCCTCTTTAGCCTCTGAAGCCACTCACAAATTGATTCTTTCCAATCTCCACATACTCTGTGACCTGGCTTCCCTGGCTCCCCTCAGGTCCCAGGTAAAATATTCAGGAGACCTTCCCCTGCCCCACCCTCACCGACACCCCCATTGCTTTCTCTCTGAGATGACCTTTCCTCTTTACAAAACACACTTTCTCTGTGCCTAGTTACTTGTGGGTTGTCTATCCTACTAAAATGGGAACTTTTTGAGGGCAGAGTCCATGTTTTCACCTTTCTTCGTGTTCTTGACCTGGTACCTGACACTCAGCCAACATTTAATAATGCTTGTTGACTGACTGACTGGCTGATTCACCGAGAGGGACTACCAGAGCTGAGAGGGACCTTGCTGTAGAATGCTCACCCTGGTATAGAACATCAGACCCAGAAGCCACTAGCTATCAAGTTAACAAGCTCCTCCACCTCAGCTTCAGAAGCTGATGGCTTTCCTAAAGTCACAAAACCAGTTGGTGGCAGAACCTGGGTTAGGATTCTGGTCTGTTTCCTTGTAGTTAAAACATCAAAGGCAGCACACAGTCAAGCCAAATGTGCCCCAGCTCTTTCCCCAGAGCAGACCCTGGAGCGTGGATCCCTGAGCTGACATCTTCCTCTTTGAATAACTCTGGCCGGACTGACCTTCATCCCAGACTTTCCCTTTGCCTAGACTTGGTCAATGTGGGAAAGATTTTCATTTGGGTCAAATTTCTGGGTTATTTCTGGGGGGGGGGGGAATAGGCCACCTAAGTCAGCCCTGCTTTGAAGAGTCCAAATTGAGAGAACCTTCCAGCACTGTCACTGGTGGTTTTTTCTATGTAAGAGGTGGAAGATGAGGGATGGGGGAAGGAAGGTGTTCTTGCCGGAAATAGGGGATTGATAGCTTGTTCATCTGAATGTCTCAGAAGACCTAAGTTCAGCTCAGAAACAGCCTAATTGTGCCAGCCCACTTCAAGTCTCTGGGTATCATTTTCCTCAATAGCAAATTCAAGCTGATGAGTTGAGAAGAAAATACTTCATGAACTATTAATATAAGCATGAGATATTATTTATCGATTGTAGTTGATGCAATAAAAGAAGGAGGAAAGTGAGCCTCCGGGTCATTGTCGTAAAGAAAAGATAAAAATAATCCCTGTCTTCAAGGAATTTACAGGGAGACACATTTATACAGATAAATATAATCCAGGTTCTACATCTCCCACCTAGGCACCCAGGATTCCACATTGGTGAGAGTTAAATACACCTATCCCTACCCAAACCCACAACACTGCTCTCCGAACACCTCCATATCCTGCCCCAGTTTCCACCCAGAATCTTTCATCTTTCTGTCAACATATTAGAGGATTCTTTCCATGACATTTTTGTCACTCATAAAACTCTCAAGCAGCATAGGCTTGAGCAGAGATGCTAAGTACACACTCCATTGGCTTCCTCCTCCCAGGACACCATTGAATACTTTGGATCTAGTCATTCCAATGTTCCCAAGTCTTTTAGTTATACTTATGCAGTCTACTTTATTGACCTTGCATGATTGCATGACTTCATGAAATGGCTTGCTAAAATATCAACAGAATAATACTTTTAGACTTCTAATCATATTATTAATTAATCTACTTATTAATTTATCTAAACATAGTATTATTAATAACAACAGTACTTACCTAGTACTTTTAGGCTTACAAAGTACCTTATAAATATCTCATTTAATCCTTACAGAAAATATAGAAAATAGGTGCTATTATTATCCCCATTTCACACATTAGGGAACAGAGGTAAAAGTGACTTTCACAGGGACACAGCTAATAAGTGTCTCAGGTTAGATTTGAACTCAAGATTTTCTGACTTCAAGTCAGGAGCTCTTATCTACTGTGCCAGCATATAAAAAACAAAACCAAAAACCAGTAGTTGTCAAACCTGTTTAGCACTGGTTAAAAAAAAAGTAGATCACAGATAAAAAAAAAAAAGATTCAGAATCAATGGAACTTGGTAGTTCAAGTTTTAATAAACCAAAGAACTTGAACTACTTAGGGAAGGCTCCTTATATGACAAAAACTTGTGGGAAATCGGGAAAGCAGTTTTTCATACCCTTTTCCCCAAAATGGCATGTTATACCATATGCCAAAATATTATGCAAATATATATAAAACAAATGTAAAAGGACATATCATTAAAAAGAAAGACTGAAAGGAGATACCTTTTACAATAATAGCTAGGGCGATTGTTAATAATTAAGCAAGGGATGGAGGAAATATTAAAATAAAAATAGAAAATTCATACTATATGAAATTTTAAAGCTTTTGAACCGACAAAATCAATGCAGCTTGGATGAGGAAAATTTTCAATTGGGAAAAAAAATCTTTGCAGCAAATTTCTCTAATAAAAGTCTGATTTCCCATACATAAGGGATAATCAATGTATATGACTGTAAGAACCATTCTCCCAGTAGGTATGTAATTGAAGGAGATGAATGAAGTGTTCAAAAGGAATTGCAAACTTTCATATGAAAGGTTGAACTAAACTACTAAGTATAATCAAAACGCAAATTAGAATAACTCTGAGGTTTCACTTTACACCCAGCAGATTGGCAAAGATGAAAATAGTCAATGTTGAAGAGATTGTAGGAAAACAGGCATGCTGATACATTGTTGGTGCAACAGTTAATGGGTCCAAACATTATAGAAAACAATTTGTGACAACATAAGAAGTCACAAAAGTGTTCAAAGCCTTTGACCCAGAAACTGTATAGAAACCCAAGAGAGTTCAAACACTGAAAGAATGATTACGTAGAGCAAAATTTCTGTAAGAACACTTTTTATGGTAGCCAAAAACTGAAAATAAAGTAAGTGTCCATCTGTTGAGGAATGGATGATCATATTGTGTTACATGTAGGCAAGGGAATAATATTGTGTAGCAAGAAATTACAAATATCAGAAAATTGAAGGAATTGAAGGAAAATTGAGATGAATGGATACAGAGTGAGGTAAGCAGAACCACAGAAAACAATATACAAAATAGCTACTATAACGTGACTGAAAAGAACTCTAAAACAAAATTAAATCGTGTAGAAGTGAAATAAGTAAACATTTATTCAGCATTTTCTATGTACCAGACACTGTTGCGAAGTCCTGGAGATGCACAGAAAGGCAAACTGAGTCCCTGCTCTCAAGGAGTTTGCAGTGTAATTGGGTAGAGAACATGCAAAAAACTACGTACAAACAATATATTTTGTTGTTCAGTCATGTTTCTTTGCGACCGCATTTGGGATTTTCTTGGCAGAGATACTATAGTGATTTGCCATTTCCTTCTCCAACTTATTTTAGAAATGAGGAAACTGAGGCAAACAGGCTTACATGACTTGCCCAGGGCCACACAGCTGAGACAATATTTTAAGGCAGTATATAGGCAGGCTAAGTCAGAGACCATCAACTGAATGAAGGCACTAGCATTAAGGAGGTCAGGAAAGACAGAAGATGGGATTTTAGGTGGGATCTGAAGGAAGCCAGAGAAGCCAGATGGTGGAGAGGAGGAGGGAGAGAGTAGCAGGCATGACACAAAGCCAAAGAAAATGCCCAGTGGGGAAATGTAATGTCCCATGTGAGGAGAAGCAAGGAGGCCAGGGTAGTTGAACCATATATTACATGGGATGGAGTGTGTGAAAGGAGACCAGAAGTCTAGGAAAGGGACAATTTGTGAAGGAGCTCAAAAGCCAATAAAGGATTTTATTGGTAATTATTGTTACATATAATAACTATGTATTTTATTTCATATGTATATATAATGTGTATTATATAACATATAATAATATAATATATATTGTTATTATATAGTTGCTATATAAATGCTGACTATTTGCCATCATTATTATTGTGATTATTTATAGCTAGCATTTTATATAGCACCTACTATGTGTCAGGTATTCTGCTAAGTATTTTACAAACTATTTGGAATAACTTTCTTGTTGGTCTCTGTACCCCCAGCCTCTCCCCACTCTGGCCTATCTTCTACTCACCTGCCAATGTGAAGGTATGACCATGTGACCCACACACACACACACTCCATAAATCCCAAAGGCTGTCTATGAGCAGCAATGTGAGTGGCTAGCATTTATCAACCATTTTAAGGTGTCCAACAAATATCTCATTTTTTCCTTACAATTCTGGGGGAGTAGAAGCTACTATTTTCTCCATCTTACAAATGAAGAAACTAAGTCAGACAGCAGTTAAGTGACTTTCCCAGGACCTTACCACTAGTAAGTATCTGAGGCAGGATTTGAACTCAGGTCTTCCTGACCCCAGGTCCAGTTATTCACATAGCAGCCTTGGATGTAGTCATTTTTTTCTTTTTTTATCCTAAGGGAAATTCATGGGAGATGGGGAAGGAGGAATAGTGCCAAAAAATGGCTAAAAGAGTTAAAAGCAAAAGGCAATTTAAGTTAGGTAACTTGAACTCATCACCAGCAGCTAGGTGCTAGGAGTATAGTGAGAGAGGCACTAGCTCTAGATTGAGAGGACCTGAGTTCAAATTCTACCTCAGATGCTACCCCCATATGACTTTATACAAATCACTTCTCCTCCCTAAGCTTCACTTTCCTCTTCTGTAAAATGAAGGGGCAGAACCTATGGTTTTCCTTTTCATCTTGAGTATCAGCTCCTCAGATCAACTGATTTTGTTCCAGCCCTCTCAGCCCAAGGATCATTGTCCTTGTCAGAGAAAACAGAGACAAAATAAGAGTTAACCTTTCCTGTCTTCTCCTTGGTGTCCATTATTGCCCTGTCCACCCTCAGTAGTCTTCTGTTATCTTCCTGTAATTCTCAATTCTATTCTAGTTCTGTTCTCCTTGTTTGGCCTCCCAGAGGTGGCTGGACCAGGGTAGAGGACAACACCTTCTCTCCTGACCTGAATACTGAGCTTCTGTTTATACAACCTGAGATCACATTAGCCTTTTTGACTTTATGTCTAATGATTCTTTAAGTTTCTACATTCTCACAAATCAGATACCAATAGTAACGCACAATTGGGCCATGCTATAAAGCGCCTGAAGTCTTAGGCACCATTTTCATTGGCAATGAGGAAAGGAACATCTTACCACAGACTGTTAGTTCATTCTTAATTGTTAAAGCCAGTCCTTAACTCAGGTTGATGTTGACAGTGGGTAGAGAAGGCAGAAAGTCTTCTAACAGAGGAGGGACTAGGTGGTAGGCAGATTGTGGTTGAAAACAAGAAAGACACAGCAAATGAAAAGTCTTTGCCTTTCTCCCTGCTAGACTCCCTCACCACTGCCAGCTAGGGCTCTGGGATCTCTGATATAGACATCCCCAAGAGAGGACAGGAACAGCACCAAAGGAGTTCTCATAGCCAACAGTTACAACTGCTGTTGACCTTGGAACATTTCCCATCACTCAGCCCTCCAATGTACTCTGCCTAAGATGTGGGCAGCTAACAGCCCAGCCCAACAGATGAGACTTTCTCAAGGACACATACAACAAAAAGAAAACCAAAAAGGGAATTAATATAAGCACCACCACCACCCCGTCAGTGGAGCACACCACTGAAGAAGAGTTCTCCTCTGATTCTCTTGCCCTTCCTCATTCCAACCCATCAAGTTTTGCAGATGTAGAAATCAGGATCAATTTAGAGAACAGCCACCCCCAAGTCTGAGTCTGTAACCTCTCTGCTTTTATCCATAGTCTACAGCAGTGGTGTCAGATTCAAATATAAATGGGGACTGCTAGATCTTATGGAAAATCTCTGGTAGTTGCATATTGTCTTAAAAAAACAAATATTAGCATTATCTGTGTTTGATCATATTTTTATTTATTTTGTCAAATGTTTTCCAATTACATTTTAATCTAGTTCAGACTGTATATATCAGTGTCATGGGGGCATTTTGGACACCTAGTATGTTTGACATATCGGTTTTATAGGTAACCTCGGAATGAGAGAGGGACCAGTGCCCTAATAGCTGCCGCCTCTCTGATTGCTGTAACACTCCCTGTAAGATGAGTTAAACTTCCTTTATCCGTGGATGCTTTGGCACTCTGATGAAGCCTACAGACCCCTTCTCAGAAGCACATTTTTAAATGCATGCCATAAAATGCACAGGATCTCAAAGGAAACTGAAGGTTAGTGACAGTAATGGTGTATTGTTTTTCCCATCCAAGTTCACAGACTCCCTAAACCTATCAGCAGACCCCAGGTTAAGAACCCCTCACCTCACATTCACCTTGGGCATGTCCACCCTCAGTCAAAACGCTTTACTTTCAATCTCTACCATCACACCTGGAAGGCTGACCTTGTCCCTGCTTGGCCAGCATAGGGATGAAGTGCTTTGATCCCAGGGACAAGCCAGGTCACCATCCTCAGAATGTTGGTTTCATTGCAATTGCTAACATGATCTAGGCTTTCAGAAAAGTTGGAAGGAGGTTTCATATTAATCCTCAGGACAGAGGAAAAGGATGAGAAAAATCTACAGCCCTGCTTAATTAAAGACACCGTTCCTGGACAGGAGCCAGTGTGTATGACCTGGGCAGCGTCCTGGGCAGCACACTGGCATCAGGGCTTCCTTTCTGGGAGTAAAGGAGACTTCTTGGCACTGCCACCTTCTCATGGTGAGACCCTGAGCAGCAAACTTGAGCTCTCTGAACCTCAGTTTCCCTTATCTGTAAAACAAGGATAATATCTGCCCTGCTTATGTCACTTTTTTTCTTAGAACCAGATGAAATCATGGATTTGACAGTGCCTTTGCCATCATAAAATATTCTACCCCAGGGTCTCTTCACCTACCTTGTGCCATGGACCCTTTCTCAGAATTATGTTTTTAAATGCATAAAATATAATACAATGCCAAGGAAACCAATTATATTGAAATGCAGTTGTCAAAATATTTTTTTCCAAATTAGTTCACAGACTCCAAGCAAGGCCAAAAAAAAAAAAAAAAGCCACTAGCATTTATTAAGCACTTACTATAAGCCAAACCTGGACTGAATGCTGGACATACAAATAAAGGCAAAAAGAAGGACAGACCCTGCCCTCAAAAAGTTTACATTCTAATGGAGAAGACAACACAGAGAAGGAGCAAGGAGGTGGTTTTAAAAATCTAGAAAATCAGGAGCAGAGCTCGGAAGGGAAAGAAGATCATGGGGCTGAGTCCCCCCACAAAATGGAGGCCCCTGGGAAGAATTCACCAGCAGAAGAAGGGGGACTGGCTAGTAGAGGGATATTCTAGGATAAGAAGAGTTAAGAACTTACAAAATGTGAAGAATCTTTTTTAAAAATATGAATAAGTAAATCGTGTATTTATTATTTGTTAAATTATTTAAAGTTATGAATAGTGGGTTATTTATTATTATTTATTAAATTACTTTTAAAGTTATGAATAAGTAAACTAATTCATAGTCTCTCTCAAGCAGCTTACAAAATAATGAATGATATTTGGGATTTGATTCAATTCCCCTCAATTTAACGAGCATTTACTACAAGTCCAAGTATTCAAAGACAATGAAAATAGTCCTTGCACTCAAGGACTTACAGTCTATCAGATTTACAATCTATTGAGAATAGGCACAACAATAAATATTTGCTTTCTAAATATTTTGCGTGCACTTCTCTCTGTGATTGATGATTCTGTCCTTGGAATGCCATGTTCTTGAGGGCAAGGAATATTTCCTTTTGTCTCTTAGTATAGTGCCTGGCATATAATTCTCATTTAATCAGTGTTTGTTGATTGGTTTATTGATGAGTAGAAATAAGATATAGACCCAGTAAACACAAAGTGATCTGAAACAAATGGGGGTGAGGAACATTGAGTCAGGTGTGGCTTTGTGACCAAGGCAGTCCTTAAGATGAGCCTTGAGCTAAGGGCAAGAGGAAAAAGGCAAAGGTGAGGAGGCGAGGCATTCCAGTCATGATAAAAGTCTGTCCAAAGGCCTCAAGGCCAAAGATGGAATGCTGAGTCTGGGGAACCTGAGGCAAGCCAATTTGCCCAGAATGGGGATTAATATGAAATCAGTCTTTGGACATTTATTTTTCACAATTACATACAAAGACAATTTTTAATATTCAATTTTTTAAGATTTAGTTTCAAATTTTCTCCCTCCCTAAGATAGTAAGTGATTTTATGTGAGTTATGTATTGCAACCATATAAAACATATTAGTCATGTGAAAGAACAGACCAAAATAAAATGAAAAAATAAAGAATGTGAAAAATAGTATGCTTCAATCTGCATTCAGACTCCTATAGATCTTTCTCTGGAGGTAAACAGTTCTTTTCATCATGAATCCTTTGGAATTGTCTTGGATCAGTGAATTGCTGAGCCACTCACAATTGATCATCACAGAATATTGCTGTTACTGTATACAATGTTCTCCTGGTTCTGCTCATTTCACTTTGAATCAGTTCTTATACCTCCAGGTTTTTCTGAAATCAGTCTGCTTGTCATTTCATATAACACAATAGTATTCTCTTCTTATCATATACCACAACTTATTTAGCCATTTTCCAATTGATAGGCGTCCCTTCAATTTCCAATTCTTTGCCACCTTAAAAAAATTCTATAAATATTTTACACAGTGTCGCCCCCTTTTATGTTTTATCCCTTTAGTGTCTCAGTTTGATTGACCTTTGGGCATAGTTCCAAATTGCTCTCCAGAATGGTTGGATCATTTCACAACTCCACCAACAGGAATCAGTTGATTTTAAAGAGCTTTAAATATTTGTTTTTCCTTCAGCTTTGCCTGACCATTTCCTAGCTCAAGACTCCTCTTTAGTGTATTTCTATAGCAACCTTCTTTTTGGTTTCCCTTCCTTTAGCCTCAAGAAGCTTAATGGGTTCCCTAGTGCCCCCCACAGACAATATTCAAAGCTCTCTAAAAACAACTGAAGGATCACTACCAGAGACTGATGGGACAAGACAGAATATAATCTCTCCTGGCTTCACAACACCAGGCCACTGGAAAGTTCTCCAGCTTGGTCGAAAGTTTGTGTATAAGTAAATGCCTACTCCAAGAAACCAGAAACCTATTAGAGTTGCTGCTGTTCTAATGTAATGTAGGATACAGGGAATTGGGAACAAATTTTGTTTCAAAAGACAGAGCAAATCAAGGAGTCTCTCTCCATCCCAATCATAATGCCACTACTGTCTGAACCCCAACTGGCAGATTATATGAAACAGCAGCTTTGGCCAGGTGACTAACCTTCTCTGAGATAATCTAAAGAGGGGTAGCTAGGTGGTGCAGTGGCTAGAGCACAGCCTTGGAGTCAGGAGGACCTGAGTTCAATTCCAGCCTCAGGCACTTACTAGCTATGTGATCCTGGACAAGTCACTTAACAGATTGCCTCAAAAAATAATAACAATCTAAAGACTGACAGTGACTCTAATTAGGTTCTTTGAAACCTCTGTCTAGATCCAGCTGTCTTTGTGAGGACTTTGTGTGGTTTCTCAAGGTTTCTCCTGAGGCTTGTTTCTGTAGGGTGGCTTTAGTCCAGGTGCTCCCAAGATTTGATCCTGGGCTATCTAGAAGCAAGGGGAGGCAGAGGTAGATAAAGACAGAAAATTACACTGTAGGTGAGAGTGAGCTTACAAACACAGCTGCCCCTGCATCAAGGGTGGAATAGAGATCTAAGTTATAGGAGCTGAAATGATGAAGCCAGGGGGTTTAAGTGCACATTGACCTGTAGAGTAAAGCCCCCAAAGAGGAGTGGGCTGCACTAGAGGACTGTAATCCAGGTGGTGAATTCCTTGAGAAAGAAAGGAGAAAGATTCTTCTAACAGGCCAAAGGTCAGATCATAAGATGTCAGTTTAACATTAGAAGGAACCTCAGAAGCCATTCAGTCTAACCCTTTCACTTTACAGAGGAGGAAAACAAAGCACAGAATAGTTAAGCATTCAGGCTCATGCAACTAGTAAGTATCTGAGGTCAGACCTGAACCCAAGCCTTCCTGTGTCCTGTCTGGGATCCCATACTGCTTCCTTAAGGACGGTCAATCTCAAAGGCAAGGGGGAAGATGGGATGGAGAGGGAAGAGGTTAGTGAGAAGAGGGAGCAGAGGAACCCCTGGAAAGGGATGGGAAAAGGATAAATGTGCATCCCACTGCAAATGTGTGGTGAGGACAGTGGGAATGAACAAAGGGCAGGATGAGCATAGGGCTGGCTCCATCCAACTGGACGGTTACACTAAGTCAGTCTTTTGGGACGTGTTTTCACATGAAGCAATTGGAAAAGAGCCCTGTAAGCACATCGCAAGGACACATTGGCAGTGCCCACCATCAACCCTGCCACAAGTCACCAACCCTGGAGTTTACTTCTGGAATTCCCCCCAGGACTGGTAAGAATGAATCAGCTCATGTTAGACACATGGTATCAGAAAATGCACAATTTGTAACATAGGGTGCTGGGAAGCAGAAGACCCAGCTTTGCCACTGAGTGGGTGAGTGGCCTTCAGCAAATCACTGAATATCTCTGGGCCTTCATTTCTCCCTCTATGAAAGAGGGTGTGGCACTACATGATCTCATGGACAACTCCAACGTGCCCGTCCCTCCCAGCTCTGGCATCCTGTGTTCTAAGACCCTTTCCACTTCTAACTTTCTGTTTTCTTTTTCCCCTCTTTTTAAAATTAATGTGTATCAGGAGCTTTTGTTTTTACATGGCTTACATTTCCTCCTGCGTCTCTTCCCTTCTCCCTTTCCCTCATATAACAGAGTTGGGTTTTTTGTTTTGTTTTGTTTTGGGAGGGCAGGGTTTAAGGAAAGGGAAAAGAAGAGCAAAAATTAAGAAAATCGATCAGCACATCAAAAAAAATCTGACACATGCAGTATTAGACATTTATGATCTCCCTTCCCATCACATACACACACACACGCACACATGCACACACTCAGGAAGGAGGGCAGGTGTCTTCTCATATCTCTTTTTGGAAACCAATCTCATTCTTTTTCATTCTGTAATACTTGTCTTCAGTTGCCTGGGAGTTGCTTTCCATTTATGTTGTTTGACCCCTGGTGTGTATTGTCTTCCTGGCTCTGCTTAATTCACTTCCCATCAAGTCATGGAAGTCTTCCCAAACTCATAAAATGTAATATTAGCTAAAATTTATTGCATTTTTAATTATTTTATTAAATGTTTCCCAATTACATTTTAATCTCGTTCAGGCCACACTCAGGAGTATAATGGGTTCATAGGTCACATTTTGACACCTCTGTCTTACAGGACAGTAATATCCCCATCATTCCATTGTTTTTTATACAACTAGTTTAGCCTTTCACTAGTTGATGGGTATCTACTTGTTCCCACTTTTTTTGTTAACACAAAAAAAGAGCTTCCATTGCAGGTAGGGCCAAGATAATGGAGTAAAAGCAGGAACTTGGCTGAGCTCCCAAACCAACCACCTCCAATAACTGTAAAAATATGATTCTAAACCAATTTTAGAGCTACAGAACACAGAAAGTGACAGAGAGAAATAAATCTCCCTGAAGTCAGCCTGGCAGGCTGGGAGCCAAGAGCAATCCCACATGAGCCACGAGGGCCCAGACCCAGGGCAGCTCTGACCAGTGGCATAGACCAACCAGAGCAGACTTCAGGAGAGTGAATCACCAGCAGCTGTGGCAGTTTCCAGACTTCTCAACCCATAAATGCCAAACAGAGTAAAAGGTCAGTAGGGAACTCTATTGGAACTGGATAATGAAAGTGCCCAGTCTGGCTCCTGCCCCCAGGGTGAGAGGTGGTGGAGGCACTGCAACTACTACTGCTGCCATGTGGCTGCCTCCAGAGCTCCTGGCCTGCAGGACCATAGGGGGACCAAGCGACCATTCAGAGGGTAATCACTCTTGCTCTGACTGGCTTAGATCTGGGTCACAGTCTTGGGTGGTGGTCCTGGGGTGAAGAACACTAGCATGCCAGAGCTTGTTGAAGCTATAGAGAGGGTTCCCTCCTCAGACTTCTGACAAGTTCAAAAACCTCAGAATTTGGGGACACCGCTCTCTCCACTATGGAAACAGAGCTCTACTATGGCAAAGAGCTCAAAAGTCAAGTAATTGGCTAGCAAGTTAAGCAAGCAGAGGAAGTACATTCAGACCATAGAATCCTTTTCAGGGGACAAAAAGGATCAAAACATGGAACCAGAAGAAGTCAAAACTCCTGCATCAAAAGCTTCCAAGAAAAATATGAATTGGTTACAGGCCATAGAGGAGCTCAAGAAGGATCTTGAAAATCAAGTAAGAGAAGTAGAGGAAAAATTGGGAAGAGAAATGAGAATGATGCAAGAAAATCATGAAAAGAGAGTCAACAGCTAAAGGAGACCCAAAAAAATACTGAAGAAAATAACACCTTAAAAGATAGACTAACTCCAATGGCAAAAGAGGCCCAAAAAGCCAATGAGGAGAAGAATGCCTTAAAAAGTTGAACTGTCCATATGGTAAAGGAATTTCAAAAACTCACTAAAGAAAATAATTCCTTCAAAATTAGAATGAAGCAAATGTAAGCTAGTGACTTTATGAGAAATCAAGATACTATAAAACAGATCCAAACAAATGAAAAAAAATTAGAAGGCAATGTGAAATATCTCATTGGAAAAACCACTGACCTGGAAAATAGATCCAGGAGAGATCATTTTTAAAATTATTGGTTTACCTGAAAGCCATGATCAAAAAGAGAGCCTAGAAATCATCCTTCAAAAAATATTCCCGGAAAATTGCCCGGATATTCTAGAACCAGAGGGCAAAATAGAAATTGAAAGAATTCACTGATCTCCTCTTGGAAAAGATCTCAAAAAGAAAACTCCTAGGAATATTATAGCCAAATTCCAGTGTTCCCAGGTCAAGGAGAAAATATTACAAGCTGGCAGGAAGAAACAATTGGAGTGTTGTGGAAACACAATAAGGATAACACAAGATCTAGCAGCTTCTACATTAAGGGATAGAAGGGCTTGGAATATGATATACCAGAGGTCAAAGGGGATAGGATTAAAACCAAGAATCACCTACCCAGCAAAACTGAGTATAATGCTTCAGGGGAAAATATTATCATTCAATGAAATAGAGGACTTTCAAGTATTCTTGATGAAAATACCAGAGCTGAACAGAAAATTTGACTCTCAAATACAAGAAGCAAGAGAAGCATGAGAAGGTAAACAGGAAAAAGAAATCATAAGGAACTTATTAAAGTTGAACTATTTACATTCCTACATGGAAAAATGATAATTGTAACTCATGAGACTTTTCTCAGTATGAGGATAGTTGAAGGGAATATATGTGTATGTATACATATATATGGATGTATACATCCATATATATGTTTGTATAGAAGGGTGTAAGTGTGTATAAATACATATGTGAATGTGTGTATATATATATATATGTACATATACACATAGAGGGTAAGGATCAGTTGAATAGGAAGGGATGATATCTAAAAAATAAAATTATGAGCTAAAGAGGAATATAATGGGAGGAGAAAGGGAAAGATAGTATAGGGTAAGTTATCTCATATAAAAGAGACAAGAGAAAATTGTTACAGTGGAGGGGAAGAGCATGAAGGTGCAAGGGAATGGGTCAACTTTACTCTCATTGAATTTGGCTTGAGGAAGGAATAACATACACACTCAGTTGGGTATCTTACCTTACAGGAAAATAGGGGGGAAGGGGATAAGAGGGGTGATGATAGAAGGGAGAGCAGATTGGGGGAAAGCATAGTTAGAAGCAAACATTTTTGAAAAGGGACAGGGTCAAAGGAGAAAAAAGAATAAGTGGGGGGTGGGATAGGATGGAGGGAAATATATTTTGTCTTTCACAATATAACTACTATGGAAAGATTTTGTGTAACTACACATGTACAACTTATACTCAATTGCTTCTCTTCCCAGTGGGGATGGGTGAGGAGGGAAGAATGGAAAGAATCTGGAAGTCAAAGTTTTAAAAATAAATGTTAATATTTTTTTACATGCAACCGGGAAATAAGATAGAAGGCACTGGGTATAGAAATCCATCTTGCCCTACTAGAAAGTGGGGGAGGATGGGGGGGATATAAGAGAGCAGATTGGGGAAGGGGTATTCAGTAGGTTTGCTATCTTGGGGTAGGGGTAGGAAGAAAATTTGTAACTCAAAATCTTGTGGAAATGAATGTTGAAAACTAAAAATAAATAAATAAATAAAATATTTTTAAAAATAAAGTTGCCATAAATGTTGTGGTGGGGGGATGTATGCATGTAAGTGTGGGATGTGACCTTTTTTTTATCAGTGACACTCTTGGGACATGTGCCTAGCAGTAGATCAAAGAGGATCACTTTATTTGTTTAATTCCAACTTGTTTTCCAATTGTACTAATTTACAGTTTCACTGGTAATACATCATTGTGCCTATCTTTCCACAATCTCTCCAGCATTAACTGTTTGCATCAGTGGATGTCTTTATGATTTTCTGGGTTTCAGATAAAAGCTCAGAGCTGTTTTGATCTAAACTTCTCTTATTATTAGTGATTTTAGAGTATTGTTTCATAGGGCTGTTAATATTTTGCAATATTCCTCTTGAGAACTGTTTGTTCATATCCTTTGACTACTCACCCTGTATTTGGTCTTATATATTTTTATTAGTTGTCCAATATATTTTGAATACCAAGCCATTATCTAGGATATTTAATATAAAGGTTTTTTCCCCAGCCTATCACTTCCTTTCTTATCTTAGATGCATTAGTTTTGTTTATACAAAAGCCTTTCAATTTTATGCAATGAAAATTATCTATTTTATCTTTCGTAATTGCCTCCATCCCTTGTTTGGTTAAGAATTCATCATCTGCCCATAAATTCCTATTTTCTAATGTCTCTCCCTGATGTGACCTTGTGTGTTCTAACATTGTGTTCTAAAGTCCTCCTACCTCTAAAATTCTGTGTTCTAAAGTCCATCTCAGTTCCGACATTGTAAATTCTAAGGTCCCTCCCAGTCCTACCTTTGTTTTAAATTCTAATTTGTTTCTTGTTTGGAGTCGGGGGTTGGAGGAAGAAGGCAGAAGGCAGCAAAGATTATTCTTCTCTCTACAGGCAGTTTCTAATACCCAAGGTTTTAAAAGCTTAAGGCCTTCAAATGGGATTCCAGCTTCATCCTTCTTTCCTTCACTCCTAGAGGAACCCTGAGTCCATGAGGCCATCTTGGCTTTGAGGGAAGCCTGGATAGCCCCTTCAACATCACCCCAGCTTGTGTCCAGGGCTAATGACGAGCACCAGGCTGGCCAATTAGTCTCATTAGCCTTTCTAATTTGGTACCAGCTGCATTCTTTCTGGACAAGGAACCTTTCATAAGATGTTATAAGTGGGGGGGCAGAGTGGGAAGCTAGATGTTTTAGGGTTATTAGGTCATAAACATAGGATATTGATGTCAAAAGTAATTTCGTAGAACTCTTGTGTTATAAAGGAAGGATCATTAGTAAATTAATGAATTACCCTTCTGTTTTCACTACCAGTCTGAGAATTAATGATGGTTATAAATACACCTCCATTCCTTGATCAGAGGTGTTGGCATGTAAAAAATATGGAGCTGACCTTGGCTTTGAGAACTCTAAAGTAACTTAGCAATCATCTAATAAAGCACATAAAAATGTTGGCTGACTAACCAATCTAGTCCAACCCTCTTAACTTACAGGTGAAGGAACTGAGGCCCAGGAAGACAAAGTGAGGTCACTTTTCCGGAGGTCACTCTACTAGTTAGCAAAAGGGTCGTGATTGAAACCCCAGATAGGCAGATCCCTGATCCTGGACTCTCCACAATTTACCTGCTTCTTGGCTGTCGAATTTGGTATAATTCAAAAACCCTGGACCTGGAGTCAGAAAATGTGGCTTGGAATCCTCACTTTACCTATTAATAGCCTAAGAAGAATGTATGCCCCTTGAGGGTCAAAACAGCTTTTTTTTTCATCCTTATATTCCTGATGCCTAGCACCTTGCAATGGTAGCCCCATAGTTGATATTTTTAAATTGAGTTGAATTGAATCAGGGAGTTGGGGATGTTTATCAGGGTCAGGATGTGAGATTTGTCTTCAGATATTTAAAGCATCACATGGGAGTCTTCTTTTGCTTGGACCCAAAGGAGACTGGAACAATGGAGGGTGGAGAGGCCAAGAAGCAAATCTGGTCTCCATGCAAGAAAGACTTTGTAACAATAAGAGGTGTCCAAAGGGGAAATGGGCTGCCTCTGAGATTGACAAGGTCCTCATCACTCTTGGTCTTCAAGGGAAGGCTGGACAACCGTCTGCTTGAGAATGCCATACTGGGTATTCTTGTTCATGTAAGGGTTAGATTCTGTGATTCCTTGAATCAAGCAAAAATTCCTTTTGGTAATTAAACAGGCTTTCAAGGAATGGAGAAGACTCCAGGGGTCTAGAAATCTTAACTTGTATTTTTTTTCCCTGTGGGAAAAGATATCCTCATATGATCTAATCTGTCCAACAGCTCTGTGAAATGGAGAATACCCATATCCCTACCCCATTTCTCAGACAGGCAAAATGAGGAATAGCAAACTTAACTAACTTCCCCCTGGTCACAGCAGATCTGCTGAAACTGGCACTACAGTATAATCCTAAGATCCCAAGAGCTTGAAAGGACTTTGAAGTTCTTTGAATTCAAACCTCTCAGCCTTACCAAAGAGAGGGCAACACACTTCTTTAGCACCTTTATGAGCAAGACAGTGAAAATACACAGACAAAAAGGAAACAGCCCCTGCCCTTGAGGTTCCATTCTACTGGAGGATTATAAGGTGTACACAGATATTAACAATAACGATAATAGTTTACCAAACTAGTATAGGAAGCTCTCAATGAGAAAATGCCTTTTACCACTGCAGGTCCATAACTGCTTTTCAATTTATATTGTTGGAGAGTTGTTGCCTGGGACCCTGGTGATTTGCCCATGGTCATAGAGCCAATATGTGTCAGCGGTTAGACTCCAACGCAGGTCTTTCTTCCTTCCTCTGGGGTTATCTCATATTGGCTATGCACTGCCTGTCATTTGAGTTTTTCCAAATCACGTTCATACATTATTTCCTTACAACTACCTTGTTTGGAAGGCATTAATATTTCCCCCTTTTACAGATGAGAAAACTGAGTATCAGAAAGTTTAAGTGACTTGCTCATGGTCATCGAGCCAGTAAGTGTCTAAGGAAGCATCTTTCTGACTCTCCAGTCCAGAGCTTCTTTCTATTAAACTAGAAGATGAACTACAAAGTATATTTGAAGGAAATCCAAGGTAATTGGATTCCAAAGAAGAGAAGGAACCATAATAATAAGGCTGGATGGATAAGCATGAATTTTTGCCAACCCTAGCAAAGAGTCATCCAGCTTCTCCTTAAATACCTCCAGAGTCAGGCAAC
Source organism: Gymnobelideus leadbeateri (assembly GCA_011680675.1). Taxonomy (NCBI): domain Eukaryota; kingdom Metazoa; phylum Chordata; class Mammalia; order Diprotodontia; family Petauridae; genus Gymnobelideus; species Gymnobelideus leadbeateri. The sequence continues at coordinate 344,156 of WOXC01008095.1, forward strand.
TCATTACTTCTTCCTTTCCTAAAGAGTGTGCTGAAGGGATTTGCATTTGACCTGTCCCTACCTATCTGCATTTTCTAGAAGAGATGTGAAAATGAAATGAAAATACTAACCAGCCCAAAGATTGTTGTTTCTCCCCACAGTATTAAAGGCAGAAGACAGCACCCTGGTAGCTGCCTGGGAACCGAGAGCTCGATTCTTTGGTAGCTTATGTAACAAACCATATGGACCTTGACGCTCTTATGTAATCCAGAAAAGATAACAAGAGGCAGTTTAACAACAACCCCAAAACACAAAGCACTTTCACAACAGACCACCATATGTTCTAGTGTTCCCTGACAGAGACCATCCCAACTCCTACTCCCTCGCCCACGTGGATCTTCGCCACAAAAACAGTTTTATTACCAAGCACTTTTTTTTCAAATGGTGACAACTTTAAAAAACAAAGAAAGACCATCTGAACTCCTCTGTGAAGAAATCAGAGTCCCAGCCAGAGGCCTGGAAAAAACTAGAACACTGAGGTAAAAGTCAGAGCCCCTGGGTTCAAATCTACACTGTGGGTAGAGGTCTAGACCTGCAGTCAGGAAGACAGGGCTCAGATCAGACTTCTGTAACAAGATGGGCAACCACTTATCTGTCTTGGGCCTGTGTTTCTTCTTGTAAAACAGAGAAGAGAACACCTGCAGTCCTTACCTCGCAGGGTTGGTTGTTGGTTCTAATGAGTTGGTGTACCCAAAGTGCTTTGCAGTCTTTTGAAATAGCATCTATAACTCAAAAACTCAAGTGGACAATGTTTGGGACCAGGATCTCATGATCTATAAGTGCCACGAGTCAAGATAACGTTGCTAGATTTCCCAAAGCTGGACGATTTGGAGGCTCCTTCTGATCCTTTTTTTTTTACCATATTGTCACTGTCACCATCACCAAAGAATTTGTTGGGGGCTGGGCTCACACAGGACTAAAGGACTCTTTGTATGCTGTTATATGGCAGTAAAACTTGGCACACCATGGTCCCTGGAGAGCTAAAGATAACTATCACACATAGGGCAATGGAAAGGAAGATGGTGGGTGAGACCAGGCTGCAACATATAACCAGCAAAACACTCAAAAGAAGAATGGATTTGAGTTTGAATCCTGTCTCCAATACTAGCTATGTGATCCTGACTCACTTTTTTCATCTGTGAAGCAGAGATAATGATAGCCCCTACCACCTATGATTATTGTGAGGAATAAGTGAAGTAGTAAATATATGTCAAGCAAACCATTATAAGAATGGCTTATTCCAATTACAAGGGAAGTCATGGAGAATCGAATGGCAGAAAGATAAGAGCTTTTCCTATGTTGAGAGCAAAGGATGGCAGATGGGTGCATGGCCAGAGTGTCCTGCTAGTACTCTCTTTATGTTGGAGCCCCAGGGAAAGACTCCAGCACTTTGGGCTTACCATCCCACCCCTCTGTTGCAAACTTTGGGTTGAGGCAGACTGTTTGATCAGGCATGGATGGGTTGCAAACTGTGTTTTTGGAGGGACATCTTAAATTGTTGAGATCATGGACCCACTGTTGATTCTGAGTGTTTCTGTGGATTGTCATGCCTAAAGAATTGATCACCAAGCATCCAGACTCAGTGTTGGGCTTCTCGTTAGCTAAGCTGGTCCTCATGAGGCAGGCACAGCTCTTTAGGGAATCACATTTGAAAACTTTCCTGGTATGATGGAGTTGAATATGGCCAAGCTTGGGCTGTGGTGGCATAGCCTTGGAGAGTCCAGGGTCCAACACACACACACACACACACACACACACACACACAACACATACACCCCTGTGATGAGCCATCTGAGTAGAACTTTACCAGTGATTATTAATGTGAAAATAGGGAGGCAGTGGATTCCAGTGGAAGGAGTGGTGAATTCGAATTCTGACAACCAGAATTCAAATCCTGAATTTATCCCCTGTGTGACTTTGATCAAATCACAGCCTCTCTGGGCCTCAGTTTCCTTAATCATATAGTTGAGGTTTGATTAGAAGACTCCAAATGGCCCTTCCATCTCTAAATCTAAAAAGAGATGTGATTTAACTAGGAGATATTAAAGTTGCTTCCAGCTCAAATCCAATAATTCCATGAACCTACTAGGAGATTGACACTGCCCTCCCTTTCTTACTCTTCATCTTCCTTGACTTCTGCTTTTGACCCTGTTGGCTATCCCCTTCTTCCTGAGCTTAGCTTCTCCCCTGTTTCCATGATGCATCACTCTCCCGGGTCTCCTCCAAATCTCTCATTGTCCTTCTGGTGCAATGCCATGGCCCTTCCTTCTCCTACCCTATAAATTTTTGGATTGCCCAAGATCCTGACTTCAGTTTTCTTCTGCTCCTCTACATCCTCTCCCTCAGCTATCCCTCAGCGCTTGCCCCAGTTGTGATGACTTCCAAATCTGGGCATCTCCTCTTGAATTTATCACCATCATCCCAAACACATTCATCAATTTTCTCCAAAACTCTCCTCCCTCCTGACTTCCTCTCTGTTGATGGCCCCACCATCCTCTGGGTGTTACATCAGCTATTACACAAACACCATGAGTTCCCCAGGCTTAAATCCTCAGAGCCATCCATCATTCCTTCCCCTCCCTCCACCTCACAGAGGCAGCTGCTCAGTCTGTGAAGTAGGATCCTCCTGAACTCTGCTTTCCTTCCCATTCTCATTGCCACAGTCCTCATTCAGGTCCTCATTCATTCACTCCTGTATGAAAGGAGCCTCCTCATTAGTCTCCCTGCCTCCAATCTCCTTCCTTCTCCAAGTCATCCTGCACACAAGTAGAATCAATCAACAAGCATTTAGTAAACACGGTGCTAAGTTATGAAGAAAAAGCAAGAACAGCCCCTGCCCTCAAGGAACTTACATTTTAATAGGAGAGACAACACATAAAAACCAGGTATGGACAGATTTATACAGGGTAAATGGAAGATAATCCCAAAGGGAAAGGCAGCTACTGGGGGAACCAGGAAAGTCCTCCTGCAGAATGTGGGCTTTGGGCGGAGTTTTGAGGGAAGAAAGGGATTCTAAGATGTAGAGGAGGAGAAGGAGCACATCCGAGTCCTTCAAGGAGCTCATTCATACACAGATTGCTTAGTGAGTCCGCATTGCCTCTCGAATGAAGTCCAGCTTCCTTAGCCTAGCCTTCAAGGCCCTCCACCTCTCCTCTGCCCTTGTCTCTTATTGTCTTACTTGAGCCCTCTGCTCCAAATGGGCCCCCTCACCATATTCAGTCTACAGCTTGCTCTTTCCTGCATCAACACATTGGCTAACCTGTATTCCCCCTGCCCGATGGCTCCCCCCCAACTTTGTGTACCCAGAATCTAGGCCTACCTCAAGATCAACCTATTGCCTGCTCTAGAAAATCCTCCCCAACCCGTTTAGCCAAAAAGCGGCGTCTCCTTCCTTTATCTATGAAGATCTTCAGTTTTGCTGTCCCCCGGCCCTTAGCATGACCTGCCTCTGGTCAGAGCTCTCCGGCTGTACTGGGCAGCTTATGATGGTCTTTCTTCATGCCAAGGGGGAGGAGGAGCATGAGGAATGCCAAGGTTGTCATCCCCACTGACATAAAGGGGAAAACGAGGCTCAACGCTCTCTGTCCTCTGTGCCACCTCTCTGGGGAAATTCTAAGAGAAGGGATGGGGAGAAGAGAATACAAAGCCACAGATTTTGAGACCTCTGGGAAGGTCATTTAATCCAACCATACACACACAAACATTTTACAGAGAAGGAAACTGAAGCTGAGCAAGGGCAGTCATGCCCATGCCCCCTCATGCCAAATCCGAGAAAGACAAAACTCTACGAGGCTGAGCTCTGGGTTTGAGCCTCACTTGGATTTCTAGCATCACTTTCTTTCCCTTCTTTTTTTTTCTTTTTTTCTCTTTCAACAGCAGAACAACTCGTGATCTCCATCTTCACAACACACTGCAACAAGCTGCTTGCCAGTATGACTAAAACTACCCACCAGGAAGCTTTGTAAAGTCCAAACAGGAAAAAAAAAGTATATCTAGGAATCTTGGAACACAGGGGAGTGCCTGGTGAAAGTGGGGCCTGTAATGAGAAGTTCAATAGCCGGGGTTCACATCTGACTCATCCCATCCTCTGCTGTTGTTCGGCCTTCGGTAGAGAACCAGTGACGTCAGGAGGGTGATGTCTCAGCTTGCGCATGAGTTGGATTTAAGTGAGGCAGGGCCCTGCAAAGTCGTCAGCCTCACTCCCTCCTCCAGAATCACTGGAGTCCAGTGGCAGGACAAAAGTCCTGCTGGCGATGCTGGCGATGACCCAGCATCCTCTGAGGAGCTGACCCTGAAATCAAGCTGGCCCGAGCCCCTTGCAACCCAGGAACCCTGGAGCAAAGAGACTTGTCAGCCAGTATTGGATACTGAGCGAGTCATGGACCTCGGGTGGTTCTGGAGCCCTAAACAAGACCCTCATAGTTCCCCTTAATTCTGTGGCAAGCTTAAATTAATGCCTTTCCTCCTGCATATTTTGGGGGACCCCAGTCCCCCTGTCACCCTGTCACTTATTTTGGATCTCCCTACTTCTGGACCCTTTTTATTTTCTCTCTCTCTCTCTCTCTCTCTCTCTCTCTCTCTCTCTCTCTCTCTCTCTCTGTGTGTGTGTGTGTGTGTGTGTGTGTGTGTGTGTGTGTGTCATCCTTCACATCAGGTTATGTTGAAAACTGCCTAAAGTCTAATGCACAGAATATACCAAAAAGCTGGACAATGAGCTCTGTGTCACAAGAGCGGCAACTACAAATTGGGTTCAGATCCTTCCACTGAGATTTACTTCCTTTCACCTAGGGAAAATCACTTAAATCTCTGAGTCTTGGCTTCCTTAACTATAAAATGGGTGGGGGCAGAGTTCTTTCAAACCTAGCTATGACATTCATTGTTCTATGATCCCATGATTCTTTAAAGAGATACCTAACAATGTCCCTATTCCAATTTCCTTTCTTTGTCTTTCCCTTAAAGGGCAAATGAAACGAATATGCCCATGTTGTGTCTGACTAATACCAATGAGAATTATTATATTTTTGGTTAGCAGAAATATGTTTTTGAAATCAATAATCCCTCATCCATTTCCTGAAACACAGAGAAAGAATTTTCCAATACATTGATTAGGCTTTTAGATTTGAATATGGTTTTCACATCTGCTTTTCAAAAGTCAGGTACCAAAGCTTAATAAATTAATATGGTACTTTCTAGTCCTTCTAAAGGAAAAAAAATCTCCCAAACACATATAAAAAAAGGAGTATCACCTAATAAAAACCCTGGCAGAGTGTCCCAAAATCTAATTTCTTTCTTCATCTTCACAATCACAGATCATAGATTGCTGTACTCAAAAAATTTGTAGCTAAGTTAGAACCATACAATGTCAGAGCATAAAGCATAGAATGCTCTGACTGGAAGGACCCTCAGAGCACAAGATGGTAGAACATCCAACAAAGACTATCAGAGGGAAAAGATGCTTTGAAACCTAAATATTCAAAGCAAAAAGGGACTGGGATGTCTGCAATGGAAAAGACCGTGCAACAGAGGATTGTTATAGCTGAGAGACTTTAGAACATAATGTCAGAGTTAGAAAGGAACTTAGATCAGATAATGTTGGGGGCAGAAGGAAGGAAGGGAGGGAAGGAGGGAAGTAGGGAGGGAGGGAAGGAAGGATGGAGGGAGGGAGGAAGGGAGGGAAAGAGGAAGGAAGGAGAGAAAGAGGGAAGAACAGAGTATAGGAAGGAGGAAAGGAAGAAAATAGGAAGGGAGGGACAAGAGACCAGGGAGAAGAGAAGGAAGAAAAGAAGGGAGGATGGAAAGAAGGAAGTAAGGAGAAAGCAAGCAGTTATTAAGTGCCTCCTATATGTCAGGCACTATTTTAAGAGTTTTACAAACCTCATGATGGTCCTGAGAGGTACATGCTCTTAATATCCCCATTTTGCAATTGAGGAGACAGAGGCATACAGGGGTTAAGTGACTTGCCCAGGGTCACTCAGCTAATAAGTGTCTGAGACTAGATTTGAATTCAGGTCTTCTTGACTCTAGGCCAAGTGCTCTGTGCACTCTAGTGCTTCCTAATTGCCAGATGACCTTCCAGCTCTAAATCTCTATTCCTGTGACCCTAATCCTTCCTCCTTTGGGCAATGCTTCAGAGATGTGAAGGCTGCCATTGTGCCCCACCCACATTTTCCCTTCTGCTAGTGTCCTCACCATCCCAACTGCCCTCTCCCAGACATGCACCATCGAGCCAATGTCCTTCCTAAAATGTGATGTACAAAACAGAAGCCAGTCCTCTGCATGGAGTCTGACCATGACAGAGATGAGCTCCTTGGTTCTAGACTCCCCCTGCCTTTTAATGAAACTCAAAACAGTAATTAACTCTTTTACTGCCATTTCATTCTACTTATACTTGCTAAGCTTGTGGTCCATTAAAATTCACAGATCTTTTTCACAATAGGACCTGAGGCCCAGAGGGGTTGTGACTTCCCCAAGAATCTTAGAGACCATTGAACAGTATTAGAGACTGGGGCCAGGATTAATATCTACAGCCTTTAAAATCACCAGAGTAGTCGATTGCCCTTGTTCAATCCGAACTACTTAATGATTAAGACAAACAGTTTTGAATGAGCCCATCAAAGAACCATATAATTCTAAAACTCTAAGGTAAAGTGCCCAAGGTGACATCAAAAAAATTACGATGATGACACAGTGTTATCAAAGCAGTTCACATATATGCTATTTGATACTCGGAACTGCTCTGTGATGTAGAGATCATAGACGTTATTTCCTTCATTTTAAATGTTGGCCAGAAGGTAAAAGAAATCAAGAGACTGGCACTGAATCAGCCAGTTTGTAAGCATCTGGGGTGGAATTTGAACTTAAGTCTTCCTGAGGCCAACATTCTAACAAGGCCTCTGTCTCCTCTGTCTATACCCCCCACCCCAGTTCTTGAGCTGGATAAAGGCGAGCAAGACTCCTGAGAAATGCTGGGATTGGTACAAAGTTCCAAAGATAAGGAAGATGAAAATGGGGAGAAGAAATAGGGTGTCGTCATTTCTCATTGGTTTGTTTGGTTTTTGTTTTTTTTCCTGTTATTCCAACCACTCCACTGCCACCAGCCGGCTAAATGATCTGAGCAAGTCCTTAAACCTCTGTTTATCTTCTTTTTAAAAAAATCTGTAAAACGGAGATATTACATTCCCCACAAACCTTAAAATGCTGTTAGTCTATAATGAACAGTCCCATATTGAAGCCTTTTGAAAAGCTCAAGACACCATAGAGATAAAAGAATCTGGCCAGGGCTAAGTATTTACACATTCAACCTACCTTGGGGGTTGGGCAGCTGCTAAGATGGAGACCAAGGCTGGTGGAGACGACAGAGGGGTCATTTGTTAGTCCGATCAATGCAGTTTTGTCTCTAGTTACTGAAGAATAATGACCAATAACATCTGAATGAACATTTTCTTCAAATCCTTTCCAGGCCTGACAAGACAGTACCACAGTCCATTTGTTTGGGGTTCACAGCAGTAAACAGTTGATCCTTTAGCCCTAAATCACCATCACCAACAGGTGGGTTCATTCTAGATTATAGTCTCTGCTGACCCTAGAGTTGCTGACCCAACAATGAGAGTCCTCTATTTACAGGAGAAAGAATTTGAAAATGTTAAGACTCTCAGGGCCCTTAGAACATAGAACAAAGGATGTGAGTTAGGGGGAGTTTTCAATACAAAATATTGGAGCATACAATGTTAGAGCTGTAGGGAACCTGAAAATATGGCATGTGAGAACATAGAACATGAGATGCCAGAGCTAGAAGAGGGCCCCAGAATATAGAACTTTAGTTCATAGAATGTCAGAGCTGAGGGGGACCTTAAAACATAGAAAATTAGAACAACAGAGTACCAGTGAACACAGAATACTAGGGGTGGAAGGAACATGAGAACACAGAATGTTAAAACATAGAACATGGAGCGTAAAAGCTAGAAAGAGACAAACAGAGGAAAAGACAAAGCAGGAAGTTAGCATAAAATGGAACCTCAGATTTGGAAGGTCCTTGAGAACACAGAAAGTTAGAACTGGGAGGAACCCCTGAAAACAGATAAGAACATAGGATGTTTGACCTAGAAGGCACCTTGAAGAGAATCTATTTCAACCCCTTAATTTTAATAAAGAAGAAACTGAATTGTAGAGATGTGACTTTCCAGAGGTCTCCTGATTTCCAGTGCAGGACTCTTTCTACTGCACAAAGAATCTTATGTTTAATTTGACATCTCTTCCCTGGTGCAGATTGCAACTCTCCACATTCTAGTAATATTTAAGGCTGCTGAGGCAGAAAAATCTTCACATTGTGGGTACATTGTCAGGTAGATTGTTTTTCAGAAAACAGATATAAAACTTGTCATCTGCCCATCTTGGTGGGATCAGCAAGGTTTCGAGTTTTATTGGCATAGCCATTGAGAAGGCTCACCCCAGTCTCATACCCTGTAGCCCTTCCTCTGATTTCCTGATTCTTCCCAGAATCTCCATTTTAAGGAAAGCACCTTGGCCAGGCATGTCTTCCATTGCTCTCATACCCCACTCCTGACTCTCCAGACTCTACTTTGTCTCTCTTGTAGGTACCTTCCTCCTTCTCCAGTGGTTCCCCTACTTTTCAGCTCCCTTTTGGGTATGGTCTTCCCCCATTAGAATCTAAGTTCCTTGAGGGCAGGGATTGGCTTTCTTTTTGTTTGTATTTGGTTCCCTAGATGCTTAGCACAGTGTCCAATAGGTGCTTAATAAGTGTTTGTTGATTTGACCCATACTTCACAAGTATTTCCTTCAAGAAAAGAATTAGAAGATGCTGGCTCTGGTGAGTACTAGTAATACAATTTTTAAAATGCAATTGACTATATTTTAACAGTCAGGAAATGACTCATCAATGATGTGGGAGTCTTTTCTGTGTCAGCTGCCTGTGTACAGTCAGACCCCCAACTTGGTAGAGCAATGATCAAAAGAAATATAAAGTTGGAAGAAAGAATAAAAATTGTGAGGGGAGTGCAACATGCAATTAAAACAACTCAAACCTGGTCATTATAAAGTATTTATTGAGTTTGGGGAAATGGGATATGGACCAATCCAAAGACATGAACACTTAGTACAATTATTTCAGGCTGAATTTAGAGTGACAAGGACTGGACTGGTGATTTTACTTGTATAGGAAATTGTCTAGTGAGAAAACTTCTTCCATCAATAAAGATGACCACCTTCTCTGCAATTTATAATTTTAGAGAGTTGCCCAAAGCACTGAGAGGTTAAGTCAGTTTCCCATGGTCATACAGTCAAACTTCAAGTCAAGTCTTCTCCCTACAAAGTTGGTTCTTTATCTACTTTGCCATTTTGCTAAATGGATTTAACCAGATCAAATCAATTTTGAAAATGAGGACACCAAAATATTATAAAAACCACGGTGGTCAGCAAACACTTGGCTTCTTGGCCAAGAAGAGAGATATGGCAACCAATGGCAATAGCCCTTTGTACTATATGCTTATTTGTACTTATATGCTTAAAGCCACATGGGAAAGGACCATTAGGAGGACTTTCATAAAACAAAGAGAAATCATGGAGAGGAAATCCAATTTAAAGAGTCTCCCAAGGCCAGTTTATCCTAAGGACATTTAAGGATGAAGGACAAGGAAAAGACAAAAGATTGAAAAGCTCTGCAAAGATTTTTAGAACAAACTTCTATTTTCTTCCCAAGGACAATAGGACCTCCACACTGAGACTCTCATATCACTGTCCCTCATGTGCTTAGAGAAGAAATATAAATGGCATTCAAGAGAACCAAAATGGGAAAAGATAGATTAACAAAGCAGAGAAACATATTGGAGGTGACCTAGATGTGAGGGTATTGGGGTGAGGGGGTAACATTCAAAGTATTGTAAGTATGGGAAAATGTAGAAATCCTGGGGAAATCTTGAACTCTATTCCTCCCTACCCTCAAAGACAACCAAGGGGGCATCAATAACTATCAACCTATATACTTACTTTACCATTTAAATAAATTATTTGTGTCAATAATCTAGAAAAATAGATGATATAGATAGCTATGTAGACAGACAGACAGAAAGATAAAACAGGTAAGTAGGTAGGTGGGTGGGTGGGTTGGTAGATGGGTGGATGGATGGATGGATGGATGAATGGATGGATGGATGGATGGGTAGATGGGTGGATGGATGGGTGGGTGGATGGGTAGATCGGTGGATGGATGGATGGATGGATGGATGGATGGATGGATGGATGGATGGATAGAATATTTATTAAGTACTTATTATGTGCCAAACACTGTGCTAAACACAGAAGACACAAAGATTAGTCTAGGATTTAATACATGATAGACCATATCTTTTAACGTCACACAGTTGACTGAAAGATGTAGAGAATACAAGATCCCATTGTTGAGTGCTCAAAGGGTTGTGAATCAGTTTTAGAAATTCTCTCCTATAAAGTTACTACCGACAGCTGCCTACTCATCCTGTGGGACACTCATCGATGTCTTCCCAAATTTTGCCAGAGGATATACACCCCATGTGGTGGAGGATTTCCTCACTTCCCCCAAAGGTCTCCAAAAGGGCACCAGTGGAGCCCTCGGCATCCATCAGCTTGCTGTCCCTCGCTCTCCCCTTCTATCATAGCATTGTCCGATGACATCCTTAACTCCCCTTCTTTGGATGTCTTTTGGTTACATATTATAGCTTGCTCCCTCTCACCATGCACCATTCCACTGTCTTCTATGTGACATTCATCTCAAGCTTTTCAAAAGCATCAGATCTCAATGTCATTCAGCAGCACTAATGAAATATTTGTAATAAAAAGATAAACCTTTATTTTCCTGGGAAATTTTAGGTCCATAAAAGATCTTCAAGTTCCAGACTTCTCTCTTTCTCCTTTGCAACTTGGGGCCTGGCCCATTGTCCATCTGCATCTAAGATTCCATCATATTTATTATTTTTTACAATTAAAAACACACACATTTGATCCAATAGAATAAGACATGTCCTTTCAGTAAGATGGCTCATGTGTGCATCAAAGTTATTTAAGATTCCTCAAAAGTTACGCCAGAGACGACTTTGTCTGAAGATCATTCATGGCAGGCAACACATAAAACAGACACAAATGAGATGCTGGCTAAAGGGGTGTTTACCACTGTCATAGAAGAAATTTCAGTTGAATGGGGAGTCCCTGTGATTGGTATCGTCCTCGTGGATAGAGTACCAGGCCTGGAATTAGGAGAATTCATCTTTATTGAGTTCAAACCTGGTCTCAGACACTCACTAGCTATATGACCCTGAGCAAGTCCTGTTTGCCTCAATTTCCTCATCTGTCGAATGAGATGGAGAAGTAAATGGCAACCACTCCAGTATCTTTGCCAAGAAAATCCCAAATGGGGTTAGTCACAGAGAGTTGGACACAGCTTAAAAATGACTGAGCAAGCCCCTCTTGATTGCAAAGAACATTGTTGCGCTGATGGCAGCAAGCCCCACAGTGAGATCCAGAACCGCTCCAAAGAGTTGGGCCTAACTTTCCACCCAGGAAAAATGAAATGAACAAAGAATGCCTGTTGCTCAGAGTCAAGCCCATTTAGTGATTACACGTTGGATAAACACTGCCACATAGGCAAGTTGGGCCTGGAATTGGACAGGAAAAAGGGAACAACCTTTGCGAAACAACAGTTTCTTTTAATGACCCCAAGCTTCTTTGGGGGAGGGGGGGTAAAAGTCCATCTTCTATAATACCCATATTCTTTCCATGTTGTTTTAGGACTTCCAGACATGGAGCTTTTCAGTCTGTAAAGGACTGAAGATTGGTACCACCCAGAAAGACAATGAAGAGACGTATGGCAAGGGGAGAGCAGGCTGTAACCCATCAAAGAAATAAGTGAAACACAAAGAGGGCTGGTTACGTAGCACAAATGAAAGATAACTGGTTTAAAGTCAAAGTGTGCCTAGACATTTAATGTCAAGAGAAGCTGAGGAAGACACTTAAGATGGGTAGGCCCCCGAGGGCAAACTTATGGGATGTGGGCATGAATGGGTAGAAATCAGCATGAATTCAGAAGGGTCCTATCAACGAGAGCAGAAACTGGAAGAGCAGAGCTCTAGGCCTGGAAGGGACCTTACAGGTATTTTAGTCCAACTGCCTTATTCAGATGAGGAAACTGAGGCTTGGAGAGGTTAGGTGACAAGCCTAGAATCACACAGCCTAGATCTAAACTGAGGTTTTCTGACTCCAAATATAGCATTCTTCCCCCTTTGTTGCTGTTCAGCGGTTTCAGTCGTGTTCAACTCTTCCTGACCCCATTGGGGATTTTCTCAGTAAAGACACTGGAGAGGTTTGTTCAGCTCATTTGACAGATGAGGAAACTGAGGCAAACAGGGTGAAGTGACTTGCCCAGGGACACACAGCTAGCAAGTATCTGAGTCTGGATTTGAACTCAGGTCTTCCTGACTCCAGGCCCAGCCCTCTATCTATTGCACTACACAATGAATGTATGTGTATGTATATATGAACATATATATGTTTATTATATCCATGAATGTGTGCCATGTATGTGGGTTCATTTATGTATACATATATGTCATATTTAGATCTCTGTATACCTCCCCCAATCCTCAAAAAAAGCAGAATGTCTGGGGCGGCTAGGTGGCACAGTGAGTAGAGCGCCAGCCCTGGAGTCAGACGACCTGAGTTCGGATCCGGCCTCAGACACTTAACACAGACAAACAAAAACCTAGCAGTGTGACCTTGGGCAAGTTAGTTAACCCCAATTGCCCTCCAAAAAAAAAAAAAAGCAGAATGTCAGCTCCTTGTGGGCTGGCTGAATTAAATTGAATTCCATTGAATAAACCCTCTGTTTGCCCCCCAAGCTTCTCCCTGCTTCCTGGCTCAGACCCCACCTGGGACAACAGAACTTTAAGCTGCCAGAGGACAGGCCCCTTGCCAAAAGGGCAGGTTGACCAGCCAAGAGAGAACCCAGACACCCCATTAAGTAGCCACATGTCCCAAGGCCTGGCTGTGGACACTCACTGGACCCTGCTCACAGTCAGGCTTCTTCCCTGCCCTGATACAGCCCAACCCCACCCACTTATCAAAGCTGGAATCAGCACTCCACCCACAACCTGTCTCCTCTCTCACCTGAACTGGTGAGGAGCTAGTATCCTCCATTTGCCCTGAACTTGACCCTTCCCCTCCCTTTCCTTGGCTCAGAGCAACTTGACATCCAGACAGTCCTTCCTGTGTCATGGTCCACCCTAGTCTGGCAAGACTCAGACACAAAAACCCTCCTCATTAAGTAGTGAGCTCCCTGTCACTACAGGAAACCAAACAGGGGGCTGGGTGACCTCTGCTCAGGGTTGCTCAAGAGGGGTTTCTTTGGGGGAGGTGGAGGGGAAAGGGACTTAGACCACATAATTCAAAGGGCTTGTCCAGCCGGGCATCCAGAGGCCCCACCCTCTGCTGCCCTCCAGAACTGAGAGGCCCCACCTGCCCTTCCCCAGACACTTGGCCCAGCAGGCTCCTTCCAGACAGACACCCATCCACCACAGGTCCCCTGGGGATAATCCCTACTTACCCAGTATAATGCACACATGAGTCTCCTAACTTCAATTCAATTAAGTTCAACTCAGCATGTACTACTGGTCTCCCCCCTGTAAGACCTCATGCTGGGTCCTGAAGGTATAATGACAATAGAGAAATAATTCCTGCCCTCATGGGAGCTTGAGTACCCCTCCCAGTTGTACCAGGATTACACGGAGGAGGAGGAGGAGAAAGGGGAGGAAGAAGAGAAGGGGAAGAAGAGGAGAGGGAGGAGGAGGAAGAAGAAAAAGAGAGGGTGAGAAAGGGGAAGAAGAGAAAGGAAGACTAAGGGGAGGAAGAGGAGGAGGAGGACGGAGGAGGAAAGGGCAGAGGCCAGATGTCCTTATGGGGGCCCATTTTGACTAAAATAGAGAGTACATGAAGGGCAAGAACACAAAATTAAGACTAGAAAGGCAAGTGAATGTCACACAGTGAAGCAATCTCAATGCAGGGGTAGAGATGCAGCTGGGCACCATCGCAGACAGAGAGATGGGCTTGTCAGGAAGACCCGAGTTCAAAATCTTCCTCAAACATTCATTATGTGATTCTGTGCAAGTCATTTAATCTTTCATCTTCAGTGTCTTCATCTATAAAATGGAGAAAACAGTCCTAGTTAATCCCTGAGTTCTTGAGGAGGGGGTCGACTTGGGGACCTCGTGCCCAGACTCTCTCTGTGCACTCCTCCTGGTCCATTGAGGGGATCAATGACTTTCTCCTTGGGCCCACCATTTTGGGAAGGACCCCACCATGACTGGCTCACCCCTGGATTCTGCTTCCAAACTCCTCCTCCTTCTACTCTCCCTGGGTCCAGCCCTATTTCTTGGTCCCAGGGCATTTGTGGAGCATGGTAAATATTCCATTTATCTATCTGTCTATGTAACCTAGCTACTTCTGTGTTTTAGAAATATCAGGCTAGCAGCTGTTTGCATGATAGGCTGGAGAGAGATCAGAATGGAGAGCAGTTTGGAACCCATGGCCACTGAGTCCAGTAGAGATGAAGGACGCCTAAACCAGGCTGGTCATAGGGCTTAGGTCTTCACCACAGCATTGGTTCTATCTGTGTTCAGGCACTGAAGGTTATGCTGGGCTTGGAGTTTGAGGATCTGGGGTTTAGCCCTAGCTCTGCCATCTAGCACAGTATGGCCTTGAACAAGTGACTTCTCCTGGGCCTCTGTTTTCCCATCTGCAAAAACTGAGGGTTAGGGGCAGCTTGGTGGTACAGTGAGTAAGAGAGCTGGGCTTGGAGTTGGGATGACCCGAGATTGAAACCGGCCTCAGAAAATGAGCACCCACGCATAAATAATGACTGGCGTGTAACCTTGAGCAAGTTACTTAACCCCAATTGCTTTAAAAATAATAATAATAAAAATAAAATTAAAATTAAAAAAACTGAGGGTTGTACTAGCTGACCTCTGGACCCTGTGATCTCATGGACTCTGTACGAGTAGATCAATGTAGACCCTCACTCAGCGGGACCACTCCCACTCATCTTCTGGCATACTGATGCACCTCTTCCCATCAACAATCCATACAACATGATGAAGGCCTTCCTTGGGCCTCTCCATATTTCACCAATGTATATATCCATACTATCCATCAACATTGGCTCTCATTCCCAATATATGAATGACCAGCTAATATTTTTCCCTAGTTTTACATGTAGAATCATAGATTTGTGGAATCTTAACTGGAATAGACCTTGTTATGATCTAATCCCAACCCCTTTAGATTACAGATCAGAGGTAAAGGGAGCACAGAGAGTCCTGAAGTCTGAAAAACCCAGGTTCAAGGCCCACCTTGTACACACACTGCCTTGTGAACTTCAGGGCTCTGTGCAATCCCCAAGGACTATAAACAGCATTCAGGGACAGATGGAGTGTCCTCATGGATGAATCAATAAGATCACAGGTGTAGACCCATCCCCATCTCCCCCCAAATAAAATAATCTAGATCAAGAGTCTATATTACACATAGGACTGTTATGGGGATCGGTGGTGAAAATGAATAGGAAGCAATTTGCAATCCTGTAAGCCTTATTTAAAGGTCAGATATCACTACAAGGAAACAGAAACCCAAAGACAGAAAGTGACTTGTCTAAGGACACTCAGCTAGTGACAAAATCAGGATCATAGTCACAGAGTTTGGAGGGGGAATGGGGCTGGAAATCATCGATTTCACTACTTTTATTTTGAGATATAGAGGAAAAGTGACTTCCCCAAGGTCACACAGTACTTAGGGTGGCAGCAAATGTAGACTTTGGGACAAGGCAATCCCCCAAAACAGTGCTAAGACCAGGATAAAGAACCATCACTCAAATAACAAGCATTCATTAAGCACCTACTATATACTAGACTCTATATTGGTATGGTAAAAAGTCTTAACACCTGGTGCTCTCTCTCTCTCTCTCTCTCTCTCTCTCTCTCTCTCTCTTTCCCCCCCTCCCCTCCATGCATGCATACTCCCTCTAGCTATCGCTGATTTTCCTGTGATCCCTACAGATATCCTTAGACCCCTAAATTCTTGTGGGTGCATCCCTGAGCCCCTCATATCCCTTATGTTTAACTCTGCCGTGCCATAACCCACTCCAGGACACAGGGCCACACTTAAATCAGTGTTTAAATACTGGGACTAATAGTAGCTCAGTATGTTTTTGTCTTCCTTTTGGGGGGAGCCCAGTGCCCCAGTTGCCCCCACGCTTGTTTCTGATACCACAGAGGCCCAGCCCAGGGGATGGGGCAGCCTATTCACATGACCATTTTTGCCTGATAAACAAAAGATCTGAGAATGTTGAGGGGCTGCCCACCCCACCCCCCACTCCCCACACCACCATCCCCCTCCCCGCCCCTCGACCCCGGCTCTATCCCCATCCCCCACCTCCATCCTGCCCTGGAGTAGAGAGGATGGGATTTTCACAGCCAGCCTCTTTCCCAGTGTGGGTGGGTGGGTGAGTGGGCGGCACACACTAGGGAGTTGCCCCGCTATCTGTTGGGACAGCTCCCAGAGCACTCCTTTCTGCCCGGGTTTGTCCTGCTCCTGGCTGCTGCAGACTCCGAAACCAGTTCGACTCCAGCCTGGAGGAACAATTCAGCAGGAAGTGGCTACAGTGCTGGCCATATATGGGTCGAAAGAGAAGGGGTGGCCGGCTAGTCCCCACCCTCCTCCATGGCTGACGCTGCACCCTGGCTGGCTGCCCGCATCCCACCCAGGACAGCCCCATGGCCAGGTAGCCAGCTAGGGCTCAGCAACTGGGGAGGGTCCATGAGTCCGGGGCTTAGCAGAAAAGTGGCTGGAAATCAGAGGCAGAGTCCCCAAATGTAGTGTGCCCTGAGTGATGGCAGAGTCAGAGGTGGTTAGGGCAGGAAGAGACCTTAGAACATGGAATGTTGGAATTAAAAGGGACCTAAAAATCAGAGCTAGAAGGGAGGTTAGAGCATTGACTATTAGAACTGGAGAGGCTTAGAGCAGATTGTTAGAGCTCAGAACACAGAGCGTCAGAGCTGGAAGGGGTCATAGACCATAAGAATATCAGAGTGGGAAGCTGACCTCAGAATATCATATGTCCTCAAAAAAGTGGGGACAAGGAAAACCTATTTGTACAAAAATATTTCTAGCAGCTTTTTTTCATGGTGGCAAAGAATTGAAAATTGAGATGTCCATCAATTGGGGAATGGCTGAACAAGCTGTGGTATGTGATAATGATGGAATACTATTGTGCTGCATGAAATGACAAAGTGGATGATTAAAAAAACCTGGAAAGATTTACATGAACTGATGCAAAGCAGAACCAGAACATTGTACAGAATAACAGCCATGCTGTTCAATGAAGAATTGTGAATTATTTATCTATTCTCAGCAATACAGTGATCCAAGACAATCCCAAAGGACTAATGATAAAGCAGCCTATCTGCCTCCAGGGAAAGAACTGATAACTACCTGGATACAGAATGAAGCATGATGTTTTTCTTCCTTCTTTCTTCCTTTCTTTCTTTTCAAGCCTTCTTGTATAAAATGACTAATATGGAAATGTTTCACATGATTGCACATGTAAAACCTATACTGAATTGCTTACCATATCAAGGAGAGGGGAAGGGGAGGGAAGACTTGGAGGGATAGTATTTGGAACTCAGAACTTTTAAATGTTAAAAATTGCTTTAGCATGTAATTGGGGGGATTTTTTTAAAGCAATTGGGGTTAAGTAACTTGCTCAAGGTTACACGGCTAGTCATTATTTATGTGTGGGTGCTCATTTTCTGAGGCCGGATTCGATCTCGGGTCATCCCAACTCCGAGGCCGGCGCTCTTACTCACTGCGCCACCTAGCCGCCCCTTTTAGGGCAATTGGGGTCAAGTAACTTGCCCAAGGTCACACGGCTAGGTTTTTGTTTGTGTGGGTTAAGTGTCTGAGGCCGGATGGGAACTCAGGTCCTTCTGACTCCAGGGCCGGCGTACTACTCACTGCGCCACCTAGCTGCCCAGGGGGGATTTTTTTTATAAAGTCCTACTTAGAAATAGTGATTTGATATCTAAATGGTAAATCAGTTTATTTTGTGTATTTTAAGACTCAAATAAACATTTCCAAGTAATACTTCAAATTTAAAGGGAGAAAATAAATATAGTATGTCCAAGGTGGAAGGGGTTTTAGAACAGAGAATGTTAGAACTGGAAGGGCTATTAGAATATAGAATGTCAGGACACAGAGCAGGGAGGGGCCTTAGAGAGAGGGAAGTGATTAGTGTGTGAACCTAGCAGACATTTAGGAAGTATTTGCAGCCCTGATTTCACTGAGCCTCCCAGGAACCCACAGGATGAGTTTGGTTATTCCCTTTGTATCTTTACTTCTCTGTTTGCCTGGACCTGGGCTTTCAGGGGTGTCAGGAGCTCCCTCCTTGGCACCTGCTCTGTGGGACTAATTCACAGTCTTCGGGAGCTACCCAGGCCATTGAAAGGCTACATAAACCTTAGGGAAAAGTGAGCCCTAGCAGGGCTTTATTCCAGGTCCCAGGATCACCATATCCCCAAATCTCCAGATTAGGAGGGACATCAGAGGTCAGCGATAACCCAGCCCATCCAGGGCTCTTCTAAATAATAATCATTCAAGTGTATGTCGTGTTTAGGCTTTGCAAAGCAACTTTCAGATTTTATCTCACCTGGCTATCTCTCCGGGCATCCAGGTAATGTGCAGCTCTTACTGATGGGAAGGCCTGGGTTGTTGGAGGAGAAAGTTATGAAAGGTTATTTTTAACTAAGGATGACTAGAGGGAAAATTGGAGAGACCAGGAAAGAGGAGGAGGAGGAGAAAGAGGGGAAAGGGGAGACAAGAGGAAGGATGCCCAGGCCCCCACCGGCCCGTGTTGCTCCTCCTGCTGAAGTCAGTAGGATATATGATGTGAGCACTGCATTTGGTATTATGAAATAAATGGCTCCAAATCTCAGCTTCTGTGTTTGTTAAACTGGGTGGCCTTACTGCAGTCACTTCTCTCTGGGGATCAGTTTTGCCATCTATAAAATGGGGCTGTCATGTTTGCTTTTTACACTGACCTGCTTTAGGAAATGTGCACCATGGCATGCTAAACACAAATTAGCTCTAATTATAGCTCGCAGAGGCCACGTGGTAGAGTGGGAATGGAGTCTGAGCAGGTAGCCTCCATGGCCTCTGAGATCTCTCCCAAGACTAAATGATGAACTGGAGACATCCATTCCTGCCCCCACAGAGTTGTTCTGAAGTCTGGATGAGGTCATGGATATTACAGTACTTTGTGACAGTATAGAACTC
This sequence comes from Gymnobelideus leadbeateri, assembly GCA_011680675.1. Classification (NCBI taxonomy): domain Eukaryota; kingdom Metazoa; phylum Chordata; class Mammalia; order Diprotodontia; family Petauridae; genus Gymnobelideus; species Gymnobelideus leadbeateri. The sequence goes on from WOXC01008095.1 coordinate 363,557, forward strand.
TAGGAACATAGAGATGGCACAGGAAAGGACCTAAAAGGTCATTAAGCTAATTTTACAGAAGAGGGAACTGAGGCCCAGAAAGGTTGTGACTTGTCCAAGGTGTCATGGCTCTGGCAGAATTTGAACCCAGAGCCCCTCATTCCCAAGGCAGAACTCTTTCCAGTACCTCCTTCCTCCCCCAATGTAAGCTATTATCCATTAGGAAGGAGTGGGGGGGGGGGGCTCCCTGAGCATCAGGGAGAAGGAGGGGGAAGGGAGCCAGCAGAACCCACTGGCTGCATCCCGATGTGTCAACAGGACTTGGCAACACCTCCCCCTTCCTTAGTGGGTGGAAGAATTTTGGCCCCCTGGACTTCCTCTGGGAACTGGAGAGCCTGGTGTTTTGCTGTGTGAAGCCATGCTTTCTTAAAGGAACACTCCTTATCTGCCCCAGCGCCCAGCTCCTCAAGGGCCAAACCCTGCCCTTGACTGCTGAGCTATGACAGACTCTGCCAGGGCATGGATCACTGTGGAGTGAAAGATGAATTATAGCTCTCCAAGCCAGAAGGGGCCTTGGCACACTTGGGAGTCCAACCCCCTTATTTACTGAACTCAGAGAAGGCTCAGGGCTTCTCCAAAGGCCCAAAACCCAGGGCTCCTGGATGTTCAGCCCACTGTTTTTTCCATTGCATCATGCTAATGGCCAAATGATTGATGCTATTTGGAACATTGGGGAATGCCCCCCAATCTAGTTACTCAAGGAATTCACAATTGGAAGGAAGGCCACCCTGCCTATCCTAGTCCTGAACACCTAACCCCTTCCCCAATAGCACCTCCAATCCATCATCCAATCTCTGCTTGGAAACCTGCAGTGAGGGGAATAGCAATAAACAATCCCCAAAATAGAATTAAAATTAAAGCCCCTGTTTTATAAATCATGTTTTTTAAAGCATTGTCCTTGTGTCTTACATAGGGCCACTAATAGTAGGCTAGCATAAACCCAAATTACTGTTTCCATGCAGATAATAACAGTGATCAGATGTATTTTAAAGCAAATTGGCCAATTAATAAAGATGAAATCGTCTAGCAATAATTCTGTTTCCTATGTTTAAATAAAATCAAATCTAAAGTACTCACTCTGTGACACACTCAAGCTGGTGGTGTGTATTACATTCCTTGTTCTCAGAGTTGGGAGACACCTAGGTCCGAGTCACTGGGGCAACAACACCTTGTTTTGAAAATTGGCTGTGCCTCAGGTTACATGTGGGACCTACTACAAATCCTTTCCCCCCTCTCTATCTGCCTCATCTTCTCAAGAGTACAGGTTGGGCCAGGTAAAAGATCACCAAAGTGCCTTACAGTTCTGTATCTGTCCTATCTTTTTCTGTCTGCTTATTTATTTTCAATGAACACCTGGGAAAGGTGTTCATAGACCCTCAGCCTCTCCTTCTGTAAAACGGGCATACCCACCCCATCCATTCACTCTCTCTTCACAGGGCTCTCGAAAGGAAAACAGCTTAGGATTTGAAACACTAAAGGAATGTGATCTATTCTTATCCTGAGCGACTTTTAGAGAAAAATGATTCATGGGCTCAAAGCAGGGCTCCAGAATCTCCTTTCTGAATGGGGCATTCTTAAGGTCTTCGATGTCTTATTTTAGGTGAATTACATGGTAACCATTTGTCCATTCTTACTGGTGGGAGAGCAGAGAGGAGAACCCTGTCCTCTCCACCCTAAAACTAAGACTAAAGAAAAATATGGTGGAAAGAACAATAATTTTTAAAAATAAAATAAAATTCTTGATAAGTGGAAGAGGCTAGCCAAGCAAGGTTTGTGCCTGTAACTTAAAGGTAAAGAGATGTTGTTATTAACAGTCTGGTGGACTCAGTCCAGTTAGAAGACCTGAGTTTAAATCCTACATCTGCTCTCTATGGCCTATGTCTCCATAGACAAGACACTTCAGCTTTCTAGGTAGGCCTCAGTTTTTCATCTGTAAAAATCAGGGAATTAGCCTATGCCAATGGCTCCTACCCTTTCTTGGGTCATAGATCCCTTTGGGAGGCTATTGAAGCATATAGAGAGCCTTTTCTCAGAATCATGTTCATTACCTACATTCAATCGAAGGGCATGCCCAATTTTAGTTAAGAAGTTAGTAAAAAGAAAGATGTATCTTTTTTCCCGTCCAAGTTTCTGAACTCCCCTGAAATCTGTCCACAGATCCTGAGTTCAGGAACCCTGAACTAGATAAAACAAGGCCCCTTCCAGTCCCATTGTCCAGTAGTCTCTGCCCATATGTCCTAACATCCCATGCTGTTCACTCCCAGATTCACTATTCTAAGCTTCTAATGCTAATAGTCCTTCCTTCACACTCCGTCATTCCAATAATCTGAAGCTCTTCCCAACCCTTATTTTCTATACCCTAGAAGTGTCTGTTCTAGACTCCCTTCAGGTCCTAAATTGTATGATTCTTGCCTTGGTGTGAAAGGGGAAAAAAATGGTAAATGCCCTAGAAAGTTCCAGCCATCATCATATGCCTTTTGAATTCTATTTACAGACCCAGTTGGACAGGCAAAGGAAGAAGGTGGGGGAGGGGTGCAGCCCTTCATAAACACAGAAGATAAGGTTTATACCAGGTGTCCACTAAGCAGCCCGGCCAACTGAAATGTCAAGGTTTTTCCTCCACTCCCCTTCTCCTTCCTCTGCCTGTGACCAGCTCATGTTTACTTAAAAGATATCCCTGGGATGCAAGGGGAGCGCCAGCGGCCCAGACATGAATAGATGGTTATTCAAGGCTGGCAGCCTGCCAGTCCGATAAGGGGAGGCAGCCTACTCAGGGGCTTGAAGCCTTGGCATGAGCCCGAGAGTAGGGTAGGGCAAAGAACTGCCAGGCTTGGCTGTTGATACACTTAGTTTGGCCAGAAGCTGCTTAAAAAAAAAAAAAGATCTGTTGCTGTCTAAATTTGACCCAACCTATAAAATCTCACCAAGAGGTTAAGGAACATAGAGGGGAGTGGGGTATAATAGGCGGACAAATTTGAGCCAGCTTCCCAGCTCCCTCTTCTCTGAACAGATCACAAGGAAATACTACCATTCTGATGAAGATTAACTTCTCAATAGTGGTCATAGAACCATCAGATCTTGGAACTCAAAGGGGTCCCAGAAATCTTAGAGTTACAGTCAATTAGTTAGTTAACATTTCTAAAGTACCTACTGTGTGCCAGACATTGTACCAAGGGCTGACAAGACAGAAAGGTCAATGGTCTCTGTGCTCAGAGGACTCCGACTCTAAAGGGGGAATCACCATGAAGACAGCTAATGGACAAACAAGATGAAGACAGGCTAGATAGGAGATAATCAGCAGAGGGCCTGGGAAGGCTTCCCTCAGAAAGGGGACCTTGAGCTGGGACCCCAAAGAAGCCAGGGCAGCTGTGAGACAGGTGAGGAGGGAGAGAGCTCTGGACCTGAGGTCTGGTCTCAGAGGTAGAAGGGGTCAAAGACAATCCAGTCCAGTGGTTCTTTTCCCCAAGACTCATGGATATGTTATTTATTTGGTTTTGTTTGGGGGGAGTGGTCTCCCAACCTGGTAACTAGGGGGTACAGCCGATGGAGTGTTGGGCCTGGAGTCAGGAAGACCTGAATTCAAATCCAGCCTCAGACACTTACAAGCTGTGTGACCCTGGGCAAGTCCCTTAAGTTCTGTCTGCCTCTGTTTCTTCATATATAAAATAAGGATCATTATAGCACTTAACTCTCAGGGTCGGTGGCACAGTAGACAGAGCCCCAGGCCTGGAGTCAGGAAGACTCATCTTCCTGAGTTCAAATCTGGCCTCAGACACCTCCTAGTTGTATGACCCTGGGCAAGTCACTTCACTCTGTTGGCCTCAGTTTCCTCATCTATAAAATGAGCTGGAGTAGGAAATGGCACAGTATCTCTGCCAAGAAAACTCCAAATGGAGACAAGGAGTCAGACATGACTGAAATGACTAAAACAAAAAACAATATCTCTCAGGGTTGTTGTGAGGATAAAATCATGTTTGTAAAAGACTTGGCAAACCTAAAAGCTCCATGTAAATGCTAGCACATAGTAGGCACTTATATAACTGATTTCCTTTATAAGCCCATGTAGTTGAGTTTATTCATTTAAAATCACGATTATGAAAAGGGTGTGTAGCCTTCACCAGATTGCCAAAGGGGTCCAGGACAAACAAAAAAGTTCAGAATTTCTGGTCTAACCTAAACTCCCATTCTACAGATAGGAAAAGTAATGACCAGAGAAAGAAATATTTGGTTTTGGTCCAGGTGACAGTGGTAGGCAGTGTCAGAGCCCGTACTGGGGTCCAAGGCTTCTGGCCCTGGTCAAGTGCCCTTTCCAAACTAGCTCTGTCATGCAAGATGGCAGAAGCTTCCTTGGGTAATATCAGTTCCCCCTGTCAGGAATTTCCTCCCTTACTTTGCTTTTTCACCTTAAAAGGTTTGACTTGACCAACTTTAAGCTTTTGTTTAGCTCTGAAATCCCGTCTTTCCTTCTCTTGGGTCAGAACTCCTCTGGTCCTGACTTCTAAGGGTCCTTCCCAACTCTTAAAGTCGAACTCATGAACATCCTGAATTCCCTGAGATTTTGTTGTTGTTGTTAAGTCATCGCAGTCACGTCTGGCTTTCCACGACCCCAACCCCTTCGCTGTACTTGCTCCCTGTCTTCCAGGTCATAGAGACAAGCACGTACAGTGAGGAACTCCAGAAAAGCCTCAGCTCAAACCCCGGCCCTTCTATTTATAAGTTGAGAGATTCCCCTCCCAACCCCACCTATCGAGCCATCTCATTTCCCTGACCCTTAGTTTCCTTATGTTATAAAATGGGTATTAGTAACACAAGGTTATTGTAGGGGGGGAAGGATATTAATCCTATATGATTGTGGTTAGGAACCAAATTAGATGATGGCTGTAAACGTCTACATAATCATCAGCTATAAGAAAGTGTGTTGTTAAACCCACTTACACTAAGGTATCATTAACTGATAACAGTTTACTGACCTCTCTTTCTCGGGTGCATAGGTTTGCCTCTTAAAAGATACCAAAATGCAGATTCTAATGCTCCAGCCAAGGGCATAGGGCTCTGCCAAAGCCAAGGTGGGGCTGAATTTCCTCCTGGAAAGTGCCCACCTTGAAAACATCACCACCTTCTTCTCCAGCAGCAACAATGCTGAAAAAATGTGGGTAGAAGGAAAAGCAATTGGACTTGTTTTCTGGAGAGATGTGAGTTTGAGTCCCATTTCAGACGCTGATTAGCCCTGGGCCCCTGGACAAGTGAGCCTGAGCCCCAACGTCTTTCTCCATGAAATGGATTGAATAATAACTGTACTATCTACCCCAGAGGGTGGTGACAAGGTCAGTCGAGATAATGCCTCCAAAGTGCTTTGCAAACAGTAAAAACTCCTATAAAGGTCAGGTATTATCTGGTGCTGGGTTCTTTGCTTTGTTTGTGCATTGAATTGTTTTGACAGGTGGGGGAAGCCGAAGGACTCCTGCTCAGAATCATGTTTGAAAAAGCAGAAAATAAATTGCATAGGACCACTTAGGAAGGGAGTTCTACTGAAATACAGCTATGGGAATATTTTTAAAACAATGTATTAGACCTCAGGTTAATCACTCCTGATAATTTGGGCTAATCTCCCCAAATGGCCCCTCTTTGTGTCCATTCATGCAAGGTTAACAAGGAATAAAGTCACAACATAAAATTACAGAATCTCATAGACGAAGGGCCTCCCATGGTTATTTAATCGAACCCAGAGGCAAAAGGCGTCCTTTCTCCAGCACATCAGGCAGGATCCCCAGCGTGCTCCACAATATCTCACCCTCTGTCAAATAAGGGAGGCAGACTAGGTCATCTCTGTGGTACCTCAAAGCTCTGAATTCCCACAATCTAAGGTCCCTCCCAGCTCTGACATTTTCTGTTTTAAGGTTTCTTCCCCATTAATTCATGTTCTAAGGTCCCTCCCAGGGGAGCATCCTAGATTATTATATTGTATTGTATTGTATTGTACACTATAGTATACTATATGTTCTCAGGAGCCTCCTGGAGAGTTTATGAGCTAAGCACCCTCCTAGTTCTGGCCCTCTCTGTTCCAAGATCCTTCCTCACTCTGGACAGCCTGTGTTCTAAGCTACCTCCCAGCTCTGACGTTCTGTCTCCCAGCTGGTCACATCCTCAATTCCCTCTAGGCTCTGAATCTTGACTCTTTCTTTGGGGGGCTATCAGCCTAGGGTGCCCAGTACAATGCAATGACCTCTGGGTTCCTCACAGAGAAGCAGATCTATAAACATCCAAATTCCAGGCCAGTTCACCCCCACCCCCACTTGATTGACCATAGGACAATACTCTCCCTGCACAGGAAATGGCCTTCTGAAATAACTTTCTTTCCATCCTTCTTACATTTCCAGAAGGGGAGACAGCCCATTGTTCTGCCGGAGCCTGGGATGGAACAGTTAACCCCTGGCAGGAGACGGGGCATAGGATTGCCCTGTCTGAGGTCTGGTGTATTTTTAGACTTGAATTGTTTACTATTCGTCTTCTCTCCAAAGTCCTCTCTTTCCCCACAGACCCAGCTCTCCCCGTGGGCCCGCCCTCCTGGGGAGTGTTCCTTTCACACTGGGCCCCTCACACTATGTACACTGCAATTAGGCCACTCACTGTTCATTTGGGTAAAAGCAACCAGCTGCAGCGGGGGCTGCTCATTGCAGCAAGAGGCTGGAAGCCTGCAGGGAAGAAACCCCCAATTTTGCAAACCTCACAGTGGCTGGACAACTGTGGAGATAATATTGTCAATAATGAAAACAATGATGGTTTTGGTGAGCCTACAGAAGATGAGCTGAAGTCTTAACACTCGGATTCAACTACAGAAAGCAAACGCATTTGCCTGAACAAGAGTCTGCAAAACACTAAAGAGAAAAGAATATTTTCTCCTTTAATGGCAGCTTGTCGTAGATCGTTTCTATCCGAGCCCCATCCAAGTCAAGTCAACTAAAATTTGCTATGTCTAATGCATGCCAGGCATTGTGCTAAGCTCTGGGGCTACAAAAAAAAAGGCAAAAAGCAATCCCAACTCTCAGAGAAGTCTCAGTCAAATGAGCGAGACAAAATACAAACAACTATGGGGAAACAAGAAATAGATTTATATATATGCAGACACACATATCATTGGAGGTAATGAGCAGAGGGAAGGAGCTAACACAAAGGGAGATTAGGAAAGCATTCTCTTGTAGAAGGTGAAACTTTAACTGAAAATTGACGGAAGCCAGGAGGGAGAGATGAGGAGCCATGGAGAGCCAGGCATGAGGGACAACCAATGAAAATGCTTGGAATCAGGAGACCAAAAGTCTTATGAAAGGAAGAGCCAGGAGGTCAGTTATCATTGGATCCCAGAGTACATGGAGGAGAGTGAGGTGTAAGGAGACTGGAAAGGAAGGAGGGGCCAAGGCATGAAGGGCCCTCAAAGACAAAGAGAGGATTTTGTATTTTATCTTGGGAGTAACTTGGAGTAACTATAATTAATTGAATGGGGAGGGAGGTGACATGGTCAGACCTATGCTTTGCCAGGGCAGCTAGGTAGCACAGTGGATAGAAGACCAGGTCTGGAGGAAGACCTGAGTTCAAATCTAGCCTCACATCTTTAGTAGCTCTGTGACCCTGGATATGTCACTTAACTCTGCCTCAGTTTCCTCATCTGTAAAATAAGCTGGAGAAGGAAATGCCAAACCACTCCAGTATCTTTGCCAAGAAAACCCCAAATGAGGTCACAGAGTCAACAATAAACATTTAACAACAATACTGAACGACAATGATAAATGCTTTACAAAGATCACTTTGACAGCTAAATGGAAGATGGACTGGAAGGAGGAGAGAAACGAGGTAGGGAGACCAATCGGCAGGCTATTGCAACAGTCCAGGTGAGAAGTGATGAGAGGCTGTGCCCTCAGTTTCAGAGGAGAGAAGATGTTGCCCACAAAAAATGTTATACAGGTACAAACAACAGGATTTGACACTGACTGGGTACGGAGTAGGGAAGACCGGGAGGAAAAGAGGGTGGAACGTGAGCCTCAATGACTAGGAAGAAGGCAGTAACTTCAACAGTAAAAGGGAAATCAGGAAGAGAACAGGATTGGGGCAGGGGGAAGATAACAAGTTCAGTTCTGGACATGTTGAGTTTGAGATGCCTAAGGGACATCCAGTTTGAGATGTCTATTTGGCAGGTAGAGATGTAAGACTGAAGACAGGGAGATCAGTTGGGCTGGACAAATAGACCTGAGAATCATCTGCACAGAGATAACAATTGAAACTATGACAATTGATGAGATTACCAAGCAAAATAGTATAGAAAGAGAAAAGAAGAGGGCCAAGGAAAGAACCGTGGGGGACCCCAGTGTTTAGGAGGCATGATATGGATGGAGACCCAAGCAGAGGAGAACCAAGAGAGAACAAGACCCCAGAGTACTCATGATCAGAGGATGATTGATAGGATCCAAGGCTGCAAAGAGGTCAAGAAGGATGAAGACTGAAAAGAGGGACAATCAATTTGACAATTAAGAGATGGTTGGAGAAAATAGCTTTGGTTGAATGTTGAGTCTGGAAGCCAGACTGCCAGGATCTAAGAGAGTAGAAGGAAAGAAAATGGAGGCACCCATTGTAGGCAGCCTTCCCAAGGAGGTTGATCACAAAAGAGAGGAGAGAAATAGGATGCTAATTCTTGGGGATGGATGGATCAGATGAGGGGTTCTGAAGGAGGCAAGGACATGGCATAGGCAATAGGGAAGTAGCCAGGAGAGAAGTACCCTTCCCAGCCAGCAAATTAACAGGGGTTTGTGTCTGTCTCTGTCTGTCTACACACACACACGGTCTAAATAATCATGTAAAGGCTCACACTTGCATGGAACTTCAAGTCTCCAAATGCCTTATTATATATTATCTGATCTCAGCAACCCCATGCTACTCATAGGCTTAAAGGGTCACAGAAGAGAGGTAGAAGGGGCACTCTCCTAAATTGGAGAGAAGATTCTCACACAGGTACAGGTTGGGCTAAATGGCCACTGAGTTTTCTTCCAACTCCGAGATTCTAAACAAGCCTTGAGTGGCTACTGTGTGCCAGCCATTGTGCTAAACACTTCGCAGATATTCTCTCATTTGGTCCCCACAACTGCCCTGGGAAGGAGATGCCATTATTATCCCCATTTTACAGTTTAGGAGACTGAGGCAGCCAGAGTGACTTGCCCAGAGTCAGAATCCAAAATGTCAGAGATGGGACTTGGACTCGGGTCTTCCAGATACAGAAACTATCTCTCTTTCTCCTCTATCATGTTGCTCCTCAGATTCATATGACAGGGTTAAATAACAGTTCTTTACAAGAAATAGAACATACAGAAACACAGAACGCTCCATCTGTGATGTTCCCATGGCATTCACATACCCATAGATGAACCTTCAGTACCTGAATTTTTTGCCCATGCAAAAAGCTGAGCATGCAGTCAGGGATCTGGCGGGGGGGGCGGACTTCTCTTTTATCTGCATACTGCACTCCAAATGTCTTATGGGGAGTAGACTAAGGAGCAGTTCTGAGGTGCACAAGTGGACTGGGGAGGGGGTGTGGGCAGGCACCATCAGATCAGGGAAAGGACACCAGGACTTGTGCTTGAGAAATCGGAAGGACAAACGGGATTGGCTAGGATAAGGAACGGGTCACCCTAACTTAGAGAGAGGGAGTCACCATACTACTCCTGCCTCTCAAGTGGTTCTTTAAGACAGAACAGGCAGGAGATGTGTTTTTCTTCATTAAAATAGGGGAGAATAGTTTTTTCCTGTGCAAGGCCAACATATCCATTGGGAATAATTCTTATGGGATTATAGAATTCAAAGAATTCCTGGATTGAGGGGAGCCTCAGTGGTCATGAGTCCCAAACTGAACCCAAAAGGGAAATTACATGAAACTGATGAAACCTTTTCCTTGCCACATCCCTGGGAGGGAAACCATGCAGGTAATATGCCCCATTTGACAGGTGAGGAAATTGGGGCTCATAGAGAGGGAATAATTTAGGATTGTGGATGGAGGGCTGGAAAAGACCTGGGACCCTTAGATCTGGAGTCAAAAGGGACGTCAGGGGCCGGCTAGCCTAACCCATCACCTCATTATGCAGATGAGGAAAGTAACAGGCTGCAATGAGCTGGGTCGACCTCCATAGCAGGAGGGAACAATCCTCTAGCCCTCTAGTACCTTGGCCAAAAGGCAAACATTTTTCTGGGAAAGCTTTGGTGGTTTAGTGGATTAGTCCTGGAATCAGGAAGACCTGAGTTCAAATCCTGCCTTAGATACTAGCTGGGTGACCCTGGGCAAGTCACTTAACCTCTATCTTCCTCAGTTTTCTTAAATGTAAAATGAAAATAAATAATAGCACCTCCCTCCAAGGCCAGTCGTGAGAACGCTGTGACATCATATCTATAAAGCTCTTGGCCCAGCGCCTGGAACCTCGGGAGCACTAGAGCAGAGCAGAGAGAGCCCGGCTTTGGAACAAGGGGATTCCAGTCCCAACCCCCTTCTGCCACTTAGGAATCTGGGTGGCCTTGGCGCTGTCTGACCACTCCAAGCTGCTGTTGGGTCACCCATCCAGTGAGGGGCTGGAGCAGATACTCCTTCCAGCTCTGACTTTACCTCCTCAGCCTTAGTTTCCTCATCAGTAAAATGGACGATTCCTTCCAGCTCCAGGTCTACGGTCCGAGGCAGCCAGTGACCTGTGACCTGACCTCTGGAAGCTGTGAGGGCATCGGGGAGGAGGTGGCCACACCAGTGCAGGGAAGGACGAGACAGGCTCTGACACTGAGAGGACCAGGAAGCGTGGCTCTGCACTACTGTGAGATCTGCAAGGCCTTATAACCATTTTCAAATCTGAGCTACACAACAATCCTGGGGGAAAGAGCCCAGAACTTCAGGGATTAAAAAAGACTGCAGAAACCACCTGCCCCTGCCTCCTGGTATTCTATTTATAGAAGCTGGAGCCCAGAGAAGGCAAGGAATTCACCCAAGGTCATACAGCTGGGGGTGGGAGAAAAGAAAAGAAGAAAGAGGAAGAGGAGGAGAAGGAGAAGGAGGAAGAGGAGGAGGAGGAGGAAGAGGAGGAAGAGGAAGAAGAAGAGGAGGAGGAGGAAGAGGAAGAGAAGGAAGAGGAGGAGGAGGAAGAAGAGGAAAAGGAAGAGGAGAAAGATCCCAGTGCTGCTTCTGACATTTATTATCAGTATGTGATTTTGGGTAAGTCAATAGCCTCCCTGGGACTCAGTTTCCTCATCTGAAAATGAGGCAGGTGGACTAGCCAGTCTCTTTAACCCTCTCCTGTCGTGGGGCCCTTTGACAGCCTTGTGCCGTCCATAGACCTTCCCTGGAGAACACATTCAGACAATTGAAGGCGATGCTCAATTTCAGTTAGAGGTCAGTCAAAAGAGAGATGTAATTTGTCCCCACGGTTTCCCAGAAGCCCTGCCACCCATCCACATACTTCATCCATGGACCCCAGGTCAACAAGCCCTGCTCAGGATCTGTGTTCTTTGAACCCATATTCCAAAATTCCCTCTCACTACCTTAGACCTGAAGAATGATCACTGAGCCTTCCTTTTTAGTGCTCCAGTGACAGGGCCCTCACTACCTCCTGATGCAGCCCATTCCACTTTGGAGACATTCTTGTTCCTGGAAAGTTTTCCCTTATACCAGGCCAAAATTCTCCTTTCCACAAGATCCCCAGTGCTTAGCTTGGGACCAGGCACTTTGGGAGGATGTAATTAATATTCATTATTGACTGCTTCACAAATGAGTGCTGGGGACCTTTAACCTCCAGGCCCCATCCAGTGCCTCCATCTTGAATGCCCTTTGAACTCCCATACCAATAAGTGAAGACTAACTCTTCTGACTAGGCCTGAATCTGGCTGCCCAGGAGTACATGGCCTTCCCCTTGCCACACAATAGATGAAGGGGAGAGTTAAGAAGAAGACCTTCAAATCTGAACCATGGTCCCTGACTCCCTGAAGAGTTCAGGTGACCCACGTTGTGCGTTGAGATTTCATTAGAAAAGCAAAGCAGCAAAGGCTTATTGAGCACCCGCTATGACCAAACCATGGGACTTGGCTCTGGAAGATTCATTCCATCCAATGCCTTCATTGTCCAGATCAGAAAAACAACACAGAGGGGAGGGAGAATGACTGGTCCAAGGTCACACAGAATATGCATGAATGAATGAAGCCTTTCCTAAGTGCTTGTAAGGTACCCGGCTCCATGCTAAGGCATCAGGCATACAAATAGAAATCAACTCGTCCCTGCTCTCCAGGCGCTCACAATTTAATGGGGAAGGCTTCAGTTGCAAGTCAAATGGGAAGATCCCATGGGCAAGGCAAGCCACTTCCCTAGGTGATGGCTCTGACGATCGTAAGCAGGACCAGAAGAACCATTTTTTAGGGACTCAGTCAGGAAGACCTCAGTGTGAATCCTGCTTCAGACTCTCAGTGACCCTGAGTAAGGCCTTTCCCAGCCTCAATTTCCTCATCTGCACAAGGTGGGTAACAAAAGCTCCTCTCATTCAGGTCTGAAGGATCAAAGAAAGAATGCGTTTAAACGCTGGTTGTGGTTATTATTAATTATTCTCTATGTCCCAAAGCAGAGAATGCTGAGTCTGAGCCTGATGGGTTTAGGTAAAAAGTTGCTAATTAAATTCGTGTAAGGAACTCTGCAAACACAAAGCACTTTGTGAATGGGAATCGATGGGATTCTCATTTAGGGACTAGTTGGACCAGATGGCTACAGATTCAGTCTGGGGGAGTTGGGTTTGGGGCTTTTTTTAGAATGTAAACCAAAGGATTACAGGATTCAGATAGATCAATTGAGATAATTTATGTAAAGCGCTTTACAAACCTTAAAGCTCTGTATAAATGCCTTAATATAAATATTATTCTTCTTAGATCAGGAAAAGCTCTTAGGGGTTACCCAATCTAACTCTGTCATGTTACAAATGAGGCCCGGAGAGGGTCAGGATCAGGGTCACACAGGTAAGTACTGGAATTAGGACTGGAACCCAGATCCTCAGACTCCAGATCAAGACAGTCTGCTTTCATGCAGACTAATCAAGCCTTCTCTGTGCCTTCCTTGCCATCAGCTTTTTGTCCATGCAGGTCCTGGAGTGTCTCCTCCATGACCTAGAATGCCCAAATCCCAAAATTTCAGACCTATACTTCAAAACAAAAGCCATTCCCCTAAAGCATCACACCCCCAGCCTCAGCCAGCACCACCCCCTGCATCCTTCTGCTGGAGAGAGGTCCCAGAGGCCACACGTCCTTGGCCAGCCCCAGCAGGATGTTTACAGCTCCCTCCCACCAAGCCTGCCGCCCCTCCAGCCTCAAGGAGATGCATCTCCAGGCTATTTGGATGCTTATTCCTCCTCCCCCCACAGCTGTGTTTGTGGCACCAGGAGCAGCCTCAACACTATTTCCCAGCTGCTGGGGGGTGAGGGGGGTGGGGAGAGAAAAGAAAGGAAAAAGGCCTGTACAATGGGAGGGAGTGGGGGGGCGGGATGCTGGGGAATCCTCTTCCTTTTCCTTTCATCGCCTAGGGCAGTGGAAAGAGGACCAGAACCCAGAGGAATGGAAGCCCCTGAAGGGAAGGGAATGCTTCCCCCACTTCTTTGTGTCCTTAGTCCCTGGCCCATAGTAGGTGCTTTTTAGATTGGGTCTGAGCTGGGATTTGGGAGTACAAGTTGCGTGGCCCTTAGCAATTCACTTCACTTAAGAGACTCATTTTCTCCATCTGGAAAACAGGGATAATAATGTTTTCCACCACCTGCAAAATGGTTTATCGGCATTGAAGAGCAAAAGAAATAGATTATTCTTGGTGATGCCTCCCCCCCCCTCCACATTCCCAATTTTAGTAAAGACCTTCTGCCATAGGCCAGAGGACTCCCTGGGGAGGAAGAAGCAGGCTCAGTGAAATGACTCGTGATCGAGAAACCGAGTCAGCAGTGTTTAATTCAGCTATAGAAGAGGAACTGGCACCTGCCCAAAGGTGAGATTCGCACTCAGGTCCTCCAACACTTGTTTCTCTATATCATCTTTGTACCTTGGAGCTTCCCAATGCCTACTCAAGTCATTGTGCATTAAAGTTACCTGGGTTGAGTCCAATCCTCTACTCTCTCAGAAGCTTCTAAACTTTGCTTCTCCCTCAAACAAAGCATTGCATTCTGCATACAGTAGGCGCCTACTAAGTGTTTACTGTTTTATGGAGCTTTTCTGCTGTTGTGCTTTGCCATATCAGTGTTATATTGCATTGTGTTGGGTCATGTTTAGAGGAGGCTCAGTGAACAGAGTGAGAGACCTGGAGTCAGGAAGACCTGAGTTCAGATCCAAACTCAGACACTTCCTAGTGGTGTGTACCTAGGCAAGTCACTTAAACTCTGTCTCCCTTAGTTTCCTCATCTATGAAATGGGGGTAATAATCATAGTACCTCCCTCTCAGACTTATTGTAAGGGTCCAATGAGATCTTTATAAGCCCTTAGCACAGTAGCTGGCAACTCTATGCACGCATTTGTTTGGGTCACGAATGCCCACTGAGCTGCCATCCGTTCCTGAACTCCTCAGGCATCTAAAGGGCTCTCAAACCTGTCTTCCTTCCCCTTCCCTCTGGGAGCAGCTGCCACACCTGCCATTCTCTTTTGCTGAGCTGGCCTCCATCCCAGGCCTGAGTCTCCTTGGAGCCCTGTCCCTCTCTTCTGGCTTCCTCCACTTACTTCCGGCCTCACTATTGCTGGCTCCTAAAACAGACAGAGAGTTCTCCCCTGACTAATTCAGCTGCCCCTCCATGATGTCCTGCCCCCTTCAGAGGATGGGATCTGACATAAGGTATTGGAAAAGGTCAGAAGAACCAGCTCCCTCCACGTGCAGACCTAGCAGGTGTGGCTGTGGGAGGGAAGGGAGGTGATGGCCAGCAGGCTCCTGAGGTTTTCCTTTCACCCATCCATTAATTCAATAACCACTATCCCCCCTGACCTCTGAGGTCCCTCCCCATTCCTATGATGGCATGGCAGGAAATAGAGAGCCAGCCTCACAATCAGGAAAACCTGGGTTCAAGTCTTGACGCCAATATGTTCCAGCTGGATGACCCTTGGTTAAGTCGTTTAACTTCTCAGGGACCGTGGGGAGGAGATTGCAAGAAGGACTTTAGGAACATTGAATTGTGGGTACCAAAAGGACAGGCAAATGGAGATCATGAGAATTTGGTCTGGAAGGGATCTTAGAGCTTATCTTAAGCAAACTCCCTTATTTCACAGATGAGGAAACTGAGGGCAGGAGAGGCTAAGTCATCTGACTTGCCAAAGGTGACCTAGGTAGTGAGTAGAAGAGCAGGGATGTAATCCCAGGTTGTGTTACTAAAAAGCCAGTAAATCATTTGACCACCACAACACTCTGCCATGGGGCAGCTGGAAATTAAGAATGAGACACCCTCTGGACAGAGGATCCATATGGGCCTAGAGTCAGGAAGTCATCAACAGCATAGAGGAAACCATGAGAGGAGACAAGATCACCAAAGGAGAAAGTGTAGAAAGGAGAGGGCTGAAGACAGATCCCCAAGAGACATCAACACTTAGAAGAAGAAGGAGAGGGGCGGCTAGGTGGCGCAGTGAGTAAGAGCGCCAGCCTCAGAGTTGGGATGACCCGGGATCGAAACCGGCCTCAGAAAATGAGCACCCACACATAAATCATGACTGGCCATGTAACCTTGAGCAAGTTACTTAACCCCAATTGCTTAAAAAAAAAAAAAAGAAGAAGAAGAAGGAGAAAGAGGAGCCTAGGAAGGGGCTGGAGAAGGAGTGGTCAGACAGACTGGAGGAAGTCCAGGAAGGAGACCATCAGCATCAATGTTTTGTGAAATTGATTTTTTGAACCCAAGTATATGGCTTTACTGTAGCCCTGTTAAGTTCCATTGTATTTGGTTCAGCCCAACATCCTTTCCATACTGATTTTCAGGTCCTGTCATCTGTGTTAGCAATTTCTTGGAGTTTTTTGTTTTGTTTTGTTAAATTTGATAAGCAAGCTGTCTATGCCTTTATTCAAGTTATTGATAACATTGTTTAAAAAGAAAAAAAAACAGAGCCAAGCACAGGTCTCTAGGATCCTCCTATGTAGACATCCTTCCAAAGAGACAGCAAGCCATTAATTCCAGATCCATATGCTCTATCCACTCAGTCACCTAGCTGCCTGTATATTTATTAAATATGTACCATGTTCTGAGATTGGACTTCAGTGACTCTAAAGAAGAAAATGAGGCTGACACCTTTGGCAGTTCTTCCTCACTTAAATCCAATTCATGTAAGTCAATATGTCACTCTTGTGATGTCATTGGTCCTCTTCAAGAACAAAGAACAAACAACAACACCTACCATATGTCAGGTACTGTGCTAAGATCTGGGCATACAAACAACAAAAGAGAGTCTCTGCCTTCAAGGAGCTTACAATCAAATGGGAAAGGACAACACCCAAAAAAGGAGGTGAAAATCAAGGGGTGGGGGCAAGACCTGATGCAGGGGCATGATGTTCCCTGGCGTTGAAACCAAGCAGACATGCTGATGGAAAATGGAGCAGCCTGGAGAGTTCTGATCTGAGCCCTCCGTGAAGGAAAGCTTTGGGAGGAGTTTATTTCCAATCCCCAGCCCTCCAGTCAAGATGGAGATGAACCTGAGGGGGATGAGAAGTGTTGAGTATCAAAACTTGAGTCAGTCAGCAAGGTGATGAGATTTCAGGTGATCTGCTCTTCCTGAGTGCTGCTGATAGAGCACAGAGTTATTCAGCCAGATCCAAAATCCAACTAATTTTATTGTTTCATTGGGTTTTGGGTTTTGCTGTTTTTTATTGTTTCACATAAAAAATGTCATGAGAGACTTTGTCTCTGTCAAGTGCTTTGGGATCATCCAGTCTGAGCTCCCCTCCCCTCCATAAAGAAGTTTTAGGAGGGCAGGTTCTAGAGTGATGGCCTCGATCCCAAGAAAGTGAGACAAAGGATCACGAGGAAACAAGGATGATGAGGGAGTCAAGCTGGGGGCTTGGGCAAAGGGCACGTTTAGGAAGAGCTGTTTCAGGGAAGTGGGATACAGAGTCCATAGAGATGAAGCAAAGCCGTGTGACAATAACGATGGCGGTCACCACCATCACTGATGCCTCCAGGGTGCTTTGACGTTCTGATGTTTACAAAGTGCTTTACAAATATCTCATTTGATCTTCCCAACAACCCTGAGAAGTAGGTGCTATTACTATTCCCATTTTCCAGATGAGGAAACTGAGTCTACAAATGGTTTCCCAGGCTCACAGAGCTAGCAGTTCAATTCAACAATCATTTATTGTGTCTGTTACTTGTCCAAGAGCAGCTAGGAAGCACAGTGGATGGAGTAAAAAGTCTGGAGTCAGGAAGAACTAAGTTCAAATCTAGCCTCAGACACTTACTACCTGTGTGACCCTGGGTGAGTCACTTAACCCTGTTTGCCTCAGTTTCCTTATCCATCAAATGAACTGGAGAAGGAAATGGCAAAACCGCTCCTGTACTTTTGCTAAGAAAAACCCAAATTGGGTCACAGAGAGTCATCTGCTGAAAGGACTGAATGACAATTACTTGTCTGAATCAGGATTTGAACCCAGATCTCCCTAACTCCAGATCTAATGCTCTGTTTACTATGCCACGCTGCCTCAAGTGAGTTTAGAGTGAAACACAGTGGGTGTGATGCTGTGCCAGAATGGGAGCAGAGACGGTTCATTGGTTTGATGGACTCAAGGGTCTTGCTTCCAAAGTTCATCCATACTTGGCCATTGTAGGATCAGGGATGCCCTCTTTCTTTCTGCCTCTGCTGAGGGGGCCAGTCTTCCTCAGCCTTAGCTTCATTTTACACTACATTTTCCATTCTGCCTTGCTTTTAATGGCCATCTTTTATATACCTGACTGGAAAGGACAAACACTGTTATTAGTACAATAGAACAGGTGTATCCCTACATCTGAGACAGATGGAGAAAGAGGTAGATGTGAGAGATGTGTCCCAGATTTCCTGTGGAGTACAGAAGCATTTTTTGTCCAAGGAGAAGACACAGAGTACTAGCCCTAGTATGGAGACAAGGTGGAGTGATGATTCCACTTCCTAAAACTTTGGGATGGCAAAGGTGAAGGGATCATCCCAGTTAAACACAACTGGAGGAAGAACTGAGCAGGGGAGTGGTGGAGCAGGTCCTGACACTGACCCCTCCTGCTAGTCTTGAATCTTAACTTAAATCATACTTCCTAACCATCAGTTGTCTATAAATGAATGGATGAATGGATGAATGAATGAATGAATTTAGTCACTTATTACCTGACATGTGTCAACACTGTACTATGTACTGTGAATATAAAGAAAAATGAAAGACCCTGACCTGGAGGAGTTCATAATCTAGAGAGAAAACATGTATAAGTAGCACCCTTTCTGGGGTACTCATCTCATCTTGCATTCTCAAGTTGGGACCCCAGGGGGTTGACCACCCTCTGTGGCATTATACATCTGAAATTACTGTCCACAAGCCCCAACTGGTATACTCAACATTAACAATCTGCCAGTGGAATAAATGACCTCTCAGCAAAGGCATTTGTTTAAATGACACAGCAAGAATAAAGTCATAAAACATTTCCTCCACATACCTTGGGCACACTCTCCCAGAAATACACACAGCATCCAAAGGAGGAGAAGGACTGAACTGAACACACATGAAGGATGAATATGTGGCAAAGGCTGAATAGCCTGGAAGTACTTTCTCTCTCTGCTGAGTCTTCACACAATTCCCAGGGTTTGATTCTCTCCTTGACTTGACTTTGAATTGCCAAAGTTCCCACTCCTTGGATGTGACAAGACAATCTATCTAGAATGTGTGTCACTGCTTCCCACTGGATGCTGTGTCTCCTACTGGTCCAATGGCTCCCTTTGACAACTATATGGATGATAGAGCAGAGGAGAGGAGGAAAGAAGAAAAAAGTCTTCCTCCCCTGAGATCTCCTCCTCCAGGGGGCTCCTTAAATGTACTCTCTCCCATTCTCAGGATCAAACTGTTGAAAGTCACCTACAGCCCAGCTATGTAAAGCCCCCAAAGGCATGTATGGCTAGCTTGTTTGCTCAGCTAATCATACTGTTCTCTTCTTGACCCAACCAGAGAGGCATTCGCACCTCATAAATGGATCTAGGCATGAATTCGTCCTTTACAGTTAGTTTAACACCTAATTAATATCTTGTAATAACATTCTGGCCTTCTGTGACTAAATCACAAGCTAAGGAATGGGAGTCACTTCCCCCTACCCTTATACACACATATAAGTATATGCAAAATATTCTCAAAATAATTTTGTTGGCACTGGGGAGAGAAGGGGTCTAGCACCTGGAGGGATGAGGAAAGGTCTCATCTAAGAAGTATTGTTTGGGCTGAGTGTTGAGGGTAACTAGAGAGTCAGCCTAAGAGATAAAAGTGAAGGGGGAGGGAATTTTAAGGACTGAGTATAACCCATGCAGAAGGAAGGAAATTGGAGATAGAGCATCCTATGTATAAAACAGCAGAAGGCCAATTTGTCTGGAATGTAGAGTGGGGAGTTACATAAAATAAACCAGAAAGAGTAGGTTGTTGGCATTATTATAAGAGTTTGAATTGGACAAATGTTGAAGCACATTCCAAGAGTGAGACTCCATAAAGATGCCAGAACCATAGGTCTAGAGCTGGAAGGAGACCCTTTAAAGGTAATACAACCCTCTCATTTTGCAGATAAGATCCAGGGAACTTGGACTTTTCTAAGGTCACATAGATAGGTCAAAGACAGGATGTTAGCCCAGGTTCACTGACACAAGGTCAGTGTTCTTTCCACTGCACTGTCCTGCCTTCCCATAATTTAGAGATGATCTTCAAGATTTTCCTTAGCCAGAAATATTGTAATCTGTGACCAAACTGGAGATGAGTTTCTTTGAGTATATTTCAACTATCCTTGGGACAAGAGGTGCTTAATCCATCATTGGGTCCATACTTCAAGTTTGGTGGAATCTGCTTGAGCTTGAACTCAGTGGTATTTGGAGGCAGTGTGGCTCAGTATGAAGAAGGCTCAATGTTGAAAGGAAGGCTCTGGGCCTGAATCCCACCTCTAATACCTGCTACTTGCCTGATCTTGTAAAAGTCATGTGACCTCTCTCTGGGCCTCAGTTTCCTCATCTACTAAATGAGTGGGTTGGGCTCAGTGACCACCTAAGTGTCTTCCCATTCTAAATCTATGATTCTATCAACCCAGAGTCATCTCCAGGCAACAATGACACTGATAAGGAGGAATTTATTTTATCATATTTTAAATATATTTTTAAGTTGCCAAGCACTTATTTTTTCCTTCCTCCCACCTCCCCCCACCCACTGAAAAAAAGAAAGAAATATAAAACCCTCCTATTATGTAAGCATAGTCAAGCAAAACAAATTCCCAGATTGATTAACTATGTGTGCCCTAAACAAAGACAATATGGCACCAGGAATGCTGCCCTAGAATGAGGAAGGGCCAGGTTCAAATCTCACCTCTGTTAAAGTATTGGCTGTGTAATACCGGCTGAGTCACCTAACCTCTTAGTGCCCTGGACAACTCTCTAAGGTCACAAGCTGCAGAAAAAGTGCCAATCTGTCTTGGTAGAGGGAGTGTCCTTATATGGGAGTGCCCTGGTCAGTGAAATCACAGGTCACAGGTCAGAGGTCTCATCCCTATCTCATCCCTATTAAGTCATAAATATGAGACTAAAACCATAAGCCCATAGTCCATTTATTCCCCCAAACTACCTTGTGCACATGTTTAGAAGTACATATGTTATCTCTACCTTTAGAATGTAAGGTCCAGAAACTGTTTCATTTTTTTTCTTATAATGGTAAAGAACTAGCCTTGGGCTAGTCTACACCTCAGTTTCCTCTTTGGTAAAATGAAGGGTTCCAAGCTTTTCATGTCATGAACTCCTTTGTAAAGCCTAGGGACCCCTTCTCAGAATCACATTTCATTTTAAATTCATCTTTAAAGGAAAAGCTAAATTTCAACTGAAGATTGTTGAAACTAAGGGCGCATTTTTTTCCAAGTTTATGGACTTCCTGAAATTAATCTCAGATCCACTGGAGGACCACAAACTTCAGGTTAAGAACCCCCAAACTAGATGTTCCCTTATAGCTACCTTGAGTAGAGGACATCTAGGTGGCACCATAACAGATAAAGCTCTGGGCTTGGAATCAAGAAGACTCATCTCCCTGAGTTCAAATCCAGCCTCAGACATTTATTAACTGTATGACCCTGGGCAAGTCACTTAACTCTGTTTCCCCCAGTTTCCTCATCTGTAAAATGAGTTGGAGAAGGAAATGGCAAACCACTCCAATATCTCTGCCAAGAAAGCCTCAAATGAAGTTATAAAGCATCACACATGACTCAACAACAACACATTGAATAGACTTTTCTATATAATGTGCAGAGAGGCTCTCCTACTCTGTCCTTTTAATGTTTTGCCCAAATTTATTTAGTCACTCACATACTAAGCCAGGCCTAGACACTGATCCTCTTCACTCCTATCCCAGTGCCCTTTCTACTAGATTATACAACCTCCCAGCCTTTGGCTCCAGTAAGGCGGTGAGGCCACCTGTCCCAGGAGTGACTCACTATTTCCTATGGCTCCAAGAAGATGCTTAAGATATTGATTGGAATAACAGTTAGTCACTTAGGCTGAAGGTAAGGCCCTGACCTATGGAGTGACCATCAGCAGCAGTCAGGCTACACTCTAGAGGGATTCATCCAATCATAAGATCACAATTCTAAATCTGGAAGGAGCCTCAAAGGCTGCATGTTAATAACTAACAGAATTTATACAGCCCTTTACAATTTGCAAAACATTTAAAATGCTATCTGGTTGGGTCAATATTCCCAACAAGGATGTGAAATATTAGAAAGGATTCTGTTCAAAGCCAGGGGACCTCAGGTCCAGTTCCAACTTACTTGTGGTGTGACTTTGGGCAAATCATTTTATTAGCTCCCCTTGCCTCAGTTTCCCCATCCTAGAAATGAAAGACGATCTCTTAAGCTGGATTTTGGCTCCAAATCTATGATCCTTAGAGCTTTGCTTCTCAGCTAACATTTATTAAGCACCCACTATGTACCAAGCACTGTGCTAATCTTTGCCTGGAGAGAGGTCATAGATGAGAGCACAAATTTAGAATTTAAAAGAACCTCCAAGATCATTTAGTCTCAATGTCCCTACTTTACAGATGAGAAAGCTGGAGGCCGAGGAAGTCAAGTGACTTGGTCTAGGCTTTAAAAGGCACACTGAGGGTTTGAGCCAAGGTCTTTTGATTCCTCAAACAATACATTTTCCACTGGGCCACCCAGCATTCTATCATAGGGGGATTAGGGGGACGAATTCCTGTTTTAGAGTGTTTTAAGTGGGCATTTTCCCTTGTATAGAGTCTAAGTGGAACTTTCTTTGTAACCTTCCTCCACTGGTCCTGGTTCTGCTCTCTGGGACCAGTCAGAACAAAGCTGATCCCTCTTCCTCATGGCAACCCCTCAGATACACCGAGTCAGTCAGCATGTCCACTATTGTCTGCTTTTCTCCAAAGGCTACACTTCTACCAGCTCCTTCAACTCACCCTTGGAAGGCAAGGCCCTGAGTCCTTTCACCAACCTGATTGCCCTCCTCTGGCCCCTCTCCCACTTATCCGTGCCCTCCCTAAATTGGAGGCTAGGACTAAACACAGCTCTCAGGAGGGGCCCTGACTAGGATAGAGGATTTTGAGGATTTGACCACCCAAAAATAAAGGGCTTGAGGGATTCCCGGGGGGCTTTCATCATTAAGGGTGAAACTGATGCTGGAAAACATGACATTCCAGGCTATATTCCTTTGAGGCCCCAAGGACAGAAATGGGGAGAAATGCCCTCAGAAAGGAATGTGATGGGTAGAAAGCTTTACATGTTTGGCTTAGGGAAGCAATGCGGGCCTTCTATCTTTAACTGAGCTGGTGATTTGGAAATGCCTTGTCAAATTTCCAAAATGTCACAGGGACATTAGAACGGGAAGGGTCGAGTTTTAGCTGCAAAAAACATGTGGTTAACATTTACTCTGAATCATTTATCTCCCAAGAAGGAATGGGTGATGGAGTAGGCTGAATGATCTGAAATTCGAGGTTGTAACATTAAATGTTTCAAATATATATAAATACTATTATTAATACTCGTTCGCTTGTAATAGGGAGATAAGATGTGCAGGCATTGGGACACAAAGATTCACCTTCCTCTAATGGAAAAGTCGATGGGGGTATGGGAGAAGGTATGGGAGAGAGCAGATTG